>JBBIGC010000001.1:21333319-21346969 GCA_037576955.1 Lepidarchus adonis
GAAAAATGTAAGGTGGAATAGGTCTGTGTACAAAGGCGTGAGTGTGTGAGAATAAATTAGCTGGAGTTTCTAGCTTTTAAATGTTTAATTGAGGTTGTGAAGATGCTCTTTGTAAAGGGAAAGGTGTGATTTTCTTCCACACAATAATGACTTAATGCAGTTGATCTTGGTGTAGTTTTTAGTCATCATGTAAAGTGGTTTGAGATTGAAACTGACAAAGCATACAAATGTCAAGTTGCCTGATTATAGATATAGCACGGTAATTTTTATAGCCTAGTAGGATGACTATTCTTAGTTGTTCAGGCAATTTTGACATTACACGGTCTGCTTCTTTTTTATGCCAATTTTCCCTGCAGTCCTGGGCTAACAGATGTATTGAACCATATCACTTTATTTCAGTTAAACCAGTGATCAATAAGTCTCCAACTCTGAAAATAAGTTTTAAGAATTCTTAATGATTTATTGTTCTAGATGATAGTCATGGCCTTAATTAACCATAATTTAAGTTTGGTTAATGAAGTTTCTTTCTTTTTTTGCAGCATCAAAACTGATTTGATTAATGTCTTTGGTGAATAGGGATGAAGAAATATGGGAGCAATACATTTACATTGAAATATCTGCCTTGGATACTCTCTTGGAGATATGGAAATAGTCCATATCTACATATTTACTAGAAGGAATAAAGAACTAAGAATAAGGAGCTTTGTTTCCCAAATGTGGTATTATAATTGTGGCTCTCAACTGTCAATATTACAGCTGGAAACTCAGTGCCCCACATCATGGTATGTGGCTGAGTGGGTGGTATGAAAGTTAGTTTCAGTGTTTTAATGTTGCTTAATGCTTTATCTCTTAAAGATCGACCATATTACTGATCTGCAGTTAAAGAATTTAAATATACCTCATGTCCTCTTTTTCCTCCAACAGTATTGCTAAAATTCCGTACTGACAAAGGCCGCAATCCTGACCCAAGCAGCTTTGCTGAGGACTCGCGCCTTCTCCTGCAAATCCGGGACGACGTATTGGAGGCTATGGGCGTGAATCCAGAACTGCTGCCTGATAGTTTTGTCAGGTCTGAATTAACATTGTCACTATGTCCTTCAGTATCTCAGTCATGTGTGAAACCCTTTGAAAGCATGTGTGTTTTAGTAACATTCTCAATTATATATGGATATTTAATCTCAAATTTAACTATATAATACACTTAAACAGTAAACTGAAGAAAGACTTCTGTAAAATGTAATTCTACACACATGCGATTTCTGGTGAGGACACCCCCACTTTATTCTAACATTTATAACATGCCTAGGTCTGGCCATCCAAGCAAATTCACCCTGAAAGCAGACTGCAAGATGCTAAAAGAAATCTCCAAAAACACTAAAATGTCATTACAGGACTTCTTGCTCTTGCTACTGGTGATGTGAAAGTGCATGCCTCTACAGTCAGACAGAGACGACATAACTAACTTGCATGGGAGAGAAAGCAGAGAAAACAAAGACAAAGACTAGGACTTCTGGAATAATTTTCTTTGTACAGATGAGCATAAAATTTTATTATTTGGAGAGAGCATGTCTGATATAAGCCAAATACAGCATTACAGGAAAAGAACCTCATACCAGCTGTGAAGCATGTAGGTGGAAGTGTCAAAGCCCAGATCTTAATCCCATTGAGATGCTGTGGGGTGACTTGAAATGGACTGTACATATAGGAAACCCCTCAAACATCTCGCAGCTTAAAGAATTTTGTCTCGAGGAGTTGTTTGTGGTTAATTCAGCCAAATGGTAACACTAGCTCTTAGGAGGTAGGGTGTCATAACTTTTTCATTAGTTAGAATACACATTTTTGTTGATATCTTTTGTTTAAATTAATAAAATGTTTTTTGTTGTTTACTTGCCATAAAATTACTTTCTGTTTCAGAGATGAATAAATACAAGATTAGACATTGATATGTGACTTTCTTAATAAAGAACTGAATATTTATTGGGGTGTCCTAACTTTTTCACATGACTGTAGGTGTCCGTCACCAACATCATTACAATTTTTGTGTTTTCTTTTTATAGCTACTGCTTCTCTGAAATGTCTCCAGTGTGTGCAGTGGTGGGAGGAGTGCTTGGTCAGGAGATAGTTAAGGTAAAATTCCAACAAATTCTTCTGTAGCATTTACATTCAGTTTATTAATTGCTCTTCAATTTATTATTCATAATTTTAAAACTCATTAGTACTTAAATGTTTTTACATTTAATTTTGTAAAGCAGGGAATATATGATTACAACAGATTGTATTGTTTTCTTGTTATTGCAAAGAAATTTAATAGTCCAGTAATCAATCTTTAAAAAAAACATGCAAAGGTGTGTGCGCATGTGTGTATAATTTTATTTATATGGACGGACGGACCGACGGAGGGACCGACCGACCGACCAACCGACCGACCGACCGTCCGTCCGTTTTTTTCATGCACGTTTTTTTTTTTTTTTTTTTTACACAATCATAAATGCAAGGGTCTGGAGTTCACTAAGCGGTACTAGGGCTTCAACTGGGACCATGTGCTTTGGTCAGATGAGACCAAGATGGAGCTTTTTGGCAACAAACACTCTTAAGTGGGTCTGGTGGATGAGTATGCAGATGTTACTTAAATTCATATGCGTGTAAAGGCAGATGAGCGAATACTTTTGGTAATATAGTGTATATTGGCAATACCATTGTGGAGTTTCAGGTGTGCAACAGTGTTTTATTAAGCAGCGGCTTCCTTTTGTGGTGTCTTGCCATAACACCCTGCTTGTTCAATGTTTTATGTACTGTAGACAGTTAGCCAGTTCCAATGATGCCTTCAAGTCTTGGGCTGTTACTCTGGGTTGTTTCTTTACCTCATTGATTGGTATTATTTGTGTTCTTGTGGTCATTTTGACTGGGGCCTACTTCTTGGTAGATTGAATCAATTTGTTGTAACAATTTCTAGCATTATGTAAGTCAACTATTCTTGAATGTAGATTCTCCGAAAGCTCTTTTTGGTGAGGCATGGCTCACATAAGCATGTTCTTCTCGTCTGGAGCAAATTCAAAACGTTTGAGTGTTTTTTAGCAGTCAAAGTAGCTATGATCCACACCTCCAAACTAATTTTCTTGACAAGCCTCCAGGTATCCTAACACCTGACTTCCAGTTAGCTTTTTTTGAGGGCATAACACAAGTATTTACATACTTTTTCAAATAGCAACATGAGTTGTTTATGGTTGTTCGCAATAAAGGCATAAAAAGATACGAAAATAAATATTATTGAGTCATTACAATTTTCAGATAACCCAAATGCTTGTACTAGATCTAGTTGGACGAAATAGCAGATTCCTATAATTGCTATATAAGAGGTGCTTCTTCTATAAAGCTGAGAAGTCTTTTGTTTGCTGCTGTCACATCACTAGATGTGGAGAAAATGTAGTTAAAAAGGTTGTTTGGGTTCTGCTTAAGTATTTTCCTAATTTGATATTTAAAACTTCTTTATAACGCCAAAATGACAGCATTTTAATGCAAATTTAGCATTTGGATGTCAATGATAATTTTTATCAGTCCTACTTACAATGTCACTGTAAAAGCTTTCGAAGCAATATGTATCGGAGACAAACATTTTATTCTTTATATTTGTTCATAATGAAAGCAAAATCTTTTCCTGGCTAAAATTTTCCACAGAATTTTCACCTCTCAACAATAGTCCTTTAGTGAACTATAAAAGTGGCTTTTCAGATAGGAGTCTGTCTGAACCATATGGCAGCTGCCGTCCTCCATGGAGTCTGGGTTATATCCAAACCTTTTAGCTGCCGTCACTTTTTAAATGCCAGACTGGAAGAGGTAACGTTCCGGTCATCGATGAAATCCAAGGCCGACTCTCTGAGATCTTGGCACAAAGTCCAACATGTGAATCGAAATGTCCATAGAGCCACACCTACTAAGTAAACCATGACCAGGTAACTGGGTGCATTGGTCATATTTAAGGTTGCAACAGTTATGGATGTAGGTTATGTTTACATAGAAGGCTGGAGAAGTATTGTGGCGCCCCAGTGATGTGTTCTGTAGATCTAAGTGCATAATTGAGGGTGACCTCATCATACAGGCTGGCATGTGCTAAAGTCCCATACAGAAGGCTGGTGAAGGGTATGTGGTAGCTTCAGTGGTGGCCGCACAGGCCTTGGACCCACATGGTGGTGGAGCGAAGCCAGGCTGTCTCGCAATCCCTTTGCCTGATGAAACATGCTGCAACTCACACATGGTCCTCTGCTCCTCACTGTCCCTCAGCCATCAGCCAAAAGGCACCACAACAAAGAAAACCCCAATGAATTTGATTACATAAGCTAATATTATAGTATATATTATATTAAACCACTGTCACATTGATTTTAATGGGCTCTTGTTTCTTTATCTGTTTGTGTATTTAAAAACCAGGCGCTGTCACAGAGAGATGCTCCACACAGGAACTTCTTCTTCTTTGATGGTCTGAAGGGCAGCGGGGTGGTGGATTACTTTGGAGCCAAATAACCACAAAGCCACGTGATGAAATGCTGGTGCACAGAACCTTAAAGCACCATGGGAAATCGAGTCCTACTCCTGCAGGGAACAAAATGTTGGCTCTTTTTGGACTTTTTTTATGCAGTGAGCACTCCCTTCATGCAGTGAGCACTCTTCATGAACACTTTTCTATAGACAGTTGTGACAAAGTCAACGAGTTACATGGTGAATGTTGTAATTTCACAATTTCTAATAAAAAAAAAGCTAAAGAAATATATTTGTTTTGGATTACATGGACATAAACATATTTTATGAATAATTAACATAAATTAAAAATTGACTGCTTGTTCACCCAGCCATTTCTGCAATTAAAAAACGTTGTTATATCTCCTTGGTATACCAGTATATAAATACCTTTTTTCACATGGGAGAGTTTGTGGATGGCACAGCACGGAAGCCAACAGGGAGAAAAAAGTAAAAGCCCAAGGGAGGTGAGTTCATCAACTTGTTTGTATAAGACTTGGTTTATGACTCATTTATGACCTTGACCAAGGTGTATGTAATGACGCAGAACACCTCAGCATTCATGTTGACTGAGAAAAATACAAGCAATTTGCGTTGGATGGGGGGAGGGGTTTCGATCAGCTGGTGGATCTTGTCTGTCTGGTCATACTTACTGGAATTCCAAACCCTGCCAGTTATGTGCTGATACAGATGAGACCAATACGTCTCTCATACAGTTATATTGTTTGAATAATGAGTGGAGAAATTTGAATATCAGAAACAGTCACATTGTCACTTTTTCCTCCAGGTAGTTTGAGCTATTTGGTTTAAAGCCTTGCATGTTGATCAAACGATGGGCATGGAAGCCTAAATCATACTCACAATTGTCGTTACTCCTGAAATAATAAGTACCGTACTAGTAAAATAGATGCTTTTACTAGCATAACAGAATTAACTTGATCACGAAAAAGGAGCAACTGTAACCATAAAGGTAGATTTGTTAATGTCCTAACAAATATAAACAAAAATACTCAAAACTATCAATTTATTTAAATGGATATTATGTATTTAAGCTTTTATAGTGTTTTGTAGATTTTCTATATGACAAAAAATACACATCCTCTACAGAAAATTTAATTGCAAAGTGTATATATTAATATTTTGGGGGAAATAAAATGCAGAACAACTATAAGCTCCATAACATTTTAGACATGCCACCTTTTATGTAGATTCCCAGAATGCTCTGTACTGTAGATTATATACTATAGTCTTCTTAATTTTATGTCTAGGAACATTATTTTGACATTTCCCACAATTTACATTATATGCAGATTGGTGAAACTCTGCCCATCTTTTTATACCCAGTCACATTATTTACCCTGTTTTAAATAAATTAATTAGTTACCAAATGTTTCTACAGCTGTTTGATTCCAGCAAATATCCATTAAAATTCATACTATACAATACAGTGTGTTCACACCACTGTGTATTTGGTAATGAAGTGCTCTTGATAAGACTGACCATCACTAGGCCACATGAGATTCTGCCTGCATGGCAACCAATAAATTTCGTCTAATGAACAAAATGCTCTGACTGAAAGACCATTTAAAGAAAAACAACAGTCAAGTCCATGCAATGAGACCATGACTGATTAAAATCACTGCTCTTTTCCCTAGATTAAGAAAAAGCAGGATTAATTACAGACAGAGCAATAAACCCCCTTTTTAATTAAGGAGCAATCTTCATCTTGCAATCCTGAAGGACCCCCCACCATGAGATGGCTATACATGGAAGCATTTTATTTTCCCTGGTGTTAAGTAATGGAACTTGAGCAGTGACCAATCATCACACTGTTACCAGACATTATTCAAGCAAAAGGGAGCTCTGATTGGTTCTTTTCCAGCCAGGACCAGGTAAGGATCACAGTACCGATTCTTCTTAGGTTTCTTGAACTGGAGAGCTGGTCTAGAATATTATTGTATAATTTATTTGTGGAACCATTTAGCATTAGCATGTTTACTATTATTGTTTATTGTTTTATTTTACCATATCTTTTACTATTTAAAATTTGTATACTATTGTAATCTATAACCACAATTCAAAAAAGGTAGGTCACTATAAAATAAAAACAGCACAGAATGCAATAATTTGCAAATTTCATAAACATAGAAAACAATTTACAGTATTATCACTATAAGATGTTTTACTATTACATGAAAAATATTAGCTCATTTTGAATTAGATCGCAACAATACAGCTCAAATAAGCAACAAAAGGCTGAAAGTAAGTGGTATTAAAAAGAAACAGCTGTAGATTTGGTAACCAATTAGGTTATTTAAAACAGGGTCAATGATGTGACTGGGTATAAAAAGATGGGCAGTTTCACCAATCTGCAAAAAACTCTGCAAATTGTGGGAAATGTCAAAATAATGTTCCTAGACATAAAATTAAGACTATAGTATATAATCTACAATACAGAGCATTCTGGGAATCTACAGAATTCTCTCTACACAAGAGACAGGGCTGAAATTCAGTATAGGATACCAATGGTCTTTGAGCTCTCAGTTGTCACTACATTAAAAAACAGGGATGATGTCAGGAAAATCACTGCACAGGCTCAAGAACACTTCCAGAAATCACTGTGAACACAATTTTCCCACGTCATTCACAAATGCAGGTTAAAGCTCTATCGTGCAAAAGTCTATTTTTTATTTTAATATCCGCAAACTGAAACTCCAAGACTAAGATGTTCCATTATCTGTATACGACAATAAACTTGAAACTACTGAGCTTATCCTCCATACACAAAGAATAAATTCACTCATGGCATTTGTCAGAATTCTTATATTTATTTTAAAAAGGCAAAGAAAAAAAAACATACCAAAACATATATAGAAAATTCACATAGAAAAAAGTCCAAATGGCAAATGTACAAGGCTAGAAAATGAGATTGACTTGAGCTTGAGTGTAGTGTGATGTTCACAATACACTTAAGGCCTTTCCCTCAGCGTGAGGGTGCATCAGAGCACACACCTATCCACAAGAAGCCACAGGACCGCCACAGGACGTGGCCTCCACCACTGCTTTTACACAGAAAATCATGAGACAGGCAGTCACGAGGAGACCTCTAGTAATCCGTATACTCAGAGGAGATACAGTACCCAGATAATAGAAGAGCCAAAAACGACGACAAGGTTAACAAGGCTAACAAGGTTTCACATGGTTTACCCAGACAGTACAAAAGTAGTATGCGAGGGAATCTCGCTGAACGAAACCCATGTTAGATATGCACCTGAAGTCAATGTAAGAGCTATGGCAACAAGTCATGTAGTTGAAGGCCCCGGGGAGTTTACAACCCCAAAACAACGATGAGTTTTCACGTATTGAAATCTGAAACATCTGTTTTCAAGTACAAAAAGTCTGGCTCAGTTTCTTCCTTTAGTATAAATTATTCGCAGTATTGTCATGACCTTTAACTGAATTACAGCAGAACAACTGAGCTTGTTTTACTTTTTCTTTTCTAGTTTTGTTTAGGGTAATAGTTATGGATTATTACATATAAACTGATGATAATACCGGCATAAACAGTATGGGTTTCCAGATATCAAAATTAGATCTCCAAGCTCATTCAAGCCACTTGATCATTTGCAAACCTCATGCTTAAAAACAAACAATTCATGAAAATAACTTTTAACATTAGTTAATGCTTATAAACCAAATATTTCAGCTCACTCCCCAACCTATCACTAGTGACCAAGAATAGAAATGGACATACAAAATAAATAGCTTACACTGCTTACCTTCGTTTCCCAGGCACAGATATATCATATATTTTTAGGGGAATGTTTAACAAAAGTCTTGAATTAAATCATCAAGAAAAGGACAAAAATATCCAAAATCTAGGTACTATTTTTTTTGACAACTTCAGTATTCAACTAGATTTAAGTATGCTCATTACCTCTCACCACTCCTAAAGGCTCAGGAGAAAGAACAGTTAAACTTGTCCAAACAAAAACTGTTAAGTACTTTAAGGTTTCATCATCAAAATATACACAAAAGAGAATGGCTAGCTCCTTCCATCTCGTTTTTGCCATATTTTCTCCCAAAATATATACATACATTTTTAATTACAAATATTAACACTGCTACCTAGCCAATTGGAAAGCCCATGGACTGGCCTGTCCACAAGGCTTCCGGCCTCTATCTGAGTGCCTCCATTGGAGGTGACCAATCTTTGAAATGAGGGGTGAATTTCGCCTTAATCATTGACAGGTGGAAGCACCAAGGCACCTACCCTTTACCCACACACCATATTCTGATCAGCCCTGGTGGAACAAGCATGTGTAGGCATTTTAAAGGGTGATGTAAGGCACGTTTGCCACACTGGGTTTACAGCAAAGGACATGTGCTTGATTGAAATGTATGATAGTCCTTTCTTGATAGTCACATTCAGTACAACCCTTTTTCCTTTATGCGGTGTGTGGGTACGCCTTCCTGTGCTGTTGGTGACTGATTATGCAGCAGTATTGCTCTGTAAGGCAGCTAAGTGCTTGTCCCATGACAGACACAGCATTTCAGTGCCTGGGGAACAACAGCAAAAGTCAACCATCTAATCAGTGCTGTTTGAAGACCTGGATCCTCTTATCTTTGAGTGTTTGGCTTTGCGTCAAAACTGGTGTTCCATACGTGAAATGATGCACAAAGGTTCTCGTCAAGTGATTGTGAGCTATCAGAAGAACACCATGTGCCAAAGATTTAAAACAATGTAAATGCAACTCAAATATAATCTGATTGTATGAAATATAATTCTCTATATGCAATATACTGTCATGTCATACAAATTTTTTTTTTTGTTTCCTTTTCTATTTAAGAAAATAACAGCTGCCCTTTACACTATGTGAGCATGTCACATGATAAACTGACCAGTGGAAATAGACCAAAATACTATAATATTACTGGTTTTTGAGATGTGTGATGACATTGATTGACATTGACAGTATCAAGAATACATAGAATTAGATCATAGTTATGCAAATTAGCTGATTTATTTGCTGTTTTGGCTACTATTCTGGCTACATCAAAAGACACCCACAATTGATTGATTCTGAGTATCCAGGCCTTTAGGTTGATGTCAGTAAATGTACGAACACCAAAAAGTCCAAAAAGTTGTGCTTCACAGTTTAGAAATTCAGAGAGGCACATGGACTCCAACCCCCCTTTGCCAGACACACACTTCAGTCATATGCTACATGAACTTCTCCCAAAAAAAGAGACAGGAAAAAAAACAACAATGTACAACATGTACAAGAAGAAGAACATAAACAAAAGAAAAAAACAATGCATTCTGGTCCTGCAGAAATGTCCCCGAGCCAGTGCAGTTCATTAGTGGTTGCATCGGGGAGCGCCAGCGCTCCTGAAGTGGCCAGTTTACCCGTTTATCTGAGGCCATGTTGGTACAGGGTGCTGATGGTGTCGGCCAGAAAAACCACCAGACCGTGGTACAGACCTCTCCAGTTCTGCCACTGTGGATTTTCATTCTGAAAGACACAGAATCAAAGCATGTAAAGGACGGCATGACTGCAAGATAATGGCTAATACACTAATCATTGCATTATCTTGCCCAGTGTATAAATGAAGTGTATGAATGTTTGAATAAGACTAATCACAGTTAGAGAGTGAGATTCTTTTAAATGATAAATAAAAACAATATATTGTTATGTGCCAAATTACAAATTACAGAGCAAAACTTTCCCAGCCAGTTGCCTCTTATTCATGTTAGTGCAGCCGATCACATAAAATTTGTCCCAAAAAATCAGTTTAAAAATATAATCAAGAAATGTTCAACATATACCATCATTACCTTTTTTTTTTTAAGCACATCAAATTTCATGCAATTCTGCCCATATAGGGTAGCAATATTCAATATCTCACAAAATAGATAGCTAGATTTTTTTGCATCACTCATATTATTATAACCACATTGAGGTGATATCAATATTAAATTTAAATCTAACATTATCCTGTTAGATATGTTCAGTAACAGTAAATACTGTTAATTCCCTAATCAATGACATTTCACACACATCAGTCATCTAAAGTAGTAAGTTACAGACAGACAGACAGACGAGGGAGAGAAGTCAGAAAGAGATAACTGAAAGTGTGACAATCCTGCTAGTTGAGACTGCTTGGAAGTTAGCTGCTCAGTGAAAAATGACCCCTGATGCTTAACCAGTTGTCATTACAACTAGACATAAAACATTGAACTTAGTAGCACAAAAAGGACAGTAAAATATGTCTCTGTACTGAGTTTGCATGCACGAAGGCAATAAAGTGCTTAAGTATGTGCATGTGTTTAT
Source organism: Lepidarchus adonis (assembly GCA_037576955.1). NCBI lineage: Eukaryota > Metazoa > Chordata > Actinopteri > Characiformes > Lepidarchidae > Lepidarchus > Lepidarchus adonis. The sequence goes on from JBBIGC010000001.1 coordinate 21,344,167, forward strand.
AAGACCGTACCAGACACAAGTCTGCACAAGAGTCTGGTAAGGTGCTATTCAACATCTGCCCTGAGTCATTCTCTAAAAATAATTTCACTCAACAATGAGAGGGGTGCACATCAATAGCTGGACAGGAAGAGGGAAAGACAACAGGTGGATTTCTACAGTAAGAAGAGTAGGACATAGGACCACAAAATCATGTGGAGAGAAGTGTGCAGTCAGTGTACAGGAAATAAATCTGTGATGGCAAAGAAATGTGGTGGATGGCACAGGGGTAAAAATAAAGGGGGTTTAGGCAACCATGAACATGGCACAAAAATGTATTGTCACGTGATCTTTAACACATCAGCTTTCTGTTACAGCTTAAGTACCACAAAAGTGTTTACTCTATTATGACCCAACCCGGCTGCTGACTCTCAATAATAAGTACTCATCCTCACCAGACTGAACAAAGTGCAATAATTATACCCGATCTATAGGTGTACATCACTTCCATGTGAACAACACACACTATACTATTATTACCAAAGCTAAGTTAAAACCAAAATGCAACACTGTTAATATATTTTTTCATGTACCTTTTTTTGGAGAACATTTTGCGAGTAATACAAATTCTTGTCAACCCATCAGCTACCATCGTGTTGACCAAACCACCCACCTAATACTGTGTAGGTCCCAAAAGCAGCTTTAAATGTAATTCACTTTCTATTATAGCCAGCATTCACTTTTTGTACAACAGTAGCTCTTCTGAGATCTGACCAGGCAGACTAGCCTTTGCTCCCCATGTGAATCAGTTATCCTTGGATGCCAATAACCTTGTCACTGGTTCCCACTTTTGGTAGGTACTACCAAGAACACCCCACAAGATTTTTGGAGATTAACTTGTTACGCTTGACCATTTCCCTGTTTCCATCAAATCAACATCAAGAAGTAACTTTTAACTTGCTGCCTAATGTATCTCAGCTATTGACAGGTGCCATTTCACTGGAAAGTGGTTTTAATGTTGCTAATTGGTGTATATTTGTACTGAAAAACATGGCAAAAATGCAAAGAAGGCCTTTCTTTTCTAAAAAAAAAACAAGACTATGCATGACCATAGCTTTTCATTTAATTTAATCAGAATTAAGTCAAATAGGCTCAAGTGAGAAGGTCCAAATAAAATGTTTTGTTATAGCTGCTACTTCCCATTTACACCCGGACCAGTATCTTGATTGTAACCTTTTTAGATTTTACAGTAAATCAGTAAATGTGGTTTGTGTAACACTATTTTCATTGCTTTCTATGCAATCTTGTACTGTCCATGTATTTATGTGTTACATACTTATGGCAGATTTGTAATCACTCCTTGTTTTTACTGTGTGTATGTATCAAACTGAAACACAATTGTAGGGGACAATTTATATTTTAACAATTTTATAATGTGATTAAGCTTGAGGACGTCATATTTTTAGTGAATAGTACACATAATGACCTTTCATACCCTCCTACAAATATTTCCAAATCTCTTCAGTGATCAGTAACAATTGTGAATTTAATTCACAATTGTTAACACACTAAATAAAGTTTAAAGATTTTATGATTATTTTGAATCCAGTGTATTGTTATGTTTGAATATAGTAAATATATAGTACATATAGTAAATGAGTCCAAAGACCAGTTCATATATGGGTATTCTCTAAAACTGAAGAAAAGATCACAATTCAGATTGTGGATTAGAATGTTTATGGGAAGAGTTTCTCTAAACCACTGTATCATATAAACTCAAATAAGAAATTCTGTGAACCTTTACAGAACAAGTACCGATTATATACATGTGTGCTTGTAAACATACCTGAATAATTACATGAACTTCGAATGATTAGATCATTAATAGTTTTCAGTTTCAGTTTTAAGTCTGTAAACCACATTATGTAATTCAAAGAGTGCATGTTTGATTACAATGTATATGCTGACCTATATTGGCTGTAATGCTGTATTTTATTATTTTTTTTACCAGAAGTGAAAGCCTTTACGTGACCTTCTTATGTAAAGAAAGTTAAGCTTTGAACACTGAAGTTCAGAAGGTGACAAGAGAAGGCACAGTGTGTTCTGAACAACAGAGAAGTTACTGGGTAGTGAGAGTAAATGGGTGGGGGGAGAGGGGGGAGGGCTGTCCTCTGCTGATCTCACGTGCCTGTGGTGGTAGAGCACTCCCCTATACATAGACACACACACACAAACACACGCGCACAGCTTTTGTTAATGTGCACTGCTTGAGGAAGTCCCCATAATTTCTCTGCTGGTTCCAAAGTAAACAACACCCTTGTGCAGTAAAAATGCATTGGTATCAGAGTTCAGTGGGGCTACAAAACATGCCTTAATGCCTCCCCAAACAGCTGTCTGAGACAAAACAGCCAATTTTAAGAGTGTGTGTGTGTGTTTGTGTGACAGCAAGAGCCTCAGTAACACTGGTACAAAACATACAAAATATTGAATTTATGTGCCTTTGTGAAGCAGTGTGAGGGTGTGTCTTTCAGTCTATGTATGTGTCTGTGTACACTGAAAAGGGTTGTATTTAATTTGCTTACTAATCTGACTTACTAATTTGACATCTCTCCCAAATGAATACATGTTGATGTGTGATAATTTAATCATGTTGAAACAATGTACATATTTGAGTATTTCCCATTTTAATGTGCTGTATTAATGTATGTCATCCTGGGCAAACAACTCAAAAATGTAAATATCTGTTGGGGTTTGGTGTGTGTGTGTGTGTGTGTGTGTGTGTGTGTGTGTGTGTGTGTGTGTGTGTGTGTGTGTGTGTGTGTGTGTG
>JBBIGC010000001.1:21352398-21376836 GCA_037576955.1 Lepidarchus adonis
ACACACACACACACACACACACACACACACACACACACACACACACACACACACACACACACACACACACACAATGGGCAATTTATCAACTGAAACCACAAGCTTTTGGACAGTAGGCGGAAACCCACGCAAGCACGGGAAGAGACACAGAAAAGCACCTGTGGCCAATCCGGGGATAAAACTTTCTTTCTATTAGGCAACAGCGCTATCAACTGCACCGCCCACATTTCATTGAGTTTTATATAAATGGACTGTATTAAGAAATGCACTTTTATTTAATCATGTACATTCTATGTAAACCAAAGACAAATGTATTTAATGTTGACAAAGGTTAAACAAAATAAAATTTTCCCTGTATAAAAAATCACAGAAGAAAAAATAACAGTTGTTAAATCACCACAAAGCAAATTAAAACAAAGACAATAGTGGCCCTTGCATCATTAAATGTTAGGAGTCAGTTTATGCTAATAAACCTCTGAATATAAATTGAAATGAAGTGGAAATCCCCATTATGTTCCTTTGACCTTTGTGTCCGCGCGCGCGTGTGTGTGTGTGTGTGTGTGTGTGAGAGAGAGAGAGAGACGGGGGATGGGTGTCCGTTGTTTTGGGGGTGTTATGTGTTGCATTTAAATGGACTCGGTCGGAAACAGCGCCTGCTCCGCTGCAGACCCAGTATTTAATGAATGCAGCGTTTCTGCAGCGGGGAATCCCCAGACAGGTACATGTCCGGGCGAACCTCTGTGCAGGGCTGCATGGCTGCAATGCATCTACATGTGCATCTTTTATGACTTATTACATATTACATATAAGTTCATGAAAATGTTACATTAGATGCAGCAGCAGAGAAATCTACCAACTTGAAAGCAGAATTCCAGTAAAAGTGGTGGGACAACAATTCCACTTCTGGGAGATTATTTTACACATTTTACTGTGCACATGAGATTTATGTATTTATTTTAAAGCTTTATAGCTGTGGTTGTGCATTTTTTTCTGCAATAAAACACTAAGTTTAGAATAAACCCAAATGACATTAATACAGTAAACAGTGAATTTGATTGTCTATGTTTGTTTAACCTTTTCCAGACCTTTCCTCATCGAACCTAATACTTGTAGTTTCCGTCAAATACTTGGTTTGGCTCAATTAATATTTAATCAGATTGAAGTAGGCGATGCTAATGGAATTTCATACATCCATGCAATGGCTGGAGGCATCATGCAGATACCCAGGGTCAAACTCTTTTGATATTCTCACCAGCTTATAAAATAACACATTCTTTAAAAAAGAAAGAAAGAAAAGAGTGTGTTAGTTACAAAATACAGGGTGTGTGATATACAGGGCGTCCTCGAGTTACATCGGAAGTCGCATGTAACAAGACTGAGGAGGCTTTATTGAACAGCATGTGCTTTATTAACAGCCAGCAACATGCATAAACAAGTAGTACTCTGTATATACAGTCAAACTCTGTTAGCTCGCCCCCTACCCCCATTATCTTGCCAACCTCGCCTCTTGCTATAAAAGGCTGCAAGACAGATTTCCTTCCATGTATTCACTCCAGTTACGATAACTCACCAACCTTGCCTCTCGCCAAATTTAGAGCTCGGACCAATAGGGGCAAGTTAACTGGATTTGACTGTAGCTAACACCAGCTCTCATGGCAGTAAAGCATTTAGGAATTAACCATTAACCACTATTAACCCCCCATATCACCCACCAATCTACATGAACTCTAATTCAGCACTAACAGTGAATAAAACATCACAGCAATAACAGCAATAAACAGCCCACAACACAGCACTCTCTTTCTCCTGTCCCTGCACACATGCAGGCACGCATGCACAAACACTGCATGTGGCTCAGCACACGGCAGTCCCATAATACCCTAGTCATTAAGTAAGCATTCAACTGTATTATACTACTCTATATGACAGTAAATACACACATTTTTTAAAAGAGCCAGTGATGTAATCACGAATAATTGTATGTTGAGGGTGATGTAACTTGAGGATCCTCTGAATTAGGCAACAAGGGAAGAGTCAGTTCTTGAAGTGATGTGCTGGAAGCAAATAATGGGCAAGCATATGGGTCTGAGCCCCTTTGACAAGGGCTTGTAATAGAATAGAATAGAATAGAATTGAATAGAATAAACATTTATTATCCCACAAATGAGAAATTTAGGTGATGCAGAGCTCTTATAACAAACAGAAATAACAAAAGTTAAAATTAGAATCATTTTATATACATAAACAACAGAAACACTAACTAAACAAACGAATGGTTCGTCAACTGAGTCAGAGCATCTCCCAAACCGAAGGTCTTATGAAGTGTTCCAGGTATGCAGAAGTTAGTACCTATTGAAAGTGTAAAACTGCTAAATATGCAACAGGGTCATGGGCACCCAAGGCTCATGATTGCATGTGAGGAGCCTGTCCGGTCCAATTCCATGGAAGAACTTCAGAGGCAGGTAATGTTAAAGCTAACGATGGTGTAAGAACAAATAGTGCACCACAGTACCTGTTTTGGCAACATGAGGGGAACCTACACAATATTATGAAGGGGGTCAGAGTATATATATTGCCTGTTCCAACTTGTTTCGTCTCAGAAAACCAGAGTATTGTGCTACATAATGTATATTGTGAAAATATCTTCAAGTACTATGCTGTTATATGTTCACCTACCTTACTGTACACACATGCACACACATATATGACCTTTGTAATGCAAGTATAACGAGGCCAATGCTGAATAATAGGCTTTACTGAGATAACATATGCATGTACATGAATGGGGTGATCTCATTGTGTCGGCATTTAGTTGTCTTGAGCTGTATTGGCTTTAATACTGCTTCGGTATGAGTCATTTAGGCTGTGAAAGGTGATTATCCCCAGCTTTGCATTGGCTCGATAGCACCTTACACCAATGTCTGGATCAAGTATCTGCTCCTGTCACTCTAGTACATGAACTTGCTTTTAGTAATTCATTAGCTAAAGAACTTCGAGTGGACACAGATTGGGTATGGCAGTGTGTATTAGTCTGGTTGAGGGTTTGTGTGTGTGATGGCTACTCTCGTAACCAAAACAGAGGGAATCCACATGGCTCTGTGCTCAGGGAGAGTGAAGCTCAAGTTTAGTTTGACACAATGACATCACCCCCCAACCGCCCCAGCCCGGCTTTGTATCTGGTAAAGTAAAGCTCCATCACTGCACTCCTCCTTCACTCTACTTTCACAAATTAGTTTTCGTTGCTGCTGCTGTAATTGCCTACTAAACAGTGCCTGTCAGAGGTTGCTGAAGTGGCACAGGGCAGCAGCTGCCTCTTCTCATAATGTAATGGGATGGTGGTGAGAGACAGACCAAAGAAATTTATTTGCGGACAAAACACACAGTTCCAGCCTCCAGCAAACAGCAAACGACTGGGCTTTAGCTTACATTTTTAATAATAATAACAATAATAACAACAACAACAATGGTAATAATAATAGCATAATACAAATGGCAGTTTTGATGCATTACAATCTAGGTTAAGGTAATTTACAAAAATACAAATCTTATTAAGAAGAGAAAAGAACAAAAAATAAAGTAGAATAATACACTGAACATGGAAATATAATAGGTCAATTATAATATAAAACTTAAGCAAGTAAAATAACATTTACATAAACAGTCTGGAAATAAGAACTAATTCACCCAGTTTTCAGCGGAGCTCAAACGTAGCCCATGTCATGATGAAGACCTGGCTGGGGAAACAAGAAAGACAAGTTTATCTGCAATGACTTGACACTATACACCAATCAGCCACACCATTAAAACCACTGGCAGGTCAAATTAATAACACATTATGTTGTTATTTTGTTACAATGGCACTTGACATGGCAGAAAGTGAACAGTCAGATCTTGAAGCTGGTGTGTTAGAAGCAGGCGAGAGTTAGGATCTGAGTGAGGGACAAATTGTGATGGCTGGATGACTGCGTCAGAATGTTCCGAAAGCAGTAGGTCCTGTGGGATGTTCTTGGTATGCAGTGGTTTGTGGTTTTCACTATGAAAAGCACATATTAAACACTCATTTTGGTGGTTCATCCAAGAAAGGACAACCAGTGAAATGGTGACAGGGCCATAGGTTTCAAAAGAAGCTTATTTCAAACACCAGAAACATCTTCAATGATGTGGTGCAAAGGCAAAATATAATACATTTACAATTTTAAAATTCTTATAATCATAGACTTCAATCCTAGACAATTCCTGAGACAACAAACGAACTGTAATGATAGTGTCTAGAGCAAAGAAACTGTTATCACTTGTCTGTCATATACAACAATCAGCCACAATATGAAACCACTGACAGGTGAAGTGAATAACACCGATTATCTCATTACCTTGTTACAATGGCACCTGTCAGGGGGTGAGATATATTAGGCAGCAGTCTGTTCTTGAAACTGATGCACTGGAAGTCAGAAAAATAGGCAAGTGTAAAGATCTCAGCAACTTTGACAATGGCCGGGTTGTGATGCGTCTCCAAAATGGCAGGTCTTCTATGTATGCAGCAGTTAGTACCTACAATAGTGATCAAAGGATGGGAAACGATACATTAACAATCCACTAATGGGCTTCCAAGGCTCACTTATGCGCATGGAGAGTCTGGTTCCATCCCACAGAAGACCTACTGTAGCACAAAATGTTAACGCTGGCTCTGATAGAAAGGGACTAGAACACACAGAGCCATTTTGGTAGCATGAACAAGTGCCTGCATAATATTAGGCAGGTGGTGTTAATGCTATGGCTGATTAGTGTACATTAAATTAATATAAACATAGTATTTTTTTTTTGTTTTTTTGTTGTTCTCAGAACACTTTCTTTCCACAAACAGAAGTGAGAGGAAGAGGGCCATGCTGGTTTCGGTCACATTCAATGTCAATTTCAGTTTCATTCACGTGTGTACATTGGCCACAAACATAACATGACATCATTGTATACACCACGGTTTGTTTCATGGTAACCACATTAAGCTGTTAACTGTTGGCCTGTGTGTTGGGGATATGTTTACCTCTCTTCCAGCACTGATAAAACCTGACCTCCTTGACTCTCCTTGTCTGATGGACGAAAAATAACAGATTGTTTCTTTTCTGACACTTAGATTTACCCATTTTTACCCAAACCTTTGTCGGTGCAGGTTCTCTCTTTTTATATGGATTTGCATATGAAGAATACACTCATTTTATATATTAGTACTATAGTTAAGATATCATGTGAGCATTACAATTTCAGCAATGGTTGGAATACAATCTACATGCAATCAGCAAATACCAGCCTTAGAAAGTATTTTTTCACAAACACGCCACCTATTGGCCAGGCTCAGTCCTGGTCCACATGTTTATGGATTTTTGATAGCTATTAGATTTTATAAGGGAAAAATGCCTACGTAGAGTTTCATATTTATGGAAAATTTTGCCCCGAAATGACTGTCAAAACACAAGAAGTGTAAGTGTACGGGCATGAAGCTGGCATGTGATATGACCTGCTCTATAAGGCTGTGCAATTTCATGCAAATTCAGCAAACATTTATAAGGGGTGACACAAGAGCCCATAGCAAAACAAGAAAACCAGCACAAAACAGCAGTTTGCATAGTCCATAAAGCAAGCTCAATGGCATCATACTAAAATGTGTTACTGATTAGATTTCAGGCACCAGTGGATTGTGACAATCCTGCATAAAATACGGTCACGCACAGTTAAGGTAAATCATGTCATCACTCAGTTTGACACCTTCAGTCTGTGGAAAACTAAAGAGACAATGAAATCAAGTCTAGGCAAGGATGAAGAGTACAATTTTGGTGTCTAATTTGATGAAAGTTCTACATGCACATCTCAAGTATTATTGAGTCTGGTGTGACAGTAATTAGTTGGCAGTTTGCAAAAGGATAGTTTAAACATTCCAGTTGGTCTCTATGGTAATGAAAATGGCTGTTTATGTGTATTTTCAATTAAATCTCATGTGTAAATTCAATTAAATAAATAAATAAAAAAATCTTTTTCCCCAGCTAATTATTTTTAGAAGGTTTGAAATGCTTGTTTGGTTTCATCCATTTTTATTGTTTAGCATTTTGTGTTAACTGAGAATACTGTGTATATTACTCCATTATTAATCTAATCAATAGTGACAGTATTGATTGGATTAATGTCCCAAATGTAGATTTGCTGCTTTGAATTTTTTTTGGACAGATACTCTTTAATAATAAACTCCATGGTAATGATAGCACCTACAATGTACTAAACGCATTGTTTCTCAGTATTTGCATGCACTCAATGACATCAGCTGAAATTCTCAGATGCTACTCTCTGGACACTTAATACTTATGTCTGTATAAGCAGCAGATAAGCAGCTTGTCTCAGTGATGGTTGCTCATGCATATGTCAGGGAGGCTTTAGGTTCTCAGAGGTGCTCAGGCATTACCTCATCATCATTAGGGATCAGCTCACACATGCTTGGGGACTGAGCAGAGCTGCGAAAGAGGAGGGGCAGTACTGATGGGGGTTGATGGCCCTGACAGACTGTTGTCAACTCCAGCTGTTGCCTTTGTGACCTCCCGTGGCCTCCACAGACTCGCTAACAATGGTTTGCTTTCTTTCTGCAACTTCAACACAATGTGGAGGAATGTCATGTTTATGTATGCAGGGTTTTCCATGCCAGAGGCTCTTCCAGATGACTGAGCAAGATTTAATTTGAGGTGCTACATAGGAAAACAATGCAGTCAAAATATTTGCTAATTATTTAAAAATTTTAGGTTTATATGCAGTATTACCTGTGTGAGGACACAGTATGTCTTCTACTCACTATATGTAGGTTTCTTCTGAAAACACGAGGGACTATAGTTACTGACACTGCTGTTGATTAATTCTGGACAATAAATTAATTATGGATGTATCTTAGAAATTTCTGAAATTAAAAACATTTGAATTCAGGCTTGTTTAGGCTAAACGTGTTTATGTACAATCATGACCAGAAAGTGGTATGAAACATAAATGAAGAAGCATGAATGAATGAATGTTTTACCTTCTTTAATACTTACCTAATATACACTTTGAAATTTCAGGATGGACCTAAAATGTGCTATACAGGTGAACTTAATGTCCCTAAACTTTTGATTGCACATGTCCAACTGTTCAGTGTTTCAGTACTTTTTTCACAACAGGTGTTTAATCCTAATTATTTAATCCTTAATAAGGTTTGCCCAATACATTTCCTGATTCAATCAGAATTAGTATTTACACAGTTCTTCTCAACATGCTGTTCACATTTTGACATCATGGACCAAGACGACACCTAACAATTGATCGACAGTACTTCGTTAATGCGAAGCTTCAAACAGGATGTTCTCAGATGGAAGTGGCCACTGAGCTTAGAGTGTGAGAGCATCAACAGCAGGTTGCAACAGAGATACAGAGAGACTGGAAGAGTCACAGAAAGACATAGAAGTGAACATCATTTGGCCACACCCCACACTGATGACGCTTCATTGTGAACAATGCCCTGTGGAGTCGGATGATGAAAGCCACTCAACTCCAGGCACATTTAAGGAGGCGTCACGTCAGACCATTCTAAACAGTTTACATCAGTGAGGCCTGTGTACTAGACAACCTGCAAGGGTACCTGACTACACCACCATCGTCTCGCATGGGCCAGGGAGCATTTACACGGGACGAGGCCTCAGTGCTGTTATGTGATGAAAGTCAATTCACGTTGAGCAGAAATTAAAAGGGAACGCTATATATCAGCCACTGTTGTCACCAGACGAGCCCTTGGTGGTGGTCATGGTTACAGTGTGGGCAGGTGTGTCCAGTCAATACAGAACTGCCCTACACTTTGAGAATGGTACAGTGACGAGCTCATTCTACCTGAATAACATCATTAATCCAGTCATTGTGCTTCTGTATGAACAACACAGGTCTAATCTCATCTTCATGGATGACAGTGCTCCAGCTCATCGAGGTCACGGCTGCTGGAGACTGGGGAACTTGAATGGAGTGGCCTGCACTTTCTCCAGACCTAAATCCCAAAGAAAGCCTATGGGATCAGCTGAGTCACCGTGTAGAGGCTCTTAACTTTGTACCCCAGAACCTCAGGGACTCAAGGGCCACTTTTCAAGAAGAGTAGGATGCCATGCTTCAGCAGCAATAAGTCGACTTGTGAACAGCATGTTCATGAAGTGTAGCTGTAATTGATGCTCAAACGCACATGACATGTTATTGAAACATTGACATTTATTGTTGTGATATACTCACCACTGTCGTTTGCTTTTGTTTCAAGAAAGTGTCTGAGATGAGAAAAATCACCATTGCACACTTCTACTTAAATGCCCTACGTTCGTAATATCACTGTAGTGTAAAATCTTTACATTTTCCATGAATTTCACCCAAAAGCCAAACTTTTTGTGAGTATTGTTTAAAGGTGATATATGTACTTAAACAAAACACAGAAATTGTTTATTACTTTGCAATAATTGTTTTAACATATAAAAAGTTTTCAATATATGTTCTGGGGAGAAAGTGCCTCCTTTAACATAATGTACAGTATATGATGTGTTATAATTGTCCACTGGTCTTTGGCATTAACCACTCTCACATGCAAATTTCTTCATCTGAGTTGGAGATGTTTGAGAGTTTTCTTGTATTTATGGCTTTTTTCAAATGGTGTTTAGAAAATATTCCTTTCTTGAGCCATTTCTTGGTGTATTTGCTAGTCTGCTTTGAATCATTATCCTGCTGAAAGATCCAAATCCAGTTTAACTTTGGCTTTCAACAGATCGCCTCACATTATCTTTGATATGATGCAGAATTGATAGATTAACCAGTGACTGCAAGCTGCCCAGTTACTAAATGCAGGAATGCAACATCAAACCATAACATTTCTCCCACCATGCTTCACAGTTGGTATGACGTTCTTCTTCTGAAAAGCTGTTTTGGTCCATAACTCTTTGGTGCATTACTGTTATTATGGCCACACAACTCTTTAAGCTGGTCTTTACCTGTATTTTCCATGCAGGTCAAACTTGTCCACTTTCTGACCACAGATGTAGGCACTTTCACACCAGATGCAAGAAATACATACAGATCCTACGCTGAAAATCTGTCCTGGCCATTCCTGACAGGATTGTCAGTTACTTGAAATTGATACCACTTGTAGAGGAATTTCCTTACAGTGAAACGATTTATTTTATGTTGTTTTTTTTAATTCCTTATCAAACACATAGGTTCCCACTTGACTTTAAAGTTGAATACCATGTCCTACATGGCAAGTTTAAATAAAACCAGCTGCAGGAGGGTCTAAACAGTGTTACCTAATCTGGAACACCCGTTTCTTATTTTATGGACTTAAAGGTATGATAAATATAAAGATTTTATAAAAAATAAAGTATTTATGCAAATAAATACATTTATTTACATTTAGTCAGGCAAATGAATAAATGTAAATAAATGTAAATATAAAGGAAATATGACTGATCTGTTTTTTTATTATTATTATTAAACTTTGCTTAAGTATAATCATCTTTATATTTAAAGACTGTGAAATTCTTTATTTTAAAATGACTTGTTATTTTAAAATGTATTTAAATTTTTAAATGTATTTAGTTTTAAAATAAGTATAGTTAAACCGCTTACATTAGGTATTTTGATCACTCTGTTCAGCTACACAGCATATTTAATCTCAGGTATACCTTACAAAGTTAATTAAGTAGCACAGCATGCAGCTTGTCTGACAACTGATAGCAGACTGAAGTGAGGTTGGCTGAGTTTATTTAAATGGGTAAGCATGCGAGGTGGGGTTTTTTTTACTAAACCAAAAAGCTTCAAGAGCAGAGCAGATGAGCTGTCTCATAAATTCACCAATAGCATTCGTTCTGGAACTATCTGTCCACTGTCCACATTACAGTGGAATAAGTACAAACTTTTTTATAAAGTGACCAGCTTTATTAATAATAATATTAAAGTTTTAAAGTGATTTTATACCTGCAGTGTCAATAAAATATAATTTCCCAAGCGTCTTAGAAAGCCTGTTAAGCTGTATGTTACTGTATGATACAAAGACTCCCCCAACACAATCTACTCCACCTTTTCTTAGTTCCAGTGACTCACTGTCTCTTGTGACATGAGGAAGAAAAACGTGCTTCTCTTTAGTTCTCTTGGGCTCTCTTGTAGCTAATTATTGGACTGTCACAACAATTAGGTCACTGCTGAGTGTGTGTTTACAAAACCCAGCAGTGTCTGTGCCAAGGCCCGAACCCGATACCCTCTGATTCAGCGGTGGGTCAAAATATTGGGCAGTGGGGGCTGGTGTGTCAGATCTCCCTCACTACCAGGCTTGTGTTTGGGGCATACAAAGCATTGCCACATTACACTATCTCCCTCCTCCAGGAGGTGAAGCTTCACTTGGATCAAGTTTCTTGCCCTTATCAAATGCTACAACTGATCTCTGTCTGAAATGTTTGTTTGGATGCACTAGGTTGCCAGCCGTTCAATAGATGTAGAATGAGTATTGCAAGACTTCTCGTCTAAATTAGGGACATGAACAGATTGATTCATTTTAAGTGATCAGATTGAGCAGGACATTAGACCTCATCACAGTAGTCATTTTACTATTAAACCCAATACAATGACTGTAATCTACACATTTGTAAGTTAATAAATAAATTAAAACATTAACCAGTTTCCATCACCATTTAATCGCTAATGTGACCTAGGCATATTCTTAAAACTTGTCCCAGTACTAAGCTTTCTGTATGATACAGCAAACATTGACATAAACACAGTTTTTCTCCCCTCTGCCCGGAAACAAGGCTGCCTGGGCGACCCGCTGATTGGTCGCGGTTTTTCTGGCGCCTGTTTTTTGGCTTACGTATTCGGACATATCCCGCCTTCCTGTGTTCTGATTGGCTAAAAGAACCCATTCATACATTATGATTGGTTGGTAGCTCGCTAGCGGTAAATTTAGCGCAAACGTTAAAGCTAAAAGCGCTTTAATGTTTTTTTCCATATGTTCCTATCCGGATAATGCAGTAAAATAAGGATATAATACTACTTATAATAATAATCAGTTATTATTATTGTTGCTATTATTAAATTAGGAATAATACACTAATTACTTTCCGTAAATAGAGTAGTTTTCATAAAGGAAGCACTTAAATTGCTCAACAGTTAAACAGCAAAAGAACACATAATACATTTATTTATATTAATGTAAATAAACTATAAATATATATTGTGTGTGAACCTAATAAAATCTAGAAATGTGTTCCAAAGTTTAAAAACCTAATATTAAAAGGTTTTCTGCATTTAACAGTAGCTGTTTATAAAAAAAAACTATTACCTGCAGAGATCATGTTTTGCAACATAAACACATTAAATAAAGCTTGCCGCTGCCCTGCTATTTAGAAAACAAGTGAAAAACATTTAAGTTCTTTCAATGCAAGTGTGTAAATCACCTTTTCTTGATTTCGTTGGGATTACTAAATAAAAGCAGAACACTTTACAAAACAAATATATTAATAAATAAGTAAATTACCGTTTTAAATGTGTATTCTAATAGATTAGGTTACGTGATAAAAAGTGAGCTTTTTATAATTCGCCACAAGAGGGCGTGAGACGGACCATTTTAAAGTTCAGGAGTGACCCCTGCTGGTCAAAGAAAGTAGGTTTTACATAAAATTAATGTTCACGAGTGTGTGAATGCATGTAATCTGCATGAATTACATATTTAACAGTATTTAATCATGGAAGAAAAACAAATCAATCTTGCTAATATATAAATACAGCCTGCAACAAAGTGTTCTCACTTTACAACCTATCTATTCCCTCTCCGTTTCCCAGCCCAAGTGATCTATTCCATTATCTCTTACTGTATTTGACATTCACACAATTTTACTTAACTAAAGGCATGTCATGTACTTGCAAAATGTCTGCCAAGTCAATCTTAAACACTGTATTAGATGCATTCTGATAGTTTGTGACACATTGTTACATACGGTCAGAGACGCTTGTTATTTAGATTGATTAGCTATAATAAATTGCCTGTGTGAATGATTTTCGGTCTGTTTTGGCCTGTGGTGGATTTGCCTCCAGTCTAAGGTAACCCTGCTTGTGCTCCAGCTTCCATGTGACCCAAAAATAAATAAGCAGTTGGAAAATAAATGAATACATTAGGTTTTGTATACATAGACATGCCTAACAATGTAAAAATTGGAAGGTTATGATAATTATGAAAACATTATGAAAGTAATGACAAAAAAAAACTGACAAACATTTAAACTATTTTAATAGTATATTACACAGCAATGTAGTCTTATCAAATTATCTGTATATTACATGAACGTGTGAATAGTGTGGTGGCCTTTAGCCACTGTACCAAAAAACCACCCACCCCTCCTCCCCCACTCCCATCACATAGATAAACTATTCTTCATCAACCTCTTCATCTGGACAACAATAATATTCAACAAAACAAATCTGCCCATCATCATTCCGTACAAGGTACTGTAAGGAGAGGAATCCTCGACTGTCGGTTCTCACAGACACCTTGCAGGACAGCGCCAAGGCCTTGGTGGAAGGTTTTAATAGTGACATCTTGTACCTGGGTGAACAATATCACAATAAAGGTTCAATCAAAAAATCATATTGTCCCTACACTTTAACAGTCTAGGGCAATCGCAAAGTGTGGGCTGAGGACCTCACCTGAGGACCTGAGTGATCATTTACAAAAACCTTTTAAAAAATTTTATTTTACATTTTGTAGTTAAGTTTGTAATGACCAGAAATGTTTTATAATATTTATGTTTTAAAAGTAATTTCTAACTACTACACTACTACAACAATGCTTTAAAAGCTTTTTGGGGGATTTAAATAAAGTTATTCTTCATTTACTGAAATGATTTAACCAGAAAGTAGCTTCCACCTGTCATTAAACAGGAGATTGCAATTGATTAGATAAGGTTTTTATTTTATATTTATTGTTGTTAAGTTTTTATATCCTACCTGTCTTTAAAACTGTTTTAAAATTGTTTTTAAACTGTGGTTTTGTATCTCGAAGGTCACAGGTTGTCGTCAAAGCATTTCACTACATATCATACTGTGTATGACTGTGTATGTGACAAATAAAATTTGAATTTGAATTTGATGGAAGTCCCCATAATTGGGGGAGAAGAGTTAAAACGGAGTGGTGGCTATCAGGTGGCAAAAGAAGCAAAAAGAAGGATTTCTAGCAAGAACTCTTTGAGTACCTATTGCTTTCCCTTACAGTTATGCATATATGGATGGACTATTCATTTGCATTGCACTGCCATGAACTAAAATGTGTTCTGTTTATGAAATAATAACATATATGACAATGCTTCACCTTAATCTTTGTCTTGTTCAGAGATGTGATTAAAGCTTCTAATCCATGCACTAGTAAATCATGTCCAATCAATTCAATTCTACTAATATGTTTCACTTTAAGAGAACTCCACTTTAGTTTAGTATTTGAATCATCTCATTCATCTTAAAACACCCTTCCATTATTTGGTAATCTTACCTGTTGGTCTGCGTTTTTGTACACTGGAACAGCTCCATCATGTCCGAATCCTTGGGGTAGTCATAATGAGCATTTCCTGAATTTCCAAATGTAGACAATCTAAGAAGAATAAAAATATTATAGACACCACAATAAATATTGCAATTTAAGCAATGCTTCAAAAGACATTAAAAATGCACACAATGGGAAATACATTAATACACAGTATTAACATTAAACATTCAGTAATATATTGCTTAGACATATGGGGGAGTCTTCATTAAGCATTTCTGGTAGGGCTGCATAATATCTTACTTTAGGCTTAAACGTTAAACAAAGTGTGTTCAATTGTTTTCCAGCAAACAAGAGTTTGGTTACTTTAGATTTCCAGCTCCCAACCTCCATTATATTCTCACCACTTTTAATCTTTTGAATAATTTAGCATATAATCTGCGTAACTGCAGCTTTTGAAATGTTTAAAAATGTACTCTCTCATATTTTAATGTCATTATTATGTTTGCACCAACATCTATTTCATCATTATCCTAAAGTGACCATACCTGAAATAAGGCGGACTTGGTGACATTGTTATCTGGAGGATCTCACTGGTCATGTCCAGTTCTGAGAAGGCCTCTTTCAGGCTGTCTGACTGCAGGATCACCTTGTTGGTGACATTGGTGCTACAGAACTCAAAGTCGAGAGGCTCCTCTGGCTCCTGGGTGTTAATCTTGCAAACAGTAACCACTCCTCCCTCCTCCAGGAACAGTGTTAGCGGGTAACCATAACCATTATAACACATTCTCAGGGCGGTGTTAACACCTAAATGGTAAAGAAGGCACAGGGTGAGTTATTTACCAAGAGGTATTTGTATTTCAAACTCAGTGTGTGTTTATAGGAAACGAGATTGCATAATCACAGCACTGCAGTTGCAGAAGATGCATTATTATGACTCCCCATGACATCCTGTAGATACATGCCTGGCACTGTGCTACCCCCAAAGATTGTGAGACAGTCCAAAAGCACAGTAAGGTTAACCTGAAACCCAACTACATCGTCTTTGAGTGTAAACTCTTGAAATATGTCTGCCTGCAAAACCAGAAAAAAAGACACATTCACTTAAAGTTACATTTTAAAATACAATAACTGATTATTCAGTGCTAATAGAACTGACACCAACCTGAATGAATGCATTTGCTTGAAGACATTTGGATTCTTCTACAGTGACTTTCAATCCATTCTGTGTTACATTGAATATTGCATGGTCTTTGAAGGATATCGCTTTCAGAATATTGGAGAGGTTCCTCACATTATCCAAACTAGCTACAAGGATGTACTGATCATTCTCTGATTGAGACTGAGTCGATAAAGGCATCGTTCTGAATGATGCAAGCACCTGCAAAGACATTATTTGTGAGAGTCAAAACTGGAACCTCAACCCTCTCAGGCATCTTAAAAAACATTCAGGTCTATTATATACTGCAAAAAACTGTGAAGACACATCAGATCTCTACACAGACTGGGGAATGAGTTAGGAATAAAATGATTGTTTGATGGAAACAAAAGGGCTGAATTCAGATACACCCCAAAAATCTAAGTCAAAAAATATGAAGCAGGCCAGTTCATTTTGCAAAATTTTAATTGCACAAACTCAAATGGTACTCAGTAGTTTATATGGCCCCCATGTACTCCTAATGAGATGATGGATGTTGTCCTGGGGGACCTCCTCCCACATCTGGACCAGGGCTTCACTGAGCTTGTGGACAGTGTAACCTGGTTCTGTCGGATGGAGAGGAGCATGGGGGCCAGTCAATGGTCTACTTCTTCATCCACTATGAACTGCCTGCATACTCTAAACACATGAGGCCACATGAAGTGTGTTTCTGATAGTACATATTTATGCACCATCTTGGAGCAGCTGGATTACCTGTGCAACCTCTGTAGGGTCCTAGTATTGCATCGTGCTATCAGTAACGATCCTGACCAAAGCCAAAATAGTCAGAAAAGCTAAGGAGAAGAAAATGTCAGTGGGCTTCACCTGTAAAACCATTCCTGTTATGTGGTTGTTGTTGCCACTCTAGTGCACCTGTTCTTAATTTCAAGACCAAAGCAGCAGAAACTGATAAATAACCCCCTCTGCTACTCGACAGACCAGATGAACGTCCCAGAAGTTTACTTACTTGCCTATACTCTGATTAAAAAGTGTTCCTTTTTAAAACAGTGTATGTTTTATCAGGTTATGGCATACTGATTCAATTGTTTTCACAAATATATATAAAAACTCAATCTGGCTAACTTTTTTCAAACTATATTGTGATACATGTAATATAAACATACGAGAGAAAATAACTTGACATTTGGATTATAAGTTTTTACAAGAAAATTCTGCTCCGACCCACAACATTCAAACCTAAAACCAGAGATAATAACATTCGTTGTAAGGCTTATAATCTCCGTTCAAGAAAAGCGTCCACATGTTCAGCCAATTCTGGGTTTAAACGTTAAATAGTAGTTCAAATAAAATCATGACATACCTGATATAATATCAGGGAACTTTAGCGAAACAAAAACAGATCGAACAGGTCAAAAGGCCAAACAAACGCGGCTAAAAATTCAGAAGTTAGCATTACTATATTTCTGTCGCTGACAGGTTTTCATCGCCGTTTACCGCCCCCTAGAGTACAGGAGTAATGGTCAAACGGAAAGGTTTTCATAATAAGAGTCCCGAAACGTTCACGCTAAATTCAACGTGGTCGCTTCCGTTTTCCCTAAACAAAGTTGATCTACTACAGTGGTACAACACTGTGTAGGTTAGCGGAGAAATTATATTGGACAACTATAGAGTGAAATAGTATAGTTATGTAAGATGTTTATTAACCAGTGAACTAAAGATTTTGTAACGTATAAACGTTTAAATACAGTTTGACCACCCGCGGCTTTCCGAAATTAAACGATCCTCCCGTCGCCCTGGCAGCAGGAGAGACTCTCTGTGATGGAGGCGGAGTTACATCAGCTGGCGCGAGCCTCCGCCACATAGCCCGGAGAACTAGCGAGGAGGCGTAATAGCGGCTTTTTGGTAAGATAATCATGCATTCGCCAGATTTATTTCCTGTATTATAATTTATAATATAATCATCTGGTTTCAGAATACAGGGGTTTTGCCTAGAAGTACGTTACTGATTGCCTCACCTGCCCCTCAGCTAACCCAGCCAGTATGCTAGCATGATTGTTATTGTTAGCCAAGTTGTTTTGTAGTAAGCTAGCATAAGTAAAAGTAATTTTACACCAAGCGTAAGCGTCAGAAACGTCGAACATATATCAGAGTAGAGTGTAGTGCAATTTAACATTGAGTTGGTTCTGTGTTTTTCCTTCAGATCTCATGTTATCGACACTAGTCATCAACCATATGGCATCGAATTGCTTACATACCGCTTTGTTGGTCAGTCGTCTTCAAACCAACAGCTACCAAGCACCTACAGAAACACACATAAATCGATGACAACCAGCCTTTTTTGTTTTATTTTTAAGCGCTTTCCTCAATGTCGTAGTGGAAGTTTATCAGTTGTGTCTCCTCCAGTCGAATCGTCTTGACAAGTTCGGTTAAACTGATCTCATTTTTGTCTCTTGGTCCTCCACCCAGTGTCATGGCTAAAGATCCCCTGTCAGAAGCTGGGCTTCACTTTGATGAACTCAACAAGTTAAGAATACTTGAACCTGACGTTGGTCAGAAGACCACTGAGCTCAAAGAGGAGTGTAGAGACTTTGTTGACCGTAAGTTTGGTTTTATTCTGAAGTTAACTTGCATTTTGATTTTGTAATCCAGCACAGTTGATCAAATATTGCTTTAATCTCACTTTTTGGAAAACAGAAATCGGACAGTTTCAGAAGATAGTTGGTGGACTCATTGAAATGGTGGATGAATTGGCCAAGGAAGCAGAAAAAGAAAAAATGAAGGTACTTGTTTTGATAAATTTAAATACATTTGATAAAGTTAATTTACCCCCTTCCTTCTATCAGTTTAAAACTGTAATATTTTTTTCAGGCTATAGGAGCTAGAAATCTGCTGAAGTCGGTTGCAAAACAAAGAGAGGCCCAGCAGCAGCAACTCCAGGCTCTGATTGCAGAAAAGAAAATGCAACTGGAACGGTATAATAATTCTCTCTGTCTCTCTCTCTGGTTTTATACACATTTATCTAAAAGAAGCCACAGTTGCCTATTTTTGTTTTGGCAGGTACCGCATTGAATACGAGGCTCTCTCCAAAGTTGAAGCAGAGCAGAATGAATTCATTGACCAGTTTATACTGCAGAAATGAGGTTGTTCTTTGTTCTGTCACATGGACAGGGAATATGATGCTGTGCATCTTACTCATAAGATCTTCCTAATAAGAATTGGGATTCGAGTAGGTCATTTAATTATTTATATGGAATTAACAGGTGTTCTTCATACATCTTATTCCTTACCATTTAAAAACATCAGCTGCTTTATAATGGCCAGATCCCAGAGTTAAGTGTTACATATCTGTACCACCCTTTACATTAAAATGAATACTATTTATACAGAAAGGAAGATATTTATACTATTTATATAAAGCTCTTCTGTAAATCTGATCTTTTGCTACCAGGAAATGACAGTATCTGCATGTTACTGTAAATACATCTTACAATTTGAGTGTTTTATCTGTACATTTTGTTGTAACCACTTTCTTTGCATTTTATTTTATCCTTTCCACTTCTTTGTATCCATTTTGTTCTTGGGACCACAAAAACGTGCATTTGAACTTCAGGAAACCACAGCACCAAATTGTGCATTCATTTATTCTGTTTACTGTATACTTAAAGACCTTACAGATTAAATCAATGGACCTTATTACTTTGACAGGCACAATGACATTTTTTGTGCTAATTAATAAAAATATTTTGCTTATGGATGTGTATCTTTGCTATGTATGTAAATCTTTGAGTGCAGAATTGTGGGATTTTTTAAAAATACAAAAAAGGTTTTGTGCAAAGTCATTTTAATTCAAATAATCACAAGTCGTTACAATGCCTCATTACATCAGAATGTGCTTAAGGTGGCATCTACTTCAGCTTCTTAGCTTTTGATGAAGCTTTCCCACTTGTAGGTGGGCTGCTGTACACTGGGCTGAAGAGCATAGTGAGTAGGAGCAGGACGGGAATGACCAGATATGGAGCATATACAGACACAAGAGTCAGACGTTCCTTGGACGTTTGAGGACCAGGGTGAGGTTCCACAGGAAAGCTATGGAAAAGGATGTGAGCTAAAATGGGGACAAGACTGGTGGCCACGTGTGTGGAGTACACAATTGCTGGAACTCTGATCCACCTGCAGTTCCCTACGAGAAAGAATGGCTAGACGTTACAGGATATGGCTTGATTGCATAATATTATGGGGCATTTAAACGTTTCACTGACCTTTTAAGAAGGCGTACGCCGCGATGGGAAAGAAAGGTAACTGAACAAGCGCTTCGCAGAATATGAACGATTTGAACCAACAAGGTGGATCCAGCACCATGGGATCCTTGAACTCGGCAGCATACCAATGCAGTACGTCTTTCAGCTGCAATGCAAAAGACTGTTAGGACAAAAGAACGAAGATTTCGTGTGGTGTAGATCATAAACTGGCGTTAAACATATCCTGTCACTTACTGCTGGAGGAAACACATGTTCAGGCAGCAGGGCTTGAAGATCAATGAAGAGAGTGATAGGGATGTGCGTCGCAAAGTAAATGAAAAAGATAAGTTCTAAAATACGAAGGAACATTTTAGCATCAGTTTTAAGACGTAAATACTTGCGGAAAAAACAAGTAAACGAGAGCCAGTTCACCAGTAACGCGAGAATAAGGGAATTGTAGGGATTGCACCTAGACAACGTCGAACAGCGTGTTGGTAACCTTCTTCCTATTGGCTGTTCAGCTCGGTTGATCGGGAAAAGGGGCGTGGTGCTCGCGTGTTTTGGTGACGTCACGAGGTCAGAGGGCAGATTTTGGCCTTTGTGATAGAGGAGGAAGTTCAGACTTTGTCCGTGGAGTCCTTAGTACAACGTTGTAATACAAAACAATAGTTAAATGAACATGACGGGACAAATCCGCCACCAAAATAGCATGGTTATTTAGCCCAAAATGACTACTTGAGAGCTTGGCCATTTACTTCACCCCAAAGCAGCCACAGGTGATATTCATGTCATCTATGATCTACAGCATGGTTCATTCACCAACTTAGTTTCAGTGCTCAGGAATTCATAGGTGGGATCCTGCAAAGAACCAACAGACCGATCTCTTGTAGGCCAGGAGGTAACTGCAAGGACAGTGGTGGCCTAGTGGTTAGGACTTAGCCCCTTGGATCTGAAGGTCTCGTCCCCACTTCACTGCTGTGTGTGTGTACGTGATGGGTCACATTTCATTGTGATGCACTGTGCGCAATGGTGTGTTCACAATGACAATCACTTTCAACTGATGCAGATTCTTGTTTCTTTTGCCTTCAGCTTGACCATGATGTTGAATATTCAGTCCTCTGTTTTTCGGCTCTCTACATCCACATAATCCTGAAATACAGAGAACGGAGCTCTTATTATTCATCTGAAATGATTGTCAATGCCAAAAAAAGAGGGAAACGTACTCACAGAGTCATTCTCAATGATATTCTCCAAGATTCTGACAAGATCTGAAAAGGATGGTCTGGTAGTGTAAGGCTCCAACCAGCACTCGTTCATGATCTGCAGTCTGCATGAAAACGTGTAATATTAATCTCAAGTCTAGTATTTTTCACTGCTAGTACTAATTTATTTATTTACCACACAAAATTCAACTTATCAGCTAATTTCAAGTGGTTTGTGAGTTGCATCAGAAATGGAGTAGACAAAATGTAAAACTAAAAAAGGTAAACCTGGACCAAAACTGTGAAACAATGTCTTAGAGATCATAAAGTCACAAAATAAATGGTCTGTTAGTAAGGCCAGTAGTGCTGTTCTAAGCCATAAAAAAATCCTTTTGGTGCTCACATCTCAGGTCGACAGCCTACAGGGGCTATATTCCTGTGTCCAGCACAAATGTTATATATCACTTGCTCTGATGTTTCCCATCTGGGGTAGGGTAAGTTGCCTATAAAGAAAAAAATTCAGATGTTTTAATTTGATGCCCCATTTCAGCAAATACGCATGCTCATCTGTAGACAGTTATTATGTTGAGCTCACCAAATGTTTGCATTTCCCATAGCACAATGCCAAACGCCCAAACATCCCCCTTGAAACTGTAGTAGTTGTTCCGGAAATACTCAGGAGGATACCAACGCAAGGGAACTCGTTCCTGAGAAGACGCATTAACACATGTGAAATTGTTGGAAGATGACTGGACATCCTGTGATGCAAATTGTGCTGTGCTGCTCTCACCTTTTGCTGTTTTTTTCTGGTGCTGCGTCTACTTCTCATACGTGTCAAGTCCCTGGCCAGGCCAAATTCTGCCACCTTGATTTCCCATGGGAAACGGCTCACAAGAATATTGCGTAGGGCAAGGTCACAGTGTACCACCTGCAGAGTACACAGAAGACCCCAGTCACAGTACTGCTGTTAAAATCTACACTTTATATTCATATCTACCATAACATTAAGCATTTAAAAGATGACTGTGTGTATACACTGTTAAAAGTGAAGCTTTGAGGTGCTTCAAAGTAATGGCCTAGAAAAATAATTTTTGCTTCCCTAAAAACTTCAATCTTTTCCTAAGTTCCTAAGTTTTCCCCCCAAAAAGAACAAAAACCCAACAACCAAAAAACCCCAAACCCCCTTAAAAACAAGGAATGCAATTAAATTGAATAAAAAATAATAAAAGATTGCTAACCATTTTGGAGCGCAAGTGTTCCATGGCGAGGGCAATGTGATAGGAGGCGATAGTGAAAAGACTCTGGACCTCAGGGTCAGCACTCAGCTTCTCTTGGTGCGCCTGTACAAAGCAGCGCAGGGTCCCATAGCTCACAAACTCCATGACCAACATGAAGGGCTCTACAAAGACAGTTCCAAACAGTAAATCACTGTTTTAAAGCACTACAGCTCTCAGTACATAATTATCTATAAACACAAGGCCCATTTTCAATCATACTAATAACAAAACAATTGCATTACCAACATAAGGTAAAATAAGTACAATATAATATTACTTTCTGTACTTGAACTTAAACTATATGCGGAATTTAAATAAATTTGTAATGCATTAAATTGAAAGGTAAATTTTATTATTATTCTAATTACTCTAATACATTAGTAGTGCTGTGCCACTTTATAGATTTTAAATAATTAGTAAGAACCTATATGAAATGTTTAGAATAATAAGGGGAGCTGTAGATTATACCATAATAATTCAAACATACAGTACTGTGCAAAAGTATTAGGAACCTGAAAAAAAAAATTAGCTGCAAATATTAAAATAAATGCAAATAACATCAATACAGTAAACAGTGATATTATATTTGTCAGACATTTCCTTATTGAAGCCCAGTAGCTGTAACTTTGCATCAGTCCTTCATGAAAACTTTTTTAAATGATTTTTTTTAGCATTTTTATTGTATGTAGATCATTTTGACTTGGTCATTTTAAAAGCAGCTCACAAGCCAAAAAAGTGTGGGCACCACTGGTGTATTACTTATCATCACAATTCTTTATTGTCGTTCAGAATTGTTCACAGACAGTGTACAACAGAACTCATTTCTGTTTACAGCAGCTCCAACAGCGCAAGTAATTTGGCAGTACACCATCAATAATATAAAAAATAAATAGTAGGTAAAAAATAAGGTTCTAAAAAATAAAAGTCTCTGAAATAGTAGCATAAAGGAGCAAATTTTAAACATGAATTCAAAAGTAAAATGCAAAAAAGTAGTTATATTGCACAAAGAATTTATATTGCACAAAGGAGACAAGTGATTTTTAAAATAACACATTTTAAAATAAAAATGACATTTTTTAAAAACAACATGAACTTTTAGACACTATGAAACAATGCCATGTTTTCCTCTCTTACCCTCTGCAGTGTTCCAGTCCAGCAGCTGTAACACATTCTTATGATGCACCAGCTTCCTCATAATAGACACTTCGTTCTCTAGTTGCTTAACACTGACACCTAATTGTGAGAAGCACACAATCATGGAATTAACTAATGGTTGGAGAAGGTTTCTTGACAATAGCACATTCTGCCAATATCCACTAAAATCTTGGCAACAGTTAATGTTAATTAAATGCTGAATGTGAGAACAGGATTTAATTTAATTTTTAATTTAACTTACCTTCTTTAGCAATCTTGCAAGTGACAAGTGAGTGGCCTTTGCATGTGCTCCGTATCATTCTGGCTTTGTAGAAGACCCCTTCTTTCCCAGCCTTGATCAGCTGCATCAGGTTTAGGTCAGCTTTTGATACTCTGAAGTTCTGAAGACAAATTGCTGAGATGTTACAATTTGTAAATGTAGTTTACTGACATTTCATCTTCATCACAATCCTTCTATTTGGACAACAGGTTGGTGTCTACGTACAGCCCATCTGTCATTTCTTGTAAAAGTCCAGTATCATCAGATACAGATAAATACTAATGTCTGAACAACTAGGATGTTATAACTCAAACCTGCTGAAGTGGTTTCCATGGTAACCTGGTACTTTGCTTGCTTTTCTGTCTTTGCAGGTGCGATTCTTTTGAACTGTCTAATGCTGGCATCATCAACACACTTTCAGCAGAGATGGGAGACAGGGGAGCATGGACTTGAGGGGGGAGAGTCACTGAGTGGCTTTGTCTGAGCTGCTGAATGGTCTTATTGAGGGACTGATACCTGGGGACAGAAGAGATAGCAGTGTTGGTGGGTGGAACAAAGAGTTGCGTCAATGATCTAGAACATCAGAATACTCCTGTACCAAGACAGTTAAAGTTTTTTATTTAAATTTTATTATTTATATATTATTTATAATATTATATATGATTATAAATTATACATTTATAAAGTTTATTAATAAACTTTTAATAAAAGTTTATTTGGTTGTTTAATTATGTTATCCTGTTGTGTTTAATAATAAATAATAATTTGAAATTATATATTGCCTTTCCCAAACTCATGTTTGTTTATTAAACGAGCAGTGCTAATGAGCAAAAGAAAAAGATAATGTAAAAAGTTACTTTACGTTATATTTGGTCTTAATGTATAAGCAGATTTATACATAAGCAGTGTATTATAGGAGGGAAACCACTAACTGCTACAGGGATACTTCACCTAGAGTGGTGACCAATTGTTTATTTATTTATTTTTATTATTTAAGAGTTATTTTTCTCATCTAAGGCAAGGAACTAAAGTCAGTCTACTTTCTGAACCACAGGATTCCACACAGCGTGGTGGTGAGGACGGTGAAAGCAGAGATGCAGATGAGAATGTAGTGTATGATGTCCAGATTAGCAGCATCTGTAACACATATGTTCATGTGAAAGTCAGTGTTGTAATGTATCACCACAGGCAAACAGGAAAGCAAACTAGGCCACACACTGACACATGGTGGAACTTATGACAGAAATAATATTTCTGAAATAAAATACAATTTTAAAAAATAGAAATTAATACTACAAATTAGGATATAAAATATTTGCCATCAATTCTTTATTTTGTGTGCTCAGTGCCACCATTTTTGGTGAGTGTATGAAGGTTAGTGCTTGATCACAAATTATTTTCAAGCAATACTAGTGTACACCAAAACTGAAACCATTTCTCACAATCATTTTCTGAGGGTTTTTTGTCTTTGTTTGTTTTTTTTGTCCCTTGCCACTTAATTAAATGTGTTGATGTTTACCAAATTATTATTCTATAATATAGTAAGCCACTCAATACATTGAATTTACAATGGTGCTAATAATTAATTAAAAAAATAATTCT
>JBBIGC010000001.1:21390627-21407411 GCA_037576955.1 Lepidarchus adonis
AAGTTTTCTTGAGCCTTTAAATGGTCTCAGTCTGGGTCAGGAGGCTACACAATCATGGGGAAGACTGCTGAATTGACAGATGTCCAGAAGACAGTCATTGACACCCTCCACAAGGAGGGTAAGCCTCCAAAGGTCATTGCTAAAGAAGCTGGTTGTTCACGGAGTGCTGCATCCAAGCATTTTCATAGAAAGTTGAGTGGAAGGAAAAAGTGTGACAGGAAAAGGTGCACCAGCAACAGAAACAACCGTAGCCTTGAGAGGAGTGCCAAGCAAAATCCGTTCAAGAATTTGGGGGATCTTCACAAGGAGTGGATACAGGCTGGAGTCAGGTGCATCACGTGCCACTACACACATTCTAGACATGGGCTACAAATGTTGCATTCCTCATGTCAAGAACCAGAGACAACATTACAAGAATCTTACGTGGGCAAAGGAGAAAAAGCACTGGACTGTTGCTTAATGGTCCAAAGTTCTCTTTTCAGATTAATGTAAATTTTGTATATCATTTGGAAATCAAGGTCCCAGAGTCTGGAGAAAGAGTGGAGAGGCACAGAATCCATATTGCTTAAAGTCCAATATCGTACCAGTATCATCTGCTGGTGTTGGTCACTGTGTTTTCTGAAGTCCACAGTAAATGCACCCATCTACCAGGAAATCTTAGAGCACTTCATGCTTCCTTCTGCTGACAAGCTTTATGGAGATGCTGATTTCATCTTCCAGCAGGACTTGGCCCCTGCCCACACTGCCAAAGGTGCCAAAAGCTGGTTCAACGACCAGGGTGTCACTGTGCTAGATTGGCCAGCAAACTCGTCTAATCTGAATCTTATAGAGAATCTATGGGTTATTATCAGGAGGAAGATTAGAGACACCAGACCCAAGAATGCAAACAACCTGAAGGCTGCTATCAAAGCAACCTGGGCTTCCATTGCACCTCAGCAGTGCCACAGGCTGATCACCTCCATGCCACGCTGCATTGATGCAGTAATTGTAAAGTATTGATTGTAAAGGAATTAACATACTTTTCAGAAGCCTGACATTTCTATTTAAAATATCCTTTTTAATCAATTTTATGATATTCTAATTTAAAAAAATGGGTTTTTTTTAATTTTGGGTTTTATTATCTGTAAACCATACAAGAAATAAAGGCTTGACATATTTCACTCTATGTGCAATGAATTTCACTTTCTGAAAGGAAGGTCAAGAAATATTTAACTTTTTCACAATATTAAATTTTTTTTATGTACCTGTATTTTTGTATCAGTGCTGTGCTATGAATGGTCTTCAAACCAAATAATCTGGGCATTGGTGGCCCCTTTCCAGTGATGGAGAGGTTAAAAATAGGCTGACTTTTTTTTTTTAGAAGCAGATAGGTTGCAGTCAGTTATTGCATACCTACATATTGCACACGTGTGTTACCAGATAAAATAAGCAGTGTTTTGTGGAGTGTTACTGTTACTTTGTATGGTACCTGTACAATGTGTGAAGTAGTTGTAGTGTACATTCAGTTCACCTTAATGTTGGATGAGTGGACCTCAGCCAGTAGAATCTGTTCTGGCTTCAGACTGCACAGTTCACTTAGCTGTTTCTTTAGGCCTGTATACTTCTCATCCATGTTTAGACGAAGACCATAGCGTACAGGAGTGGAGCCGTCCAGTTTAATGACTGTAAAACACACAGAAGCACCGGTATGAGATCCATGCAGACAGATGAGTGTAGTGAGTTGCTTTTCTGTTCTGCTTCTTCCCACCTGTGATCTCTAAGTGCATTGAGCTATCCATGGGAAGGGGCAAGGACAGGAAGTTGAAGGGATCAAATCGGGCGCTGATGTGGCCACATGTCTTGCACTTGACTTGGGACTTCAGTTGGCCATGGAATAAGTCTACCACAATGGAACGGTTTCTTCTCAAATGGTTTTCCCAGGCCTAAACACACACACATGCACACAGAGTTTCAGACATTGTAAATCCAGTTAATTCCATTCCAGAGTGTACTGCACTTTCACACAGTGCCTCTGGCCATCTTTCTGTCTTTTCATTAGTGCATCATCAATATGTGCACATTAAGGCTCACCTCCCCCTTAAGGAGTGCTTAACAAGTGATTTTCACCAAACAACTCAGGACCTTGGTGTCTGAACACTGCAAGCCCATGGTAAATGCCAATAGCCTGATACTGACCTCATTGGCCACTTCTGAGTCTGGTCGCCCATCACTGTCTTTAAGCTCCACGTAAGGCTTTTCATGAACCCGGTTTAGGTCCTCATGCAGTCCATCCAACAAGAATGCCAGCAGTTCCTGAGAGTCCTGTTGCTGAAAGCCATTGAATCTCGGCGCATACTTTGCTATTGTCCACTAAATCAAGAACAATATATAAAGCTTAGTATATGAGCTGTAAAAACATAACAGTAATAAATCTGAATAAATGTGGATATGCCCACCCTGAGCTTCAGAGGTGCAACATTCTTTTGTGTTCCACTCCAGAGCTCTTGTACCAAATCTCCATAACATTTGGCCATATGGCCTCTCATTCCAATAGGATTGGTTCTGTTGAGATACATCATTCAGCCTTAGTGTTGTCAACAATGCACCCAAATAATTTGTAAAAAATAAAAAGCTTCTTAATTTACCTGTTAAGCTCATAGAGGTGTCTCCCTGAGATGAAATAGTCAGTAAGGGGCTTGGTGTTGCTCACACATTGAATACTGGAGTTCATAAAGCAGGTGTTCCCCAAATTACTCAGGCCTGTAGCGCCTTTTTCTGTAGGGACTACAGGACAAAACATACACTATTTTAATTCAATAATAATTCATAATTATAAACACAATAAGCAGCAAATATTGAGAGGAAGCGAGAGTCCATGAGTCCTTTTCTGAACTTAACTTTGATACCTATAGTTGTTTCAATGGCAGGAGTTCAACATGAACTATCAGCATATATAGAACTTCTTATCAGTTTCCACACTGCTTATATAGGCTTAAGTTAATGATCTGCTTTTAAAGTGGAATTATTATGGATCTCGAACAGTGAAGATTACAGGACATCAAGCTCAGATGATAATCAATAGTCCTCCATGATGTCTGACCATTACCTTTGTGTCTGTCGATTTTGCTGCTGTTCGCAATGAAAGACATTTCCTCCGGCCAGCTCATATCTTTATTTCGAACTGTCAAAATGAGAAATTATGAGAAGTTGTTTAATATTACTTCATGCATACTTTTAACATATATTAGATATACCCAAAGTCAGAGACATACCCTCAATCACCAAATGTTGTTCATCTTGAATTTTGAGACTTTCCAAAGTATGATCTTCATCGTCAAGAAGAGTGAGGTAGTTCTGAGAAGAGTATTTTTTAGGACAGTTAATCACTATGCCTTACACATATATGCCAAACATACAGTGCTTAAAATGGCACAGTGGGCTCTTTAAACATCAAGTAATAGAAGCAATAGAAGCTATACTGCTATGAGCTGCAGAGGGTCTAACCTCACTGTTGTACAGCCAGAGACGCATGTCCTCCTCTTTGATACGTAACCTTTGGGACAAATACTCATGGATGTCCTTAATGGTACTCATGCGGCTAAAACATCCTGTGTAGGCCAGTACACGCTTGAGAGGGGCATTAGGAGATGGCACATTGCCTGTGTAGGGAAACAGAAAACCAAACTACCCTCAGCACTCTCTACACAGCAAAGAATTCAATATTAAAAAAATCGCCATTCCAGAAAAGCCTGAGACATTGCTATGCTCCCACATTGTTCATACAGTATTTAGAGACTACAAGTCATTTCACAAAAGTTGGTTCTTGAGACTGTCAAGAATGTGTGAATAAATTGTGTAAATGAAGAGAGAAAATGGTGCCTGCTCTTAATTCACCTGCAGGTAGACTGAAAAGTTAACTGTCAGTAAATGATCTACAAACCTTTAAAAGAAAACTGCAAACTTCCTTAATTGTGATGTTAAAAAGTTAATACAAAGACATATCTGGGTAACATGGCTCCAGTCATTTTTTTGTCACAGAGAACCCAAACACATTACAGAAAATACATTTACCCAAGAGTGAGGATTAGTTGTAAGGTAGCAGCAAGAAAGGGCAAAGGTGATTTTAAAAGTACCAATCAACCATTAGTCTGAGTGATCAAGAAACATAAAGACATGGAAAACCAAAAACAACCCAAAAAAAGGTCAAAAGAAAGGTTGATTAGTAATTTCATAAATTAAAAAGCCTTTGCACTCCTAAGCAAGATCATTAGAGGCAAATGAAGAGGAGCACCCACTTCTACTCATAATGCACAGTTTGCCAATTAACAGAAATGCTCTGCCCAACATAAAACTTCCATCCACTGCAGTCAGATATCTGATAGCTAAAATCTGATTAGTGGATCGCTAATGCTCAACAACACACTGCCTCAGCACTGTGCAATCAGGTTAGTGCTGTGCATCCTTTCTTTACATACTGTTTCTCAGGAAACCTGATAATGAGCCTGATAACCAAACGTGCCCTCGTACCTAGTATGACCTTAAACGAACAAGCAGAGCTCACTGGCAAGCTTGCACAGCACAGGCAGAGTTGGGTGCTAGGATCAATCAGGATTTAGAATTTTTAGTGTTGTGAGCCAGGAATGCACGGTGGTTGTTGTGCTGAATCCCTGCTTAGTGCATTTCAGAAGATTAAGTTGCCCAGGAGGGTGGAGGGAGCCTCTCTCTTGCTGCAGGCTTACGTTACCTCGAGGAAAGTGTGCAGGGAACATTCGCAGGCTGGTCATACCCATGTTAACCCAAATGTTGGACTGCGGCGTGCGCGTGGCTGGTTGCTGCCGCAGGAAAAGCAGGTAGTGAGGGAAGAGCTCCAGCTCCGTCTGGTCTGTGATAACAGACTTGATCACCTAGAGGTAATTAAACAGAAATGATGGCACATCAGCATTCATGCTGAACTGAATGGTAGACCAAGTATATACGGTTACAGATATATGTACTATTAAATATGGAAGATTTCAGTTAAATTGGTTTATATTCCTTCAAATTTAACAAAGTGCAAATTATGCATCATTTTCAATATCATTGGGAGTTACCAGCCATTGTTTGCTATGGGCATGTTTAATTAAAGGCATTTGAAAAAAATATATACCGGTCTTGGCAGGCTGAGGTTGGCTCCATACCAATGGTAGAGTGCCCTCCATACCGGCTCTGGTACGGTCTCAAAGTCCCGGCCAGCCATCAATTGCAAGGATCTCTTCAGTCGTCCACCCTCCATCGTTAACGTGGGTGCCTATAGAAAAAAATGAGCATACAATCTGAGTACCGTGATATACTTGAGGCCTATACAGTTCCTTCTGACCCATGGCCACTTAAGTACAAGCATAAAGTATTTCAACACAGACACAGGTACTGCTTGTTGAATCATTCCTATGCTGATAGAGTGGGATGACAAGTTTTAAAAGACTTCCTTGTTGTGACTGGGTTGCTGAATAGTGGTGTATAATTTTGCCCAAACTACATGGGAGATTCATGACAAGGTGTTATTACAGAGCAGAAAGAAACACTGGTCACAAACAATAAAACAATGAGGCCACATCAGGCCAAATCCATATTCCTGAAAACTAGTCCAAACTCCAATCCAACTTTTTCAGTGACACTTGAACATTTTTAGATTAATAGATAATTAGATGTTCTAGAAAATATCAAGGTGTCAGCTTCCCAGTAGTGTTTAAATGCATCTGCAGAACAAATGAATTACCAGTCAAACAAAGCTGCTATTTCCAAAATACAGATTGCTAAGTGGAGTAGCAAGAAACCAGAACACCACTTTTCAGTCACAGAAGAGTAATCTAAAATGTGTAAACTATATAAAATAAGAATGCCCAAACATGGAACCCAAACATTTTATTTTCTCTGGACTTTCACATCAAGTCTGACCAAAAATGTATTAATTTGATAAATCAGGTATGTTGGGAGTATGAAAAACTTAGAAACCTCTGATATGTAATACATTTAAAGCCAATTTGATGCTGCTCATAATTAACCTCTTGGCACTGGTTTGGGAGATGTAGAACAGAAATACTGTGTTTTCAGTGGCTGAAGTATCTATCTACACTATTGTCTTGACACCAGATGGACCACTGTCCAGACCTCCTGATTAAATGGTCAACAAACTCACACACAGACATTAACACTTACCTTCATGGGTTCAGTAGTGACTAAGGGCTGGTTGTCAATGGCGCCTGGTCTCTGTGTAGTCAGGTGGTTGGGCAGATGGCCATTGGCAGAAGAGAAACACTGGTTATTGCTATCCAAAACATTGTGTTGCCTGGCAAAGCAGATATCCGTGGCAGAGGAACTCACATGTGGTATCTGACCTGAGAAAGTGATATCACAAACCGGGTCAGAATTCAAGCAGCTTACCTAAGCAGAAATGCATGGTCATTGTCAACATTTTGGAGCCAAACCCATACACCACCAACTGGAGACCAACGCAAACTCCATACTTTTAACTTCACTACATCAATTAATCCATTAACATAACAAACCTAGACAAACTTGACATGTTCAATTGTCATGCTGACCTTTGGTTCCTAGCTGCTATGATGTTCCAAGGTATAAAGATTAGGATAATTTGATTCATTGTGAGGCAAAAATTTGTTAAAGAGCGAGGAGTGGGCTATGAGCCCTTACTAAGTCTGACAAATACAGAGAAATGTTGTCAATACTGAAAAAACCTAAAGTAAATAATTAAATTCAAAGTCATTTTAAGACAAATATTACCACTGTACAAGCTCTACTTACTATTAGTGGTGCTTTCTGATGCTTCCCAGGTTCTGTCTGGGGAGTTGTCTCCTGGAGAACTGAGTGAGCGAGCCACTGCTCCAGCTTTGGCCACCACAGAGTCAGCAGCTTTGGCAGACTGGGGACTCCTCCTGCCATTGGTGTGCATGCCAGGCTGCTCTACCACAATAGACTTGTTATCCTTTCAAGACAAAATAAAAATGTCACACAACTTATACAGCATCCAAATAGCCCATTAAACCAACTGCAAAACTTCAACTTGACAGTGTCACTTACATATTTAACATAGTCTTTCCACAGCTGCCACCACTGCATGGAGATGAGGAACCAGTTCTGGCCTGGCTGTAAACCATGCCTGCTCTCTCTTTCCAACCATCCCCTACACAGACACACATAGCCACAATCAAAGCTTGATACATATTTAACCATAATATGGAAAAACAATCCAATTTACTGCCTTGAGGGAACAATTTAGTAGCTCATTACAGAAATATTAATATTTTTTACACAAAGTGCAAAAACAAAATAAGATCAAAATAAGAAAGCAGTTAAATTGCAGTATGAAAAGCGACACTAATAACTTGAAAACTGCAGCTTCTTAATATTATCTTCACAAGTTTCCATCAGGACAATACTAAACTAAAGACAATGCCATAGAAAACTATGCTTATAGTCTTTCACAAGATAAGATTTTCTCTACACCATTAACGTGGCCAAATGAATTCTACAAATCTTTACACTGCAGGCTTTTATAATCATATGTTTTGATATTTTGTTGGACAAAATCACCATTAAGGAGCAACACCATCTACTATAACACCAGTATTTTGTAAACTCCTACCATCAAAAGAGGGAAAAGCATGAGACGCATGAAATGGGTAATGAAATAAAAATATAAATGTCAACTTCTAAGAGGTTAGTGGAGAAGTTAGAAATGAATGGAGAGACAAATATTTTGAGATTTTGAGTGTCTGTTGGCCTGGACTCACCTGATTATCTGGCCTTCCTCCTCAGGAGTGGCTGGCCGTAAGCCCAGGACTATATGGCACACCTGGTGGAGAGACAACAGGCTTAAAACGTAATTGAAACAATCAAGAACATTTGACAGAACATTAAAAAACTACAGGAGCATAACTATTACCTGAAATAGCAGGTTAAGAAACTCATTGGCGATAGCGCTCCTCACACTCCATATCTGATAGTCCTCCAGTGTTAAGTGCCCCTGCTGAGTGTTGGGAAAGACAGAGAGACTGACTTGCATAGGAAATTATCCTCATACATGTTTAAATGTTTTAACATCTCTTAAAAAATATATAATAAAAAAAGCTAATTACTTTTGTAGTGTCGTGCATTTTCAAGATATCTTCTACAATGTCATTTACACTGGAATGTAATTCCTAAAGAAGGGAGAAAGAATGTTAAAGTAATAAATAAACTAAGACCATGCATGAAAAACCGTTCTGTGTTACACTCTTGAGGCACCTGAGGCTACACCAACAGGATTTGCTAAACTCTTAGACACTGAGCTAATTAAGAAATGCAGATCTTATCTGGGAACCAAACCCCAACCCAAAATCACAAGCATTTTGAATTTACTTCGATAAATGACTGCGAGCGAATGTGAATGCATTGCAGATGTCTTACAGCAGTGAGACTTTTCTGCCATTTTGTACCTACAAAGTGTTAAGTGGCACAGTAGAGATGCCAAGTCACCTGTGGTCAACAACCATTCTTGCCAAACCAGATTTGTTTTAGCAACAAAAAGCTGACCACAGCACTAAATCAATCATGTGCTTTCTGCTGTTTTTGTATGCTTAAAGCTGGTTAGGTGTTCAGAGCTTACAGGCAGTGTGTCGGTGCGGTTGTCCTTCCACACTTCCAGCAAGGCCCCCACCATCTCATGAACCTCATCTCGAGACAAAACTCCATCCCGATCCACATCAAACACTTTGAAACAAACTGCAAAAAACATGCAGCAAATAGGCACTACAGCGAAAACCATTTTGAATTTACACGCAGTACATCAAATATAGCTAAAATAAAACAGCACTTTAATTAGTTAAAACTAATTACAATGCATGTTTCAATGCTATATAGGTTCCTCATAAAAAGGGAAAGAGAGAGGAATGCAGATCTTCCATCCTAGCCAAAACGTGCATTAAAGAAGCTTCTTTCTGTAAAAAAATGCATACTTTGTTGGATTGATTTTTTTCCAGTTAGGAAAAAACTTGCTTACATTTCTGCCTTTCAGCCACAGGGCCTCGACAGCAAGCTGAGAGACCACATGATATCTCCTTGAAGTCAATGTGATTGTCCCGATTCTCATCAAAGGCATGAAACAAGCCTACAAAATGGGAGGAATGTTAGTGTTCAGACTTGTAAATGGGTTGTTTAGGGGGTTTTAAATCTATATATGACCCAATATGTTTCAAAAGTAGAGATCATCTACTAAAGCAATATCTCCATTACTGAAGCATGAAATTTCTCAATGCTGTGAGTGCTGTACTGAATAGGAGTAGCAGGTGTGTCTGAGTATGCATTAGAAGCTTAATGTGCACAAAACTGCATGTATGTCTGGGTAAAAGCCCGATGGGGTCCCCTTAAAACCTAGACTCATGAATATTGCATTACCTTCACTTAGTGATGCATGAATAGGGGGTGAGACCAGAGGGACAAAGGTTTCCAAGTCAAAGCGGCCAGTCCTTGACTGGGCTTTCAGAAGCCAGTAGCGCTTCTCCAAGTCAATGATGTCAGATTCTTCTACTGCAAGAGACAAGATCAGAAGACTCACCACCCAATTCTTTGTGGAATTTGTACAAACTGGTTACATTTATACAACATAGGTCACTCCAAATCATAGTAAGTGTGCATAGTAGCCATACAGCTACACAATGAATTATTATATTTTCTAGAACGTACTGTTACGCACTATAATGGCAGAACAAATCTAACTGAATGAAGCATAAGAGCAAGACCAGTGATATTAAGACTGATGTGTACATAGTGTTAGGAGCTGAAGCTACTGTTAGAGCAGTAGCTTACTTGCCTAGCCAAGACATAAACCCAGTTCCCAGCATATGCACTGACTGTCAGTTGCTAAAGTCCATAAACTACTCCATCCCGAACCAAGCCAATATGACTATACTCATTCCTGAGTTGTGAGAGATAGTACTTTTACATATTTAATGCACAGTGATTTATTTGCTAAGTTTAAAATGCTGTGGTGCAAGGGTTATGGTACATTAATATGCTATGTTTTATTCCCTTCAGTATAACCAGGTAATAAATAAAAACTAACTAAAAAAAATAATTTTGGTATATCTCTGCTGATTTAAAAAAAAATCTGATTATTATTAAATATATATTAATTTACTGTTTTGATATTGCAATGACTAAATAAGGAAAAACATTGCTTTTTAAATGCCCATATTGTGTGTTAAATGTTTAAATAGGGCTATGCAAAAGAATATACACAGAGAGGAGATCATCTTCATCACAAATACCAATTGTCATAACACTTTGAGGAAAGAACTATTAAAGACTAAATGTACAATCAGTTAATTTTAATTGCAGAATTGCACTTAAAATCAGAGTGTCATGCTTAAACAACCCAAACACTACTGCATAAGCATAAACAAAAAAACAGCAGCATAACCTCACAGTCATATGGTGCTGTTACAGGACTGGATTGGATGAATTCATTTATTCCTTCAGTTATCTGAAGCTCGTTCCATGAAGATCTGAATACATATTACATAAGAGCCCAATCTTCATTACTACGCGAAAGCATGACTCACCCAGAATGACAGAGACAGGGCTATACAGAGCAATGGGGCGGGTTAAGAGCACAACACCCCCTTTCATCAGCATAATCTCCAGCTTTGGCTAATAGGATTGGGCTATCCATGTCACTAGCCTCTCTTAAACAAGTAATACATAAGGCAAAGGTGTCAAATCACAAGCAGAGAAATTATAATTCTATGCCAAACATCATGCTTCTTTTAAGCATCTTTTACTGTTTTTTTTATTATTCTTAAAAAAAAAAATACACTGTTAACAACAAGAGCCTACAATCAGCCAGATCAGCAGTGAAAGCAGCTCTGGTAGTCTTATAGTTAGAAACCCACAATGCGCACGCACACGCACACACACACACACACACACACAGACTTGAGAATAGCACTGGTCCGTACTGATCAAAAGGTAAACTATA
Source organism: Lepidarchus adonis (assembly GCA_037576955.1). Taxonomy (NCBI): domain Eukaryota; kingdom Metazoa; phylum Chordata; class Actinopteri; order Characiformes; family Lepidarchidae; genus Lepidarchus; species Lepidarchus adonis. The sequence goes on from JBBIGC010000001.1 coordinate 21,401,621, forward strand.
TTTCACAAATGTGTCATGGTATTAGATGAAATATAATTTTCTATATTTATAAAGTTAAAGAACCCATGCTTCTTCACTGCTATGAAGTAATAAACAGATTCTGAACGATGCATTGAATTCTGAATAATTGCCAATGACCATTTTACATGTACATATGTGTGTTTGCTAATGTCAATACAAGCACATTGTAATTTATAAAATGTAGAAGTTGGGACTAAACCTAAATTTCTAATCTCTCTGTCAAAGTATGGCTAATTATAAAAATATAATAAATACATTATTTACACACACACACACACACATATATATATATATATATTAATAAATTGTTTCATGCCATTTACGTCAGAAGTGTCTTTCTGACAGCAAAAGTTAAGACTTATTTTGTTAGAAAACCACAGGATGCCAGATTTACGTGGATGTATAAATTCAATTAGGAATGAGGAAACGTCTAACACATTGAAAAACATAAAATCACTTAACTATATTTATATTAAATTAAAAAAATTAAAAAGTACTGCTCACCTAATAAAAAGCTTTTAAATATAAGACTTTTGGCAAAGATTTTATACAAAACTTTATATTTGCTCCACAATCCCACTTGGCCAAGAGGAAAATAATCTTTAACAACAATGCTCAATATTTTAATGTCCCACATTTTAACAGAGTTTGTGGTTAAATGTAAACATCTATTAAATTAGTATATGAGTTAACAATAGCCAATGTTATCGACTGATTGAAATGCACAATGATTACTTCAGCAGAGAAGTGTATCTGGTGGAAGTAAGCACCTGGTTGAGCATTATGCATGGCTACTGCTTTGAGTAGTGACTGTTAATCTATAAAACCCATTACGCATGGTATAGATCAGCACAGGGCCATCTTTCATCCTCCATTCTGCAATCCCTCATCTGTCCATGAGCAGTCCATTTCATTTCATGCAGTAGTAATGTCAGGTAGCAGGAGCCCAACAGCATTTCAAGGCATGCACCAGACAGAAGAGCAGAATAGTTTCAAAGCTATGGACCCATCATGCTGTTAAAGCCTATTTTTTTCAAATTACTTCTGCTACATTTCCATATGTCTTGTTCACTATAAATGTCAAACTGAGCAAATAGCTCCTGCATGAGTTACAAATAACAGGGTTGGCACTGAGCAGTTCGCATCAGCTTTTGAAAGCAAAGCCATTATCTTTGTGCTGTTTCAATTACACTAAAGGGCAAAACAAAGCCATTAAAAAGACATTTGAGAAGAAATGGTGTTAAATTAAAAAACATTAAGTTGTAGTAATGAACTGATAATTGCCATCTAAATACTGCAAAGCATCAAATGCCAGTAGGTGTAGGTGAAAAAATAATGTGTTTGACAACAACAACAACAAACAACTAAAAAAAGCTAGCTGTGGAACATTCTGTCATGAGATGCATTCTAATCAGAAGTGCAGAAGCAGTACCCACCTAGAGGTGCAACTCTGTCAGAGTGGCAACAGAAGAACCATACCATATTCCACCGCACATATCACGGCTGCTGGAGGTGCTGTGAACCATAGTAAATTCCACACAGGCTGGTGTCACCTTTGGCATGTTGCACCTCAAACTGTGCTTCTCTTTGAATCTCTACATTATATCAACTAAGAAGTCACTGCCCTGTATGACAGGGCTTGGGACTGTGAGGAGACACATTCTGAAGGATGCGTTGAGAAACACGTACAGATAACAACTAATTCACGCCGACCACACATACGCCCTGCTTCTTTAAGAGGATAATCTGGAGAAGGCAACAGATTACTGCATGGCTCTCAGGTGCCCTCTCTGATTGGTTTTGGGCAAGAATACAGCACAGGATATTTCCAGCACTGCCCTTGATTGACAAAACAAACTCATTCTAAATTTACTTGGCCATTTGCATAAGCCAATTGCTTTTGCGTTATCTTTCATTTGGCACCAATAAAAAAAAGACAATGGAGACAATGCAGCGATTGAATGGTTACGTTGTGCCATATCCATGTGAGGAATCCAGCTTCACACCAGCAAAGCCCTCTATTAATAGTAAGACCAAACAGGTAACTACACTATGATTTTTAAGGACCACTTGTGCCACCAAGTAGAACAATTAGTCAGAGAATTATAAGGATATATATAAGGTCAAAAGCCTAGTCTGAGCATATAATATCGTCACCACTTAAACACTACATTTCCACAATGCCCATCCATAACTGGACACATGACTTATTATTTTAAATTGTTAGGGATTGGTTTATACTGGCCCAGAATGCTAAATTGGATATCAGAACGGAGAAAACCAATATACACAGTTTGCCATGGGATAACAACAGTTGTTTCCAATAATTCGCACAAGCATGAGAGTTAACTGCTCTGACTGATGCCATGTGTGCCAAAAAAGCCATTTCCTAGTCAAAATGTTCCTTCAGATCCCTAGATCAATGCGAGCTAACCTATGGTGATCTCCAACATCTTCAACAATTGTTTTAATGTGAAACCTGTCAGGTTTAAGTACTGTAGTACCCTGTAGTTAATACATACTGAGGAAATATTGTTGTTTTCCATTTCAGTGAGACATTTTAGGTGCCTAATTTGACAATGTGCAAAGCGCTTCTTATAATATTTATAATCATTAGTTCAGGGTAAAAACAAACTATAGGATTGATATAGGTTTCTGCAGATAGCCAAAGCTTGGGTATCTGTAACATACCAGAAGTAAAGAGGGGTCTGTGACATCACTAATATTATGTCAGTTAACCTGGTCAATCATGCATTGAGTGAGTCTAAACAATAATTCTAGTGTAAACCAACTTGTATACAAGAATAGCTGCATTAGACAGCTGTAATATTTACTCTGACATTATCATGCACAAGTTGATGAGTTGTCAGAACTCATTTGCATCAGCATGACTAAATATTTTCTTTCTCACCCAACATTTGCAAGTGAAATATTTATGCTGTAGAATTCCCATAACTAAGTTGTGCTTTTTATACACATATGCTATCTCACATAAGTTAGTACACCCATTTTTGTAAATATTTTATTAGATCTTTTCATGGGACAATACTGAAGATATGACACTTTGATAAAACATAAAGTAGTCTGTGTACATCTTGTATAACAATGTAAATTTGCTGGCACCTCAAAATAACTCAACACACAGTTATTAATGTCTATACCACTGGCAACAAAAGTGAGTACACCCTTAAGTGAAAATGTCCAAATTGTGCCCAATTAGTCATTTTCCCTCCTGCGGTCATGTGACTCATTAGTGTTACAAGATCTCAGATGTGAATGGGGAGCAAGTGTGTTAAATTTGGTGTTATCATTCTCACACACTCGCATACTGGTCACTGGAAGTTCAACATGGCACCTTATGACAAAGAACTCTCTGATGATCTGGAAAAAAAATTGTTGCTCTACACAAAGATGGCCAAGGCCAAGGGTCGGCAACCGTTACTATCAAAAGAGCGATTTTGCCCCAGCTTCAACTAAAGATATATAGTATGAAGCCGCAAGAAATAACACAGCTTCTAAACTTTTATTTAAAAGTTTGTCTTTTTTTAATGAACCTGTTAATATAACTGAATGCAACAAATTGGAGTGTAGTGTGCAGCTGTATATTGAAATAAATTAAACACTAAACTATACACACCTTTTTAAAATCGTTACCAATTTTGTGTAAAATTAAAATAAAACTTTATTCTAAAAAACATATAGTTGAAGCTTAGCAGTTAAAAAAAGTCAACATTGGGCTTACCGGTGAGGTTTTTTGCCATTTAAATGATACGGTCCCTGCAGAGTGAAGAATTTCTTTCATTTTCTGATTAATTTCCTGTTTATTACTTTGGAGAATAGATGCTCGGATATTATTATGAACCGCATCCCCTCCTTACGATCTTATAAGCTGCCACTGAACTAGCAGCTGCAGCTGAGTTGATCCACTTCTTGAATGCATGTTTGCTCTGCTCAACCTTCCGTAGTAGTTCTGAAATCACTCTTTTGCCATCTTTTACCTGTGCGCATGACAGCAACACAAACTTCTTTGAGCTTTCTGCTACAATTATGTATTGTAAACTACTCAGTACAGATGCTTTAACAATCCCTTATATCAGAGGTGTCAAACTGGATCCTGGAGGCCTGTATCCAGTTGGGTGTTTTCTCTCCTCAAACACACTTACTCATCTAGCAATTAACAGGTGATTTGAACCAGGTATGTATGAGCAGAGAAATCATCAAACTGTGCAGGATACCGGCCGTTCAGGACTGGAGTTCGACATTCCTGCCTTACAGCATCTCAACATCAGATAAAGTTAGAGTTTTACGTACCTGTGGAGCAATAAAGAGACAAATAATTCACGTGTCTGATTCAAGCACCACATTTAATTTGTTCGAACTGGAACAACGTAGGCTTCAGAAAGATTCCCCCAAACTGCTCCAAAGTACTTTCAGTGATATCAACTGTTGCCAAAATAAAATAATATATAAATAAATATTTAACGGAACCACAACAAGCAGGCTAAAGAGCCATTTTCGGCTCAGGAGCCAAGGGTTGCAGACCCCTGGCCTAGGCTAGAAGAAGATCGCCAACACCCAGAAACTGAGCTGCAGCACGGTGGCCAAGACCATACAGGACAGGTTCCTCTCAGAACAGAACTTCCCATGGTCGATCAAATAAGTTGTAGCACGTGATCCAGATCATATCCGGAGGTTGTCTTTTGAAAATAGTTTGAGTGATGCCAGCATTGCTGCAGAGGTTGTAGGGGTGGGGGTCAGCCGGTCAGTACTCAGACAATACACTGCATCAAATTGGTCAGCACGGCTGTCAACGAAGCCTCTTCCAAAGATGATGCACAACAAAACCAGCAATAACAAGCAGACTAAGGACATGAATTACTGGAATGCCCTGTGGTCTGATTAGACCAAGATAAACTTATTTGGTAAAGATGGTGTAAAGCATGTGTAGCAGCAACCAGGTGAGGAGCACAAAGACAAGTGTGTCTTGCCTACAGTCAAGCATAGTGGTGGGAGTGTCATGGTTTGGGGCTGTATAAGTGCTGCTGGCACTGGGGAGCTACAGTTAATTGAGGGAACCATGAATGCCAACGTGTACTGTGACATAATGAAGCCAAGCATGATCCCCTCCCTTTGGAAACTAAGCAGCAGAGCTGAATTCCAACATGACAGCGATCCCAAACACACCTTTAAGATGACCACTGACTTGCCAAATAAACTGAGGGTAAAGCTCCTGGAATGGCCAACTGTTGGGAATCCTCAAATGGAATGTGGAGGAGTGCAAGGTCTCTAACGTCCTACAGCTCCATGATGTTGTCATAGGAGTGGAAGAGATTCTGTTTTTAGAATTACTCATAAGCTCTTAATGATAGTGTAGAAATGTGTTTCTCTTTCAGATAGTAATGTTGTAGCTCTAATCATCTGCACTGTCGTAGCACCTGCACTGTTTTCTATGACTAAGAAGATAGGGCAAAAGAGTCAGCCAAATGAATAAAGGTAAATGTAGGAATAAATGGATTCCAGTGGCAAGCTGTGCAGCACTAGGGAACTCCATGCCCAGGAGAGTTAAGGCAGTGCTGGAAAATACTGGTGGCCACACAAAAAATTGACACTTTGGACATTTTAACATATGTGCCAAACATTAATGGCTATGTGTGGAGGTATTTCAAGGGGACAGCAAATTTACACTGTTACATAAACTGTACACACACACACACACACACACACACACACACACACACACACACACACACACACACACACACACACACAC
>JBBIGC010000001.1:21433151-21451842 GCA_037576955.1 Lepidarchus adonis
TATATATTTTTTTTATTTATTTTTTTTTTTATTTATTTATTTATTTATTTTAATTAATATTTAAATTTAAATGTATATTTAACATAATTTATATATTAAATAGTGACATATATAAGTCACTATTTAATATATAAATTATATGTTTTTGGAGTGTTAAATAGTTGCCACTCACTTTCTACCACTTGGGCATATTGACAATAAATCACTATATATGCCTATTCTTCCAAAGAGTACGGACATGTAACACAGCTCCATCAATCTGAGACACTGAAGGTCAAGGAAGAAGTCAACAAGTGGAGGTGATGTCAAGCAAACGTAGTGATGGAAATAGAAATTGGTTTTCACTCAAGCAGCTGCCACTTTGACAATAATGAAAATCCCTGACCCATGGCTGAGGCAAAAATGCATAAACAAAATGTAAATGCATGCAAAACCAACAGCAGCATATTGCTTATTCATCACAGTGGGGGCTGATCAGATACAGTCAGTCTTATGGGCTGCAAATGTCAGATGGACAAGCATCTCTGCTCACACTGTAAACACTGACCCAAGCATCCTTCTGACACGGGTGCCTCAGAAATACTGCCTGTAGCATCGGTCTCTCTCTTCCCAAGACTTCTGCTTAAAAATAGATACATAACTTAAACCTAGAATGTTCTACACCACACATATCCTCTAAAAGTCATTCTCCAGACATAAACACATCATATAACTTAACACCTGCTCCAATATGATTCTTGAAAGACATAATTGTTAGAGGTATGTACACCATTTAAAATTCGCACTCACTTGACAAAGAACCCCTGAACCTTCCATTCTTCATTCGTTCAGTAGTCGATGATTGATCATGGCCTCAGGGTGGAATTATTCATAAAATCAATGAACACGCTGCCACATCTGCAGGCTGTAACAATCAGCCTAATGAATGGATGGGTCTTGTATGGAGTCTTGCACTTTGATCAATGCTATGCTGACCAACACTGTAGGTCTAAGGACATTTTGATGGCGTGCTCATTTCCAACCAGAGTTAAGGGTCATAAACTAGTTCAATTTAATGGCAGAAAACTTTAGTAGACATGTAGACCAACGTGATAACTTCTGAAACATTGCTTTTCAAGCAATTCGTGTGCAGAAAGAAGAAATCCGGTTGTTTTTCAACAAAAAAAACTGCATTTGTCTAAGATCTATGAATCAGAACATGGGTTATATATGTTAAAGTGAACTCATCTACTACAAGCTCACACAGGTGGTCAAGACCAACGACATGTCACAGCTTGTACAAGACCCGGGCCATTAGATTATGAAACATCTGGTCGCCATGCTCAATGCTAAATCACAAAGAGGTATGAAGTCAACCTAACACTGGGTTGCAAAGCAGTGGAACTTTGTGGAGTATTGAAGCTCAACTGAGTAGATCTGGGAGGAGTTGGAGTGGCATTTCTGATACAAAATTAATCCTTCATCGGTACCTGACCTCTTCAACGCCCTCATGGATGCATTTAAATTCTTGCAGCAATGTTTAAACAAGTAATGCAATACTTCCCATAAAAGCAGATGTTGTTACTGCAGCAAATGTACCTGATTTCAGTAGAAATGCTGGAGGAGCTGGTGTCTACAAACTTATGGTAACTAAATGCTTCTTGGACAGGGATTAAGCTCAGACTATATCTCACGTTCTGAGGCGAATCTCCTTTCAAATTCCTTGAGTTTTCCAGAAGTAAGTTGAATATCTGCCCAGGAAACCGAGCCACAGTGTCATACAGCTGTAGTTCTCGGGTTAGGTTTCACCACTGGGTGTCATGTTGAGCATGACAGCATCGAGTTGTTGCACTCGGATAGTAAACAAACTCAGATTACTCTTAAGAAACCACAACACTTAACAGGCAACTGACCAGAAGTGATCTACTTCATGTCTTTACACGGAAACACGTTTCAGGCAGACACGAAAACAGTGAAGAAATGTGATCAGGTGGAGGGAGGGAGTGTACAGGCGACAGTCTAGCCGCCCTGCCCTCACTGCTGCGTGGGAGCTAAGCTAAAGCTTCTTGCCCACGAACCACGACCATGTACCTACAGTCAACGCGCCGTTACTTGAAGAACCACTTAACACAAAAGCACGACAGACCCCACCTTCGAGCCCGACCCCAAATAACGGGAGTCAGGCATCTAGGGCAGCTAGCCGCGTTAACGGTTCAACATGTCTGTCCAGCCCCGGGTAGAGCCGTCGCGCGCTAGCGTTAAGCTCGCTAAAGCTAACCAGGTACCAGCCTCTAACTGCGATTAACGACAAAGCGATTAACGTTTACCTCGTTTGACAGCCTCGTCGTAGGAAAGGAAGCCTATCCGTGACTCTTTGGCCCCCATGTTGCCCTCATTTCACTGGACTTTAATGTAAATAAAAGCCGCCGCGCGCGGGAGCGGCGCCTGTTGCCCGGGTGCCCGTTTCTCTTTGGTCAGATCCGCGTACGACTCGCTCCAAACTCCAGCTTTGGGTTGCAGCAGCGAGTGACGCGCCTCCGCCGGTCACGTGACCCCGACTCCGGCACGTCACCTGACAGCTGTGTGGAGAGGCGGAATATATATATAAACAACTTTATTAAGAAACAGTATACAGAAAATGTATACAAGTTGAACAAAATTAACATATGCCAGGGGGTGTAAAATAAAACGTTACATACATTAAAATAATTTGTAATTTGTACAAATAGTAATAGTTTTTAAGTGATCCACGTATCAATTTTATGTAAGATAAAGTATCATTATAGTAGTGTTTAAAATAAGGGTTTTGGCTACTGTATTTGCATTTGTGAAAATAAAATTTAGCTAAGATAACTAACAAATTTATTATAAATTAAATTTTTTTTGCCTTCGAAAGAAACAAAATACAATATTTTCCCATTTCAAAGTACAGTCCTTGTAGAGCTGTTCAGTAATTATTCTGCTGAAGTCTTTTCAAAATGTTCTAGCATTTGAACAGATCCAGAAGAGGTGCTGCACAGTCTCAGGATGGCTTCTGCAAAAAACGCAGTTCACATTTATGTCCCTTTTGAACTTTGTCATATAATGATTAGCCGGATAATATTTATGAAGTATTTTAAATGAAACTTCTTTTACTTTATTTGTTACCAGATACTTGTTAGGAATTGTCCAAACTTTTTTCCAATTAATGTCACTGACAAAGGAATTCCAATAAGAAATCACATGTGGAACAGAAGCATAAAAATAAAAAAATAAAATGTTTGCTAAATTGTCTATGTGCAGATTTCTTTTGTAGGAAATGCATGTTATTCAGTCGGTAATGTATGGGGAGAAACCTGAGAAGTATAATTTGCAGCCCAGGTTTTAGCTTCAGTATGATACTCGGCTTAATAATAAAAAAAAAAGTTTAACTTCTGACAAAGTAATACATATAGTGTAAATCCTTTCTAAATAAAGTAGATTTAAAACCGAGCGGAAATTATGTATTTCTGCACATGCAGAGTCAAAATCGGGTTTCCTGTCTAAAGTTTTTTTAATTTTTTTATTTATTTTTATTTTTTTTGAACAACCTTTATTCAGCAATTGTACAAACAGAAATGAGGTACATAATGAGTAGAATAAAGACATAAAAGTCTTTATGTCTTTAAACAACAATTGTATAAACATGTCATTAGTAGATAAATCCCCAAATAAATTGAAATATAATAATAAAAGAATATGTTTATACATATATAGGTAAATACAAACATATATTAGACAAAGTAACCTTAAAATATTTACAGGGGCATAAAAGGTATTTAAATTAACTTAAAGTTATCAAGAAGAGAAAATAATTTAAGGGCTTTAACACTTTTAATCATTTTCAGGGACTTACTAAATAGGGTTAAGTCATTCAACACTTACAATAACCCCCAGCACCTCAAACATGTTGGAGCAAATATCTGTGTCAGACATTTGCGCCTCTAGATGTACAGTGCTACACGACAGGGTCAACACAGAACATAGTATTTTTAATAATGGTCTTTAACTATTAGGAGCAGAATGTCTAAATAGTGTTACTTGTCCCAGAGAGATGTGAATTTAATTGTAACTGATAACTTGTGTGTTCCAGGGCACTGCATGTATTATTATTATTATTATTATAGCTGTTTTGTTGTTCTTGTTTAGTTATACTTAAATCTTTTTAGTTTTATTATTTTATTTAGTTTGATTATTTAACTTGATCGAAATAATAAATAACAGTGTCAACACTAACACTGCTCACTCTACCTTTTTAAATGCATACAAGACAAAACAGGAAAGTTCGCTGTTAACCACGCTGTTTTGGCGCCCTCTTGTGGGAAAATTATCCAATTGCAAAGTCCTTGTTGCGGGATGAACCGCTTTGTGTATGTGCAGCAGGTGGCAGTAACATGTTAAAGGGCCAAGATGCTTCAGACTCAAAGGAGGTCACGTGGTGGTGGCAGGTTTAAGAACAGCTCGTGAGAGTTAGTCACTGATAATAATACAAATATTGGATTGTCTTATTGTTATGGAAAATATATATGGGTCAATACAGATGTACAGATAGTTTACACACTGTTTAAGCCTGATTTATAACTTTTATTTTTATAAATTAGTATATATACATCGATCAACATTAAAACAACATTAAAACTAATCCAGGTGTGTGGCTAAGGGAAGAGATGGCACTAGGACACAGGGTCTTGGCATTGATGTGGATGTTATCTTGATGTTCATCTTAACGTGGTTGCAGGCCAAGTACACCCCTTCATTGTAATTCTATTTCCCAAAAGCGTTAGCCTCCTGTCAACCTGTCAAACTGCACAACATGTCCAGGAATCTTTAGAAGAACGAGTTCAAAAATCAAATCAAAATGGCTTCTGCTTTTCCCAGAACTCAGTCTAATTGAGTATTTTTTTGGATGTCCTGGACTGGAGGCCCCACTTCACAACTTGTGGAGTCCACGCTTCAACAGGTGAATGTGTTGGAGGTATGAAGGTGATCTACAGTAGTTTGCAGGCGCTTGTAATGTTGTAGTCTAGTCTAGTGGTGTGTATATAAGCGTAGACAGTGATGCAGTACTTCTTTACGTTTCCCTTGTATCTACATTCGTCCATTTTATCAGCCCCACTTGCCATTAAGGTGGACACTGTAGTTTACAGTGATTGGTCCAGATGGGCTAGTTTTGATTCCCAATGTGCATCAATGAGCTTTGAGCTCCCATGATCCCGGGTTTACTTTAGCGGACACTGAAGCAATGGAAACATGTTCTGTGGAGTATAAACCACAATGATGGAGCCTGGGTTTAGTCACGAGAACGTCTGTCTGACTGCACTGCACCAAAGTTTGGTGGAGAACAGCTAATGGTATGGGGTAGTTTTCCAGGCATTTGGCTATGACCCTTAGTTCCAGTTATGGGAAACAGTGTTTCAGTGTAGAGACATTATTGACAATTCTTTGTGGGAACAGTTGGAGGAAGACCTTTTTCTGTCACCATTTGACTGCCCAAGCACTCGAACCGCAGTGCCCGACCTCACAAACGCTCTTCTGGATGAACAGGCAAGTTTCCACGGACACTTTCCAGAAGAGTGGAGCCGTTAGAGCTGCAAAGGTGGAACTCCATATCAGTTCCTATGTATTTAGAATAGAATGTCACATAAGTGGCCAAATGCATTAATACTTTTGTCCAAAATGACAAAAAACAGCTTATTTCTTTTGGTGCGAGGCTTTGATGACATATGCTTTTGAATATGTGCAATTATGTAAAAAAAATGACTTTATTTTTCTCCAAACATTGCAGGATATTTTGTTTGCACTATAAAACAATATTTTTGCAACATTTGTCATATATATTTGCAATATCAGAGGACGAAATTCTTTTAATATTGCTCTTCTTAGTGTCAAAGCTAAAGACACAGTCCACATCTGATTTGTCTTGTTCCCCCAGTTGAGTAGTTACATGTGTTCACGACTTTTTTTTGTGGATACAAATGAGTTTAATATGATTTGATGGTTACAGATGTACAATGTACAGCAGACCCTACAGAGTCAGAAATAATCATAGTTACACACCACACATCAGACGACTGAACCCAAGGTGAGAAGATCTCGGAGCAGAGGCTCACTGTGGCACAGATAACGGACATTTTTATCAGATACATTGTCAGTCTTGAAGTTATTGACCAGTTGTATATCCCCACCTTGTCATTTGACTTCTTTTATGGGTGTGTTTTCTTCCCATGAATTGAGTTAAATAAAAAAGTGACAATAAAACAAATTCAAAAACAAATGTATAACTCTCAAAGCGATTAAATGGACGCAAGAACAGTTTCATTTGTGTATATACATTTCTTTTTGACAAAGGAAACGGTCCTTCCTGCTAAATGCTTAAGCGCCACCACAATGCAGAAAAGTAATAGCTTAAGTTAAAAGAAATAGCACTTTGGCTCAGTGTTGGGGAAGCTATTCCAAATATACTATGCTACCAGCTGCTTTCAGGGGTTGTTGGTGAGATCACAGGCAAATAAATGTTCACAGTAAAAATTCAAAGCAAGCTAAGTACTGTGGAACTACTTCATGTCAATAAAACTGAACAAGAAACTGACTGACAATGTAGCTACCTTGCTGTCGTAGTGGTTAGGACATTGCCGTTGTGATCAGAAGGTTGTAGGTTCAAGTCCCAGCCCCGGCACCACTAAGGAACCCTTGAGAAAGGTACCGTCCCCCTTTACTGCTCCCCGGGCACCTCCGCTGACGGCTGCCCACTGCTCCACATGCATGTTTGATGATTTAAAAGCAGAGAATAAATTTGGGACTATAAGGGATAATAAAAACAAACTCTATTAAACTTAAAATAAATGCTTAGTACAGCTGAACTAGTAGCATAGTAAAACACTGCTTGTCCCCAACACTGCTATTAGGCTGTAACCTGTATGCGGCTGTTTGTACACCTTGCAAGAATGAATGACGAAAGATTTCAGGGACACCAAATTAGCATATTTCAAAGGCCACTCTCCTTTCCTGTAGACATACAGGCTCGTGCCATCTTAAAATCGTAGCACATGCACTGTTCAGTCTATCCCGGCACAGTCTGGGATAATATGCTCCACAAAATTTATAATGAAGACCTTTTCAGTGTCTCAGCAGTTCTCTTTGACTATTTCGACAGGTCCACGTTTGCCAGCGTTCCTCACAAACGATTAAAATACCTAATGCAATAAATCAACTCCGCATTCAACAAGTCTCCAGAAGCAGAAGGTTCTATTTGGTCATCACCAGCCATTCATTCAGGGTGTTTCAACCTTTATCAGAGGCACAATATTCGTTTTCCAATTTAAGATCCAGGGATATTCCGATTCCTGTTAGTGTAACAGTGTGTGTGATTATGAATGCTCTGGGACTACAACCAGTTTCATCTACATCTATGTACAATTAATTACTCAAACATGCAACAAGATTATTACAAGGTGTCCTCTATAAAACAAATAGTAGAATTGACACAGAAGCACCTTTGTTTGGGAACTACATTATAGCCCCATGAAAATGAGACAAGAAATCCCTTTGGATGTTAAAAGTCTCAAAATCTCCATTGCTCTTCACTGTTACACCACACCACGGAATACCACTTAAGGTTCACAAATGAGCCCTTAACATTCAGAAGAAAGCAGTTAGAGCTACATGTTCTCAAATGAGGATAGTCATTTGAAAGAGAAGGTACTGCTCAAGAGGAGACAAGTTGCCATTTTTCTTCACTTCGTGTACAAACTAATACAGCAACCGATTACAAAGGTGAGGACTGTAAACACTCTTTTTAAAACTTCAAAAATACATCAACATGTTTGATACAAGAGTTTTACGTTTCATTTTCTGTCACAAAAGTCTGATATGACCAAAGTACAATTCAGCCTTGATGCTCAAAGGAAATATTTTAAAATATTTCTGAAATTCTTTTCTGAATTGTAGTATTCCACTCGGATTCCCTTTTTGTCATCTGTATGGAGTGGTCAGGAAACATGTGTTTTATGATTCCTATTAATATTAAAAGGATATCCCAGGACTGAGGCCTTCCTCAGTGCTCTGAATGGATCAGGTGACCATGGGTATGTGAGCTGGTTCAAGCGGAGTTAGTGTTGAATTGTTTTGTAATTTGCAGCCAGGAGTTGGTTCGAAGCAAGCGGTTGTGAAAGGCTGACGAAGTATAGAGCGCCACCAGCTGAGTGTCCTTTAAGGCTAAGGCTAGGACTTTAGCTAAAGCTGGGGCCTCAGGGTACAAACAGAGGCAGAACGCACTGCTATATGACAGCAACAGCACATTCCTAACTGTGACCACTGACCAAGGCAAGGCTCTCTGCTTCTGCTATTATGCGCACACACACACACGCACTTGTAATTATGTATATACATACTGGCACACACATGTGCATATGAAAGTACCGATGTTACAGTCGGGTTTTGTCACTTAAGAGAGACAAGAAAACAATAGTCCGGTTGAATAAAATCATTTTTGAATGTGGGATTTGGGAAAAATACTGCCCTAATGTGTTTTCCCATAAACATTTTTTTATGCAAAACTTTGCTGGAGCCTTTTGAAGATTTGCAGAAATCAGGAACTTTGATGAAGGGGTCTGAACAGTCAAGGAGTAGAGTGGAATGAGAACGTGCTCATCAACTACACTACAGAACAAGATATAGTCATGATACTGCTCTGAACCACACACATCCCTAACACAATTGGTCCCTCTATATTGATGCCGCCTCACAAAGCCAGGTGCAGTGATCAGCTCTTTTCTATGGGTCCCCGACAGCTGGTAGAGGGCCAAAGGTCTTGATCAATGCATGTCTGGATACAGCTCTGAAAGGATAATGATGACCAATGAGAGCTGGCCACATGATTGTCAACACTCACTCATCAGTGTGTGTGTCAGTGTCATGTGGCCTGTTCCACTGAGCCATGGTCAGTGTGTCAGACCCTCTCTATTTCTCCATCTCTATTAACTTGACATGATACCCACGGGCACCTTCCTGTTTTAATAGAAGCTGTTTTGGCTAACCTACTTGCAGTGATACACCTAAGGTTATAGCACAGTTTGCATATACATTTGTTGGCATTTTAAATTAACCCATCAGTATTAATAATAAAAAAAAAAAAGATCTACAGCAAAAGGAAATCCACTGGTCCATAGAATCCACCGATTTCATCATGGCATAATGGCATGAGAGCTTAAAGAAGAGAAAAAAGCCCGCTACCAACCCCCCCCCCAAAAAACAAACAAACAAAAAGAAAAATCAAGAAATGGTCGGGTATGTAACACAGTGCTCCTTGTATTTGCGAAAATAGCTGACATATGTAATTCTTAATGCATGGGGGGAAAAAAAAACACGGCAAACTTCATAAGAACAGAAACACATTTTTTTCTTCACTTCCGGCTAGTGTGAAGAGCGGTAAAGAAGCTTTCAGTCCACCATGGCTGATTCAGCGAGTGATGCACACTGTCTCCGCATTACAGTGTGTGGATGCGTGGAGCAATGCTTCACATACAGGGGAAAAACCCTAGTAAGTCAGATGAATAGTCAGATTCTCTCAAGTTTTGAAAATCCTCTTTAAGAAAAAGAGCCTAATGTTGACAGAAGGCTACTTTTAACCTTATCAAGGTTGAGTGAGTTTGAAGAGATGCTATGGATTTTCTTCAGGCTTCATGAGCGTAAACATAGCTGAGGGACTTGTTGACATAGTTGACTTCGAAGCGCAGGATCTCGTCCCTCTTCTTGCCATGCACGATTAGATGCAAATAAATCCAAGTGAACACGTGTAATAAAGTGGATGTTTGTGTGTGTGTGTGTTCGAGTGAAAATGTGAAGTAATGACCATGTTTCTGTCATTAGCCCATACAGGAGCGCCCTGCAGTGTGACTGTGAGAGAGCAGGAAAGACTGCACCACCTCATCTGTGGCCTGGGGGCTGGTGTTGACGTCTTCCAGTGCATCTGCCACAGCAAACTGCCTGTCCCTCAAACGATTCCAGTTGGACAGGATGTTGTGGTACTCAAAAACCTTCTCGTAGTTGCCAACAGAGTTGTAAAGCTTGATCAGGCCTCTATAATCATACTCCAGTCCACTGTACCCTTCTCCAAACAGCTTTTTACCTAAGGGGCACATGTTAAATTGTGAAATACTATGGCGTTTGAAAAGAAAGTGTGTGTTTTAGTGTGTGAAAAAGAGTTTGAGGCTTAACTCACCAATAGCGATGGAGCGCAGGTACAAGCGCTCAGCGTCATCATACTGGTTCATGTCGTAGTTGTACAGAGATGCCAAGTGCCCCACAGACAGAGCTACCTCATAGTCTTCCTGCCCAAGTAGCTGCTCTTTGATCTGAATAGCCTTAATGTGCATTTCCTCAGCCTCCTGCAAGACAACAGCATCATAAAAGATTGAGATTTAGGCTGTACAAGGTCAGAAGCAGCACAACAGTATAAAGTTAACCTCATACTGTAACTGAAATGTGTTCTTGATCAATTGGCTTAGTGTTTACTTTTCTATTTCAATGATAACCAAGGTACCACAGGTCATTATAAAGTCATATTAAGCAGTCTGAATAATCTCCACAAGGGGGAGCTATTTACACTCATAGCTTTTTGGCATAATCACATCAGATACTGTACATTTGTATGTACAGTGTCTTCAAAAAATAAATTAATACATAATTCCATCAAACTGAAGTGTGGTGACATTTGCAAATCCACAAAGCACTGCTCAAAACAAAGTAGTCTTATCAGAAGTCTGAACATTTTTCACCAGGAGTTAGTAACAGGGTCTGCATGGTCAGCCATGACAAATAGAAATGTTTTAAGGGAGAGAAATATTTCACTGATGATAAAGAAAAAATATATATAATCTAACCCGTATGTAAAAATCAGGTTGTGCAAGTGGAATTCTTTATTATAATTTTAATCATTTACATATTGTTCCATGAGTGGCTGATTTAGAGACAAATCCATTTCTGACCTTAAATTTGCGCATGGATTGGTAAAGTCGGCCTAGGTTGCCATAGTGTTTTGCTGTCTGGACGTTGAACTCGCCGAACGCCTTTTTGGCCAGCTGGAGGGACGAGAGATGCAGGTCATGGGCCTCCTGTAGGAGGCGCTCTTCTGTTTCTTTATTATGGCAGTCAATGGCAATCTCCTCCAGTATCAGGGCTATGGGAAAAGAAATAGAGAGTGTGAATGACATGCAATTTAAAACCTTCTGTAATTGGAACGAAATAAGTGTTTTGTTGTTTTGCCGAACAGAGCCAACACCCTGTGGAGACCCATGATACAATGAGGACAAAGCTACTCTGAACTCTCCAGAGTTATAGTCATGTAGTTGTTACGGAGATACAGCTGTGAATGAAGAAAGTTATGAAAACTGTTGTGAGCACAATTCTCACCTTTCACCCTCTTGGAGGAGGCCAGGAGCAGATGGTCCTCTGGGAGAATGTGAGTTATGATGTCTATGGCACGTTCTGCGTGAAATCTGCACACATCACAAGTCTTGAGTAAGATCTTTGAGCTACATTACTCATGAAACGGGCACATTTTGATCTTCCTGAATAAACATTTCCATGAATTAAAAAAAATAATCACCTCTGACAGAATGCTTTAACTAGGTTAAAGGGTAACACAGCAAGCAGAAGTCTGTGTAAAAAGTTCACATTCCAGATAATCAGAAACACTTAAAAAGCTGTTGGTTCAAAAAGCCCCAGGGAGATTTCTCATTTCTTTAAGAATGATGCTGAAGATCCAAATAGTACTTCTCCTTGAGGGAGTAACATGCCATTTTGTAAAAAGCAATACTTGGCAACAAAACAGTTTATGCTAATAGGTGATATTTCCCCTGAATTTAAGAAAACGAATTTGTTTTGAAGCCCTTGGTTGTTATGCTGGAACATCCCTGGAACTTTGCCTTTGACCTACCAAATGTATCCGAACAATTCCTATCAAAAGACAACTAAGAACATAAATAATACCATTACCCATATTCTTTTATTTGTTCAACATAATTTAAGCATTAAACTATGATGTCTACTTCCAGGAAAATAACCAATTAATAGCTCCAAGAATAGACCAGGTTACTCACAGTGCATTGTCAAATTTACCAGAGCTGTACTGGTGCACATAAGACGAGTATGCCAAGTCCTCATGTGCAGTAGCCACATGGATATTCTTCCCTCCAAACACAGACTGCCGAATATCAAGCGCAGTCTAGCAACAGAATACACCGATTTGATTAATGACAAAAGAGCTCCCTCTAAGGTGTGAATAGTTTAAAGAAATGTTACAATGAACCCACCTGGTATATGGCAACAGACTGACAGATGTTATCCACATTTAATAGATAAAATCCATAATCTAGCAGTGTATCAGAGTACTTTGGGTGCTTGTGTCCAAAATGTTCCCTGAAAAATTAGTGTACACGTTAGTAAGAAAATATCCCATGATACACACAAAAAAGACAAATAAGTTTAAGAAATATCTCACCGTGCTAGAAATACTGCATGTTTTATCAGTTGTTCAGCTTTCCTGAACTCTCGTTTAACAACACATGCCTACAGGAGTAATAAAAATTATACGTGAGAGGATAACCACAATAACATACATGCTTTACTGTATTCTACATACGTGTCCTTGAATATATAAATAAATGAAATACCTTAGAGGCTTGTCTCAGGACATCAACAACCACTTTCACAGGCAAGCCAACTGTTATCTCCCTCATAGCTTCTATACACCATCGGTATGCCTGCAATACAAAAAAGTACACAGTACAATTAGACTAAGGTACAAATATTTCCATAACAAAGTGCCCATCACGCCTAGGTGTTCATATCCTTACCTCATCATAATGGCTTTTGGCAAAAAGCAGAGCACACAGTTCTCCATAAAGAGCAGCCTTGTTAGCATGGTGGCCATGTTTGGCTAGCTTATCCATGTAAGACTGGGCCAGTTTAAAGGTCTCCTCTCCCAGGTGATATTTGCAGTTGCCATTACGCACATGAAGCAACCTGGCAGTTGAAATAAGAGGAACAATAAGAAGAATCAACACTGTAGCTTAGTGACTTGAGCAGGTCCATTTTCACTGATGTCATCCTATTCATAAAATATGAAGCTGTCCATTTCAGAGTTCACTTGACCTGTTGAGTTCAATTCAGAGTTCTGAAGACAGTTCACACATGATATGATGGAAGACTGGCAAAAAAAAAAAGTACAAATCCCATTTCTTTCCCCAAGATGGGATATTTCTAAAAATGCAATAAAAACAATGTTAGACCTTAACTCTCAAAAGTTCCAGACATGGAAAAGTACACAATGTTTAAGTAAAACCAGTCTGAAAGACTCTACATTAAGCAGGATAACTGGCAGCAGGTGAGTGGGTAGAATGCATCAGAGGCTCAGCCTTTGCAAGCAAGAATTTGTACATTTTCCTAATGCAAGATTGCATAGAATTTAGGTGTTTCAATATCTACAGCCCATAATATTGTGAAAAGATTCATAAGAATTCAAAAACATCTCTGTGCACAAAGGGCAAGGTCAGAGATCACTGTCAAACGCATGTGATGCAAGAAACTATTGTGCTACTGTGACAAATATAGCCCTCTGGGCAGCAGAGTACTTTGGAAACCATTGTCACTTAACACAGCCCACTGCATAAAGAAATGCAACTTGGACAACACAAGGACAAAGCCATACATCAACTATGCAAAACTGGTGACAAATTCACTGGGTGCAAGCTCATTTCAGATGGACATACAGACTGGAACAATACTGTGGTCAGGTAAGTCCACATTTCACCTTGTTTTTGGAAATAAAATCAGGCAGAGGACCACTCGGACTGTTATTAGTGAAAGATGCCAAAGTTGGTATTTGTGATGGTACGGTGGTTCATCAGTGCCCATGGCATGGGTGAGTGGAATGTACCATTACCAATACCATTGACTCTGTGCGTGCGTGTACACTCAACTGACCGGCTGTCAGTCCAGATCTACAGGTACATCACAAAAAAATCCTTTCAGAAAGTGAAATCCATATATTATACAGATTTATTACACAGAGTGAAATATGTCAAGCCTTTTTTCTTGGACTTTTGAAGACTAATGGAATGGAAGCCCATGTTGCTTTGATAGCAGCCTTCAGTTCATCTGCATTGTTGGGTCTGGTGTCTCTCATTTTTCTCTTGTCAATAGCCCATAGATTCTCTATGGGGTTCAGATCAGACGAGTTTGCTGCCAATCAAGCACAGTAACACCCTGGTAGTTGAACCAGCTTTTGGTTCCTTTGGCAGTGTGGGCAGGGGCCAAGTCCTGCTGGAAGATGACATCAGCATCTCCATAAAGCTTGTCAGCAGAATGAAGCATGATGTCTCTGGGTCAGGAGTGACTAGACACAAGGAATGCGACATTTGTAGTCCATGTCTAGGATTCGTTTGTACGTAGAGGGTCATGATGCACTGACTCCAGCCTCAGTCCCCTCCTTGTGAAGCTCCCCCAAATTCATGAACGAAGTTTGCTTGGCAATACAATTAAGGCAGTGGTTGTCCCTGTAGCTTCTTTAGCAATGACCTTTTGTGGCTTACCCTCCTTGTGGAGGATGTCAATGTCTTGTGGACATCTGTCAAATCAGCAGTCTACCCCATGATTGTGTAGCCTCCTGACCCAGACTGAGACCATGTGTCAAACTCGGATCCTGGAGGCCGGTATCCAGAACAGTTTGGTAGTTTCCCTCCTCAAACACACTCACTCAGTCTGGCAATTAACAGGTGATTTGAACCAGGTGTGTCTGAGCAGGGAAATCATCAAACTGTGCAAGACATTGGCCCTCCAGGATTGTAAGTATTCTGAGTTAATTAGCTGATTAGGGTGTGACGCCATGATTTTCCAAGATTTAGCTTTTTCATGATATTCTAATTTTCTGAGACAGTGAATTTTGGGTTTTATTATCTGAAAGACATAATGCAAATTTCAAGAAATAAAAGGTTTGGCATATTTCACTCAATATGTAATGAATCTATATAATATATGGATTTCAGTTTCTGAAAGGAATGTCAAGAAATTCTCACTCATTTTTGAGATGTACATGTATATCCTATTAAAAATATATGAAGCATCATGGAGGACAATCAGACAATGGGGAAACAGACTGCTGAGCAGCTGGAATCTTGTACAAAATTTCCAGTTGCAAAACTACAATTAGTATCCTATGTTCCTAAAGAATTAAAAATCTTATTAAAAGGAAATGTGATGTAACACGATGTTAAAAATTAACAAACTTTTGTTTTGCTGCAGCCAACAAATTCAAAATTTGTATATTTACAAAATATAATAAAGTTGGTCAGTATAACAAAGAGCTTTTCTTTGTAGTATTGTTAGTTAAACAACGGTTCGCATGAATTAACAAACAGATTTGATTTTTTATTGCACTTTGGAAAATATCCCAACTTTTGTGGAAATAAAATTTGTATTAATTTGTCATTTCTGGAAGAAATGCATAAAATACCATATCTAAACTCATAAAGTTATGAACAAAACAATGAAACATGGGATGTGACAAGATCCTCTGAAATTATGTAATTCCAGAACTTTGCTGTTATAGATGGCAGTATTATGTTTCATCAAAATAAAGTCAATGCTGCCTAGTATTTCCTTTCTTGTGTCCCCAGAGGACAACTTGCTCAAGTCACACTTAAGCAAGAACATTTAAACTTACCTCACACAGCACTCCACTGCACGATACCAATGGAGAACCTCATCATGCAAAGTACATAACTGCAGACATGAGAGAAAGACTTTTTCTGCATCCCCATACCAGCCAGCATCTGACAGAAATCCACCTGACAGGAAGACATGCTCATTACTAACAGTGCCAATAAACATGCACATCAAATACAAATCTTAAAAGAATACAGCTGCTAACCTAAGACAAAGCCAAACTGGATGGCTTTCTCTTTAACATGAGCATCTGACTCTGCAATGTATGAGCATCTACGGCTGAAGGAGTTAGCCAAGATTGAGGCTACTTTCACACCATGGTCCATCAGTGCTTGGAAACAGTGATGCAGGAGGTGTCTGAGGGGGGAAGAGAGAAAAAAACCCTTAAAGAACAAAATTACAAAAAAAACTGACACAGAAAATGAGGAAATATCACGTAATGTCTAACAAAAAAGCCTCAAACATTGATTCATCTTGCTGATGTTAGCTATTTTGTCCTCTACAAAGGGATCTAAAGCAAGGGTAATAAACTCCCAACGTGTGATGATTTTTCCACCCAAAACATATAATTGAGTAATTTAGTAGCTAATCCACTGGGTTAGATGGTGTGAGTTCAAAATTACTGTTTTGAATACAGACTCCTACAAGTATTGCATCCAAACAAATGTATTAAATGCAATAAATACAAAAGCTCTCCATGTAAAAAAACAAGTTGTTAAATAACACAACAGTTAGCAATTATGGGAAACTTTTGTTTTAAGTCTGCTCCGGCAATCCTAGTGATGTCTAATGCCTAAACTGGCACATTTAATCTCTTTGACAGCAATCATGAAACATCACTCCATTGTAACAATACAATATGCTCATACTTAATACCGCACAGAAAGAGCAAACACAGCACAGCTGGGTTCCATTGTCAAATACCTTTTGTCAGAGGCTCTGAGAACTTTGGCAAAGACCTCAAGCTCGCAGAACTCCCCTCCCAGCTGGCAAAGCCGGCCTTGCTGGTAAAGCTGCAAAACAGGGAGAAATGAGAGATTGATGACGTTTATTGTCCATTTGCAGACAACTAGCCTTTCCCCTGGGAAAGAAACAGCCAGAAATGGGCATAAGGAACACAAACAGGGCACTGAGAAATAAAGAAACAAAGTCAGAATAAGTGGTTTATGAAAACCACAGTTCTGGTCAAGCTCTTGAGTTATATTTTCCAAGAACTTCAACATCTACTTATTCTAACTTACATTAGAACTTACATTAGACAAGGAAATGTGAAGATGTCTTCTGTCAATTGCCAAGTGTTTACTGCGCTAATTGCTAATATTATTCGAAAATATTCATCTCTTTGGAAGCAACCCCAAGTAAAATAGGTTGTAAGAAGGCAAGTTAGGAAAGCTTGATTGCTGCCTGACAAGAAACTCATTCAGTTATTCTCAAGAAGTGTGTGGTAACGGGGCCAAAATGAGCCAAATTACAAAAAAAAATCCTTCATGCTTTGTTATTTAACCAACCAAACTCGCAAAACCTGACAAGAACAGGAGCATCGGTGTGAAAAGTCATTCCAATCAGCTGGATGTGTTTTGCAGTCGGAAACTACACTAGATGACAACAGCAAGCTAAGTCAACTTACTGAGTTAGCTGCTCACATTAGCCATTAAAACACAGCCTGCAAGCAGTAACCGTTTTCAGAATATATGACACTCTTTAAGTTATGTCGTTTATCAAACAGTTATTCCAGAAACTTGCAAATTTTACAGCGCAAATTCCTTCGCGACCTATACGTTACACTTAGCTAACGTTAGCTAATCTAGCTAACCGAGTTAAGTTAGCTACCTAGCTAACCCTAGCCCAACAAACAGCTTCCTGTATTCCTGTTTCATAAACGCTCGTTATTACCTTATAGTAGACATCAAACTGTATATTTTCTGGAAGAGACCGTATGTCACGCCGCGACCGACTGTAGTTGTCCACCACTGCTGATATCGCGGTGTTGTAAAGCGTCTCAGGGATCCACTCGAGCTCCACAGCGGCCATGTTGTTTTCCTGCTCCAAATCCAGCTGCCTCCCCCTGCTTTCACCTCGTCCGCTACCTGACCGAGGTAAAAGTCTTTTCTCCGGCACTCCTCATACACCTCTCCCCTAAACGTCCAACGCTGAACGACTGTCGTTCGGGTTAAGAGCACGAACCCGTTATAATCTCATGTTTCTCTCGCTCTCTCGCGCACTCACTCTCTGCTCGACGCAGTGACGTGCAGAAGCAGACGTGAGAAACGGAGCGCGCTCACTGGTGACACCTGGTGGGCACACCGACCATGTTCCTGTCTGCGGCTCTTTGGGTGAAACTAACCTCCTAGTTTGGTTTCAGTTTAGTTTCATAGGGCTATCAATTTAAATCACATAAACAAACAACAGTATACATTAAATACTGAATAATTCAGGCAGTTTGATGTGAAATGGTTGTAGAGAAACACACAGATCAGAAGAGATAACAGAAACCAGCGATTGTAGTGCTTACAGCAGGCGTTTAGCCATTTCACTTTATATAAAATGACCAACGAGCCTTATTTTTAAATGGAACAACGTGCAGAATCGGTGGTTGCCAAATACTTTTTGCCCCACTGTATACATATATATTGTGACGATTTCCAGCTTGGATAATCATTGAGGGAAATAATGGAGACTGACACCAAGGTTTTTACACTCGAATTCTGGCAACAACCCTTTTAATAAAGCTCTGAAAAGAGCTCTTGTTGCGCCTGCAACTGGCGTAGCACACACAGAGCATTAAGTCCTGAGCGATAAACATGGCGCAGGTGAGCCCAGCCATCTACCCCAAAACCCACACAATCTAACCCCAAAAGCCCAAAATAATCCCACAACCTCATACATAACCAAATAACCCCCCAAATAAACACAATACCTCCACAGAGTCACAAAAGACACATTACCCTGAGGGCCATGCGACACCAATGCA
>JBBIGC010000001.1:21461219-21481451 GCA_037576955.1 Lepidarchus adonis
ATACTGTTACTGTTACACTGCACTGATTCTCTATACTGTTACTGTAACACTGCACTGATTCTCTATACTGTTACTGTTACACTGCACTGATAATCTATACAGTTACTGTTACATTACACTGATTATCTATATTTTTACTGTCACATTGCACTGATTCTCTATACTTTTACTGTTACACTGCACTGATTCTTTATACTGTTACTGTTACATTACACTGATTCACTATACTGTTACTGTAACACTGCACTGATTCACTATACTGTTACTGTAACACTGCACTGATTCACTATACTGTTACTGTTACACTGCACTGATTCACTATACTGTTACTGCAACACTGCACTGATTCTCTATACTGTTACTGTTACATTACACTGATTCTCTATACTGTTACTGTTACACTGCACTGATTCTCTATACTGTTACTGTTACACTGCACTGATTTTTTATACTGGTACTGTTATGTTACACTGATAATCTATATGATTACTGTTATATTACACTGAAAATCTATACTACTGCTGTTATGTTACACTGATTATCTATACAGTTACTGTTATATTACACTGATAATCTATACTGTTACTGTTATGTTACACTGATAATCTATACGATTACTGTTATGTTACACTGATAATCTATACTGTTACTGTTACGTTACACTGATTATCTATATGATTACTGTTATGTTACACTGATAATCTATACAGTTACTGTTATGTTACACTGATAATCTATACAGTTACTGTTATGTTACACTGATAATCTATACTGTTACTGTTACACTGCACTGATTATCTACACTGTTACTGTTACACTGCACTGATATCTACACTGTTACTGTTACACTGCACTGATACTCTATACTGTTACTTTTACTCTGCACTGATACTCTATACTGTTATTGTTACATTACATGGATTCTCTATACTGTTACTGTTACAATGCGCTGATTCTCTGTACTGTTACTGTTACTGTTACATTACACGGATTCTCTATTCTGTTACACTGCACTGATTCTGTATAATATTAGGATAGCACGCCCTGTAGTGTACTGTTTTCCACCAGCAGGGGTCACCGTTCCCCGTCTCTTGTGGGAAACACGAGGTGGGGGAACCGCCAGCTTTTATCACATCCCACATTTCCAACGCGGCCGCAGCTTTTTAACGCTGCGCCCATCGGAGTCACAGCGAGCTAGCACACTCCCACAGCCCGCTGCTCAGCAGAGAATCCCCCATTCTATAACGGTGAGTCCAGCGCAGTTTTATTCATAAACTAGGGTTTGCTGTTCATTTGTTCATTTGTTATTACTGGGAAGTTTACGGTGATGAAACAACCGTTTGATGATGTTTTAGGGGGTAACAGCAGTGTGTCTGCCGCCGGCGCTGCATTGTTGTTAGGCGGAGAAAGGGCAGCAGTGTGGCAGGGAGCCGTGCTAACCGCTGTTAGCCTGCTAGCTAACCGCAGCGAGATGGAAAAGCGCAGGATTCCTGTTCTTTTTCAAAATAGTTTCCTGTTAGTTTTTGTAGCCACGTTATGTAATGCCGCTGGAGAAAATTCTGGGCGTTTCACGGACAAATTTCGACAGCCCTGTCCACTGTGGCTCTGACTCTGGCATGGCTCCTGCTCAGGCACTGCCCCAGTCCTTCAGTGTCAGATTCAGCATCTTTGCTATTTTTCCTCAGATTGTTGCTATGTGTAGATATACTAGGCACAGCTGAGTTAAGTACTTGGGCCTTTATTAGTTATACATATTAAATGCAGTCCTTCCTCTTTTCTTCTTGCGTTGAATAATAAATATGTAAGAAATCACTACAACATTACAATATTACTTTATTACACCAATATCACCAACCTCAAGGTGCAATATACAATATAAGTGCAATCTACTGCAATTTTACTATTAATTTATCAAATTATCTTATCTTATTTTACTGCTATTCATGAAAAAAATCACAGTTTTAACACATTTTTAATTTTTGTTACCATTGTACTTTTATGACCTTGTATATTTAGTACCTTTTTATATTTATTACCTTTGTATTTTTATTAGTATAAGATGTATGTTATTTTATGTCACTGTCTCTATGTTGCAGTCGCTACATAAGCAGTTTCCTTAGGGACAATAAAGTTATTCTGATTAAGAAATACTGCGAGACTACTATGACTGTGGCACCTATTCACCTGGAAACGTCATTTTTGTGCCTGTGAAGACTTGAGTGCTGATTGCAGAAGTCCAACAAGATGAGACACGCTGTCAATGAGAATTGCATTGATGCACACGTGATGGTAAATGACATTCATGATCGAGATGTGGGGCAGTGGTGGCCTAGTGGTTAGGACTTTGCCCCTGAGATCCGAAGGTGGCAGTCCCAGCCCGCTGCTCCACGTGTGATGGGTTAAATGCAGAAGACTAATTTCGTTGTGCAGTGGTGTGTTCACAATGATCGGAAATCACGAAATCACGAATCACTGAGATCCATCTCCTCCATGTAATATGCTAGAACACAGTGCACGTGATTTTCTGTTATCTGCCGAAAAATGAATCCAGTCCCTTTATTGTTTCCAGGTCCTGTACAAGGCATGTGTGGAGTCACATCATTAGCTTAGGTTGATGATGAAATGTGTGGTCCCTCAGACTTCATCATTACCTTCTGTTGATAATACGCAGTCCTAATAGGCTTATAGACATGTCTGTTTAAATGGCTGTAGTACTTCTGTGGCTTTGGATCTATAATGAGATTATAAAGATGCTGTGAATGGAAATATTGTGGAAATATTTGAAGTTTTGTGCTATGAACAAATGTTACATAGTTTGAAAAACAACAAGATTTCACATAAAATCTGTCTTTTCCCATTTACAGGTCTGGAAGAATGTCTTTTAGGCTGTAATTTGTTCTTGGAAATTGTTTGAATGGTGGGTCTCCTGCTGGTGGGAAACTGGGAAAGTTTAAGCTGGTGTGTAGAGGCCTGTGGCGTTCCCATTAAGCCTTTAAGCAGGAACCCCTGATGATGTTATTATTAGCATGTTATTATTGTTATAATTAAAAAAAATATGACTTTCTTACGTTAGAATATAACTCACAGGCTTTGGGTTGGATCACCCCTATTTAAACGGCTTGGTTAAATGTTTATATACACATTATAATTCTGGATATGATATAATCTGACTTTTTATGCCTTTTCTCTACCAGGCATTGCTAATTAAGCCAGTTTGGACTTCCATTAGCCACCCCGTGTCTGTATGGAAAAATCCCTTACATTAACATACATCAGGGCCACAAGAGTGGGACGTGCTGTCAGCAACAAACCATGTTCAACTTGATCAAAAAGGATAAAGAAAAGGATGTGGGAAGGAAGGAGAAGAAAGACAAGAAAGATAAGAGGGAGAGAATGTCTGCTGCAGAGCTCCGCAGCCTTGATGAGATGAGCATGAGAAGAGGCTTCTTCAACCTGAACCGCAGCTCCAAGCGTGACTCCAGGAACAAGCTGGAGATTTCCAATCCCATCCCCATCAAAGTAGCCAGCAGCACAGAGCTCAGTCTGACTGATATAGAATCTGATGGCCTTAGTAACCGCAGCAGTATGGTCCTCGATGCCGACCAGCTCAGTGCGGCCAGCTCCAGTGATGACCTTAAGGGGGATTATGGCCAGGATGGTCATCGGGCTTCTGTAAAGGAGCGGGCGGCTAGGTTTGGATCTCTGGCAATGCAGAACTCGCAAGTGGGCCAGATTATGAAGCGCTTTTCCTTTTCCCAGAGGAGTAAAGAGGAGAGTCCTTCTGAAGGTTCGACACCATCGGGGCAGAATTCGGCTGCTCCTTCCCCTCAGGTGGAGGTCAAACTTCTGGACTTGCAACAGCGGAAGCCGAGCCTGCAGCAGCATCAGCAGCCGGCTCTTCCCAAAAAGGTCCACATCCCAGAGGTGGTGGAGAAGACGTTTCCAGCAGACTTGCGCCTACCTACGGTCATCCCTCCACCGAAGCCTGAGGTGAGGGAGTTGGAGCTCCAGAGGCGCAACACTGGCGACTTTGGGTTCTCTCTGCGCAGAACAACCATGCTGGACCGTGGCCCAGATGGAGGAGTGTACAGACGTGTGGTTCACTTTGCTGAGCCTGGGGCCGGGACCAAGGACCTGGCCCTGGGGCTGGTGCCTGGAGATCGGCTGGTGGAAATCAATGGTCGCAATGTGGAGAACAAGAATAGGGATGAGATTGTGGAGATGATCCGGCAGTCTGGAGATACGGTGCGACTGAAGGTGCAGCCTATCCTGGAGCTGAGTGAGCTGAGCCGCTGTTGGCTGAGGAACACGGAGGGAATGCGTCGTGAAGCCTTCGATGTAAGTCGTCTTTTCTTTTTGTCTTTACACTGACTGTGCACACAGATTAAAATGCCGGCAACACCTACCTGGGTTTCAGGTTCCCGCAGCCAGTTGTTCCCTCTCTGAGTAAAGCATCCTTTATATCAGTGGTTGCTATCCCTGGTCCTGGAGATCTACCTGAGTCAGAAAATTTCATTTCTTAATTGTTACTGAAATATTGACCAATGTGATAAGCATATTCTGGGACAAAGCAGTATGTTTTCTTGCATTATTGTTCTGGATGAGAGTATTTTGAGTGTTTTAATGAATTGTAACAATTACAGGACATTTCTGCTAATGATTATTGTAATTAACTTATTAATTTATTAATTGTTTGCAACTATTGAAAAGTACAAGCATAAACTACCATTTTCTTATTGTTTATGTTGTTTCTTGTTTTTGTTTACCACTGTCCTCTAAACATGTTATAGCACCGGTCAGAATTAAGAACTTTGGTTGCTTTACTAAAACCTACGTCACAAAAATAGTTTCCTATGTTGAAAATAATATGAGCTGTGGGTAGATGACTAAAGTTAGCTCATACACCTAACCTTCATTTCTCTCATGCCTCAATGGACCTTGGGTGCCCATGACCCTGTTGCTGACCTTCCTTGGATCACTTTGCCAACTCCTAGATACCTGGAACACTCCACACTACCCGATGAATAGTATATCACCTCAACATGTGCCATTGTAATTAAATAACTAAATAGTCAATGTTATTTCAGTGGTTTTAATGTAATGGCTGATTGGTGTATAATTGCAACCTGACATTTATGACAATTTCACTTTATTACATAATTTTATCAAATCATACCAGAACTTTTTGACTGCTAATGTAGTTGATCATGGTCGTGTGAACTGAAACTTGATGCTTTTCCTGAGTGAATCAGCTACTTTATTCAGTGAAGTGCAATGTTAAGTCTCATCCTCACCTCATCTCTTTACCAGCGTGGGAGAAATGATCCTAATTGCACTTAATGATTAGTTTACACCTTCATTTAACAGCTAATGCTTCTTTTTCTTCCATTACGACACATTATAAGTTCTTTTATTAGTCAACTAAACACACCGTTTATTGTGTTTAAGGAGGATGTTCTCACATCCACTCCTAGTCCTACATGAATGAGATCAGTGTGTCTGCAGTGCTCTACCAGGCTGTCCCGGGTGAGTGGAGGTGCTGGTGAAGTGGTTACTTTAAAGATGACGGCTCAAAAGAACAACATTCTGTGTTGCGCTATCATTTATTGTCGAAGGAAGCAGTGGCACCTTATCTTCTTATGTTAAACAGCAGATTATCTCACAGATGATATGGGAACAGATCTGAGCACTAACTGGGTGTGAGTGTGTGAGTGTGTATGCAGGAGATATTCTCTTGTGCTTAGCTACAACAGGCAGATTGTGCCAGTTGTTCAATGCCTATTTTGCAAAACGCCTTTTGAGTAATTACATTCACAAGATTGGACGCTGTGTTCTTTCCTATTATATGCACTAAAATAGAAGGTAATTCAGTTACACTCGGAGCGTTTATGCCAGTTTTAGATTTGTGCTGCAGCGTGGTAGCCCTTCTTAACCTTTTAATTGAGATATTACTTGTGTACCTCCCTGTATCTGTGTATCATATGTGTATTTTATCTTGTGCAGCCGTTTATTTCTATTTCTTATAGTGCAAAGTGTTAGAGCCCAAATCTTAATTTTTTTTTAATTAGTCATTTTTATTAGTAATTCTATGAGAAGTTAACAAGTATAAATATATAAAGAATTTTTCCCCATCACGAGGGGTGAGAATAGTTCTTGTGTATACTTGTCATCTTCTCATAAAGCTATTAATTAAAAAATGACTTCAATTAAAAAAAAGATTTGTGTTTTAAGAATTTGCTCTGGTAAAAGAGGAACCGGACCAGAGTGATGGAGTGGTACCTTCCGTAGTGTTGACTGGTGACAACAGCAAAGAAAGACCTACCTGACATTTTAAGCAACAAATTTGTTAATGTAGAAATTACTAATATTTTTGAGTCTCTCTCTCTCTCTCTCTCTCTCTCTCTCTCTCTCTCTCTCGCTCTCTCTCTCTGTAAATCATGAGCCATGCATACTTGAAGCAGCTGCACTTCTGCAAGTTGAGTGTGTCCGCAGGCCAGTGACTGCACAGGCGTTGCTCCCCCTCATTACAGCCTATGAGCTACAATAGATACGTATCCCCTAGTTCGAGGAACGGAAGCTCTGTGCTGCATCCATGATTTATATCAGTGTATTAACATTGGGAATATAATAAGGAACATAATGTAACTCCAAAGCCTGCTTTGTCTTACTGTCACAGATTTAAATGATGATGAGTGAGTAATGTATTTGTTGATGAGTGACACAGAGCACTCTGAATGCAGAACTTAGTTAGGACATCTTACTTCCCTGGAATGAGGCCTTTGTTTTCCTGCTGCTTGTCCTTTCCAGCTTCAGCATGAGAACAGTCTGCTTTCACATCGCAGAAAGTGATTGCAGGCATGGAAGGTTCTGACATGTGAACACAGCATTCACATGATCCCAGATTTGCAAAATGGGAACCTGTGAAGGCTTGAGACATAAACCATGTGGAGAATGTGACTTTAAAACACCAGGGACAAACCGTAACACAGAATGTGCTTTTCTAGCAAATTGATGAAAGGCAAGCACCAGCAGACCCTCTCATACCAGAGCTAGCGCTATTGTTCTATTTTGGGTTTTACCAACAAACAAAGAGGGACTTGCTTGGCTGCACAGCTTTAGACCAACCTCCCTCTTTACTTATTTTGGCTCACAGTTTTGTTTTGGAGTGGTGGGGGTGTTGAGAACTCCCGTTGACACGGTCATCATGAAGAGATCATCAGATATCTGTCTAATCTAATTTAACTAGTTTATTTATCAATCCTTGGTGCCATGGTTTTGGTTAAAATACACTTTACTCCCCTGTTATTATTATAAGTATATGTTTAGAAATCCAGGATTAGGATTGTTCTATTCCACAATTCCTGCTCTGTTCTATCACACTACCCTATTTTAGGGCATAGCTTTCTGATTTTTTAAATAAATGTATTTCTCTTAATAACTTTGGAAAAGTTATTCCAACAGAAGACAATAATAATGCTCAATAACTCTTGATGATTGGACTGTCCAGGAATAACTTTTCCAATGTCAATCATGATATATTGTCAGAATAGGTGAAAAATACAAAAATGTATCATGATATTTGTGTCCTTTTGCTCATCTGTATAAATGCCAAGCTAGTTTAAGTGCTCATTTTGGAGCGTAGTTTTTTAGCACTATTTGAGGCCTTCTTGAGTCAAAGTGCTGTAATGAAAAATGAAAGTCAATCTGATGCCACAGCAATTGCATACATACAGGAATAATGCTGAACAAAAAAGTCGTCACCCTGAGTTGGGTTTCCAGGAAAGACAAGTCACAATGAGTAACAATACATTTGGAGCGTAGCAGAGCACGCAAACAGGATTTGGAGCTGAAATTGTGTGTGATGCTGGGCGAGCATGAGCCTGTTGGAAGTGTCTGTTTTCCAGCATGATGCTGGCAGCTCAGGCCTGATTTGTGGGCTTCATTAAAGCAGCAGGAGATATCCTCAGCTTCTTTTGTCTTGAAAGACAAACAGCAATGGCTTGGCCATCACTTAGGAAGCAGAGGAGCTACGATGGTCATGTCTTAATGGCCAAACAATGGGCAAACTAGAGTCAATAGGCACACATTAAAGCGACAGATCTATAGGGGACCTCCTGCTCCACCTCTCTAATGCACATTGTGTTGATGCTTTTTGCTTGCTGATGTATTTTAGACTGGTAGCATGCGCCACCATATTGTTAGCATAGCAAACAAACTTGGTAAAATACACGATGTTGCCAGTTTGTTGGACCTACACATGTTCAGGTGCACTGTTGTACCTGATACATTCCAACCTGCACCACTCAATTGGCATGCATCTACCATGGTGGTGTTGCTGGTGGTTCACCACCCAAATAATATTTAGAGCTGTTGTGTTCCTGTTCAAGGTCAGTAATTGTAGGTGATTTGTTAAAAATAACAGGGGTAACCTAATGGGAGCACACTGTTCACACACCACCTACAATATGATGGTGGGGATACATTTAGGTCATTATGTAAGTAAGGGGAATGGGACATGGTAGTAGCACCTCAAAAATACTGATGAGTGTAGGTAGGTTAAGCCTTGTTTAAGAGTTTCTTATAAGCTACTAACTAAGGGTATTTACAGTAATGCTTGCTTTGAGAATTTTGTGTGAAGCAGGGCCTGGGAACGATGAAGAAATCAGAGATTCTGATAGAACATGCCCTGTACGTCAGTTCTTCTGCGTCACTCCTTAATTTCCTATAAGCTAGAAGGAAGTGCTTAGACACACTCTCGATTGGAAAGAAGCAAAAGTAAAATTGTGTGTGAGGCTGAGATTTAAGGATATAGATGTGCTATATTTGGGTTCTAAGAGCGTAGAATGATTGTTCTTGGCAGGAAGCAGTATTTAGGGATGCCTCCTCTGTAGCTGAGGAATGCTTCTGAGGCGGAGGGGGTGAGGAACAGGCCATAGGCCCCTTCTCCCTCTTTTCTCATTAAGGCCTAGCTCCGAGAGATCAGCCCAATAGAACAGGAAGTCCACTATTCTTCCAGCCTCTGAGTAATGTCACAGGGATGTCCTGTGAAAAACCTCAGGAAGCCTAGAGTAGAGACAATGTGGCTCTTACAGAAAGAAACAGGTAAATAAAGTCTATTTTCAATGCTTAGTCTGGTCAAGCCGTCTCCACTTAGACTAAGGTGACTGCCTGTTTTCTTTTTCTCATTTGCTAATGATGCTTTCATGAACATTTACGTCTACAGGTTGGTTCAGGTTACAGTGATTCACTTCTGACTGATCATTAAAACACAAACCCTCCCTAGACCTGAATACGGACTCTGTACTTACACTGTTGAAGGCACCACAGAAGGTTGTTTGGAGCAGCGCTATGTAGGAATCTCTATTGGTTCCCTAAACCACTTTTTTTATCTTGTGGATCAGTTTTTGTAAACAAGTGAGCTTTTTTGAGGCATTTCATAATGTAATAGCTTGGTTCAGTAATAAAAGAGTTTTATAGAACTCTTCACTCAAGCCAAGAACCATTTAGGAAGCATTAGTTAAGAACGTAGTCCCTGATGTCTGCTTTTGCGTTTTGGCAGGACAAGCAAAAATGTATAATTCTGTTTATTACTCTTTATTTAGATTAAATAATGTCAAATAATCAATTGAAGTCTACTAGGTCTGCCTGAATTACCACTACGGTGAGGTACCTGAAACTAATGTGTGATTGGTCAATTGTGGAACGCTTTATATGAATGTGGAGTGACCTGGATATCTCAGAGACGAGACGAGTCCTGCAGGCTTACTCATAGTGACTCTGTCTCTGAAGGAGTTGCCCACAGCTGTGTGCCAGATGCCATTATCCTAACAGACACAAGTACACACACACACTCCTGGTGATGCAGATATACACAGGCATTTGACTCTTGGGGGTGAGCCTGCTATTTTATATGCAAAGCGAGACCTTGGCAGAATGGTTAAAACAAATTGTGGATATGTCCTTCAGCTTCAGTAAGATATATTAGATGGACTGATGTTTCTTAACTGTTTTAGAGAGTAATGCTTTTACCAGCTATTATTTTAATTTGAAAGCAGATGGAAACTTCAGCAATTTAACAATTTATTACCATTATAAATCAGAAGTGACTGCAATTATCTTAGAAGTTTAGCATTAATATTGTTGTTTATTCACATATATAGAACATTGTACTTGATGATATTGAGTATTCTGATATTGCTTTCACACACTAACATTTATTGTTTGTTTTAGTAGTATTGTTGGTGTATAAAAAAGGTCAATAAATTGTAAAAAATAGTTCTGTATGCTTCAGTGTTAAAAGAACAGAAAAACTAGTCAATTAAAAAACAACACACACATACACATCATTTACATATGAATTTTAGTTTTATGTTTTATTTGTTTCATTTTTCATTGTCAGAAAATGCAAACATGCAAAAAAATGCTAAATAATTTTTTTTCCTTTAGGCACACAAAGATCTCAATAAAATGTAATTTTCGTACAAATACACATGTAGTATAATCTTGTTTTAAGAAGTTTTTTGAGACACCATGTGACATGAAGGGTTCATGATTTGATTAGCTTGGCACTCGTACACAGCAAGTCAGAGCAGTGATACTCTTCAGCAGTGAGGGGCTGAGGGCACAATCTCCACCTCGGTCCCAGCCCACAGCAGCTCTGGCTATACCTCCCACATGGCTCTGGTTTTCTGGCTCTACCAGTGGGGAAGCTAAAGAGACTTAAAGAGATGGCAGGATTTTCTGCGCCCGCAGAACAGTCGAGCTGCGTTCCCCTTCAAAGGTTTAGCTCACTGAAGGCCTCTTGGCGAGTTTTCCTTTTGGAGCTATAGAAAAGCTGTGGGATGTTAAGCTGGTGCTGCATTTATGGTGGGAGCACACAGTTGCTGGCCTGTGGAGATGCCATTAGGATGCCTGTAATTCCAGCCTATTGGGCTATGAAGAAACACATGGCTTCAAAGACACTTCTGCATTTGACATTTTTATTACACTAATAAAGTGGACACACCTTTTACGACACAGTGACATGAACTGGCTGGAAAGTGACCTCTTCTAGGTTGTTGTTTACTTCTAATGCTTCTTTTTAGCAACCGCCATCTGTGACATATTAAGTAGGCCAATTTTCCTTTCTCTTTATTGGATAACATCCGGTCTTACTTCTGTAAAACAGTGTATCCTCCAACCCTTCTTCTCTTCCATCTCTGAATCTCTCTATTTTTTCCTTCTCTACATGGCTGTGGGATCCGCTTTCACAGTTGCCTTGGCATCACTTCTGAAAAGTCTAAAAGCAACTTTGCCAACCTGAATTTTTCCGATGTATGTATATGTAAAATAACAATCGCAAAAATGACCAAACTTGGAATCCCGTTCTCCTTGCTGACATCTATCTAGTTTCTGATTTGTCGATGGGTTTGAGGACTTGTATATTAATTAGCTAACAGAGATGTGCTTGACTTGCTTCCTGCTTTTCTTTTCTCCTATGTTTTCATATAAAGTAGGATGTTTATTTGAAAAGTCATTCAGGACTTTATTGACGTGTTGTAATTCTAGTCCTTTGAATAAATTGGCTGTGACAGAATCAATTTCCATTCTCCCGGTCCATCGGCTTGCTAGTGGTGCTGTACGTCATGTGATGTGAATCTGTGCTGTTATGAATATATGCACGCAAACACATGGACGTTACAGTGGAGACTCCCTCCTCACTGCATGCGGGCACTGCTGTTGTTACTCTTGGCCCAGGCAGTATTTTTATACTCCCAGACACTGTGAGCTTCGTTCAGGAAGCAATCCTGATTTAATTGGCTCTCATTTTATCAAAACCTTCTCAACATGTCTGAGCTCTGAACTTTAAACATATTTTTTTCTGGAGTTCAGCATCCCCCCCTTCCTCTCTTTTCATTTGGTTTTAAAAACCCAGCATCAATATTTCTCTCAAAGAACTCTGACACGACTGTGGGTGACAGTTGTTTAAACTGCCTCATGGGGAGCATACTACTGCACAGGTTTGATGATTAAATAAATCAGTAAGTCCTTTTTCCCTGTGGTGGTGAAACATGCCATATTCCATGCTCTTTGTTTCTGCCAATGTTATCAGACAAAATCGTTCAAGGCTGCTGAAGGCTACGTGAACTTGTTGAGAAGATGAATTGTACTTATTTTTTCTATTTTACCCCTTACACTCCTATTTCCAGCTGAGTGAAGCGATTAAATGTCATTGTGAACACACCACAGCACGAAATGCTTTCTCTGTATTTAACCCATCACATGTGGAGCAGCACCGGGGGAGCAATAAGGGGGATGGTACCTTGCTCAAGGGTACCTCAGTGGTGCCCAGGCTGGGAGTGATGCCTGGGCTGGTGCCCTCAGTGTATTTCCCTCAGTGGTGCCTGGGCTGGTGCCCTCAGTGGTGCCTGGGCTGGTGCCCTCAGTGTATTGCCCTCAGTGGTGCCCAGGCTGGGAGTGGTGCCTGGGCTGGTGCCTTCAGTGGTGCTTGGGCTGGTGCCCTCAGTGATGCCTGGGCTGGTGCCCTCAGTGTATTGCCCTCAGTGGTGCCTGGGCTGGTGCCCTCAGTGATGCCTGGGCTGATGCCCTCAGTGTATTGCCCTCAGTGATGCCTGGGCTGGTGCCCTCAGTGTAATGCCCTCAGTGGTGCCTGGGCTCGGACTTAAACCTGCAACCTTCTGATCTCAGGGGCAAAGTCCTAACCACTGCCCCAATCTAATGGGTTCTGTATTTTGCAGCTGACCCTTAGGGAAAAAGGCTTTGTGTTATAGTGCAGGGTGTGCCAACCTGGAGTGTGATATGAAGGAAGTAATTGAGCGTGCTCAGGAAGCCCTGCCTGGTAATCAGATTGGCATATGAGGTAATTGCTCTATGTTGTTCTTACCTTAGGAGCTCAGCTGATTTACACTGGCATTTTGCCTCTGTCAATAGACCTTGATAGTGTAGCCTTTAAAGAAACAGTTTTCTCCATGTGAACTGTAAACTGTTGTTTGAAAGAGGCCAACTGGCTGCAAGGACAGTGTTCTAAGCATTTTCCTGGACAGTCCAATCATCAAGAGTTATTGAGCATTATTAATGTCTTCTGTTGGAACCTTATTTGTATGTATGATGATTGTCAGCATGTAGTGTAATGTGCATTCACTCCTGGCTTCAGTGACTGGACGGGAAATGTTTCCTCCCTTAAGTTTCATTCTGGTATTTGTGGAATTTGCTTTGGAACAAACATGACACTTCCTGACCGGGTCTCTGGAGAAAGCAGCATGGAGGTGGGGTCTGAGACACAGCAAGACGGGAGGGTCCAGAAGAGGACGTTTCTTTTTTTATTTGCATTTTGCATCTTTTTCCGTCTTCTGGCCTTTAAGGAATATTTTTTTCCTTAATTATTAATTGTTTTAAGAAATGATCGGCATCGGGGCAAAGTTTGTATTTAGAGCTGTCACAGTTGCTGGATTAAATGCAATTACTTGATTAAAATTGATTTTAAATGGATTCAAAATTTCAATTCTCAAAAAAAATTCAAATTCTCAATGACTTTTCCAATCTGAATGATAAACAGTGTTCTGAATAATTAATAAAGCCAGTCTTATCATCCTCCACAGGGGAAGTTATTAGCACTGAAGTTCCTTTTTAAGCATCACTAAAAGAGAAAACCTAAACCAACAGGGTCTTGTAGATTGTTTCATGCTATATTTACAAATTGTGAATAGAGTAAAAAAAGTTTTCTGTCAGCTCACAATAAGGTAATTGTTGCTATGAGTGAATTTCTTTGGAATTCCAGCAGAAGAACTGTTCTTTTATTTTGTGCCATGTTCTTGTTTTACTGCTTGTTTTTTTTTTACTGTTTTACTGGAGTTTATGAAGCTAATTGTGGATTTTAGTTTTCAATTAAATCTTATTTTTTTGTGTTTATTGTTAATTTTCAAGGAAATCTATATTTTCTGTTTCCTCTTCTCAATAACAACATCTAGATGATAATTGCTAATTCTTTTCTACCCTTATGCTTTGTTCACACTACAAGACACGATTTCCAGGTCGCAGAGGTCAACCACAAAAGCCACAATCGGAGTTGACTATGGAGTTTATCTGCAGCAAAGAGACTTGTTTTGTGTGAGATCTTGTATTGTGAACAGCCATGTTGCAGATCATTCATATGATTGTGCGCAAGACTTCTCACAACGGGGCCGATGAAAGCTTTAAATACTGTTTATCAGATGTTGACAGCTTTTGTGGACAATTGTTCATTCTCTTTGGGATGGTCTGATTTTTTAGTTGTGCCCAATTCTATTATGTCAGCTAATAGACAATCTTAGTGGTCAGCATTGACGGTGAATGAGGGTGGCAAGGCCTCATCTAAGTTTTAGATGGAAGTAGAAGGAGAAGCCCAGAGCAGATGAGAACAGAGATGACTGGAGAGCTGTGAAGCTTCCTGTCAGGATGGCCCTTTCATCGATGTCATGAGAAAATAGTTCTGCTCCCCTGCTTCACTTAGACCCTGCCCATCCTGCCCTGGCCACCCCCCCCCCCTCCACACATTTCCCTTTCGATGTCTAAGCCCCCCCCTTTGAGTTTACTGTGCTCAGAGTTTGCCCTGCCTTCATGTCATGCTCAAGAGGAAAGGGACAGAGATCTCTATTGAGTAAGCACTTGGAAGACATTAACATTTTGCATAGGTTTACAAAACTTGCCCCACGCAGCACCATGGTGAACCTGCTGTGGGTGACCAGTACACTATCTGGAGCTGTGAAAGGCTTCTCTGTGCTGGGAGAATTCCCCTCCACCCCCTCATATCTCACAGATTCGGTCCTGGAGCTGTTTTGGTTTGATTATAGTCTGGATTTGGTCTAGAATGTGACAGACTTGCATAGGAAGGGCTTTTTCCTGTTATGTCTTACATCATCTGGAAGGGTCTGGGGAGTTTCCTTCAGCTATTATCTCATACTTTAATTATACAACACATTTACACTGTGGAATAATGTGCTTCCTTGTAGAACATCAAGAGAACCTTGCACTTTCAAGGTTCAACAGCACTAAGAACGGTTTGTAGAAAGAGGGAGAATGGAATGTGCTTTGTCTCCAGGCTGCTTCTCTTTCTTGCAGTCCATCATGGCTGTGGTCTGCACTGAAATACCACCGATTCCTGATGGCTCATAATTTATTGTTCCCCTTGGCTACATCTATACACTTGGCCATGTTTGGCAGAACCCAAATATCTGCTTGTTGGTGGGTTCCTGTCTTGTGATGAGACCAATGCATGGCTTTTTGTACCGATTAGTGACTATGTCACTCCCTGGCTGTTGATCATGAGATTACAGAGCAGACTGAAAGGCTCTTTATCCTTGGCCCTCAGCGCTGGCCCAGCTGTAGTAGGCAGTGTTATTTAGACGAGGAAGGGTTGATGTAGTTCTGATGGTTTCACTGTCCTGAGTGCCCTGGAAGCCCTTTTCAATAACTCCCCATATTACTTCAGTGGAGAAGTGATGTAATCACCGAAGAAGCGTCTGTAGGCCACCCCGGAGAGATAATCTGCCCTTCTGTAATCATTAAACTGCAAAGCCGTGTAACAAGCTGCATTTGGTTTATCTCACAGATGTTCTGCTGACCTTTAGTAAAATACCAAGCAGAGATTTAATCCCAGTTTAGATTAGACACCTCTGGCTTGTAATAGGGCATTAGCTTCTGAATACAGTTTGGTTAAAATGTTTTTTTTATTGCTGTACATAGTCCTAATATATCATAAACACTTGCCTGGACCTCACACAGCATGCAAATGCAACAAGATACTGCATGTCCGTTCACTTATACAGACATTTGGTTGCATTAATCTAGATTGGTACAAAGTCCATCTGCGCTGAATGCCAAGAGTGTGGATTGAAAATGAAGTAATTAATGGCTGACATTTTAGCAGACATGAGTAAAGCCGAACAAGGGTCTGCACTATTTAAAGCTTTACAATGTCTGTGTGCAGGTAAATTGAGATTTAAGTATGTTTAGGACTGCATGGATCTGGTGACCCATTCTTCTTATCTGGGTTAAGTGGAACAACAATTAATTTACATGTTTTCTACTGCTGAACAATTGGTCATTTTTATAGTGAAAATGCAATTGCATGCAAAAGTGTCATTCTATCATATTCTATCCATATAATCCTATTAGTAATCCTATTAGTAATACTTTAAAATTAAAATAGATTGTGAATTGGTTGTTTGGCATGTTACATTTAGTACTCAGATCTAGAAAACATTCACATTTTTTGTGAAAAAATGTCTAAGAGAAATAAACCTTCTTAAAAAACTTTAAATTAAATTAAATTTGAAGAAAATTATCATATTTAAGTTTAAAATAGCAATGACATTTCCCAAGTAGTTTTCTAACAATGCCCAAAGCAAGGTTATCAGAGTGGTACTGATTGGGTTGAGCAGAATGGGTTAAATACCTAGGCCAACTGATTTTTTTTATTAATTTGTTTTTATTTATTCAGTTTCGTTTTGTTGTCAATGACTATTTTAAGTTCATTAGTTGAATTTCCTTCCATGTTATTTACCCAGTTACGATGGCTTGCCAACCCCACCTCTCACCAAATGTAGGGCCCGGACCAATAGGGGTGAGCTAACGAGGTTTAGCTCATTGTTAATTGATAACTAGAGCAATTAAGAGATTAATTGATTTACTGTAGACCAGGGTTGAATGATTCAAACAGTACATTACAGATTTTGTTTTAGCCAGTATTGAAGATCTTGGTTGCCTTTTATTGCCTTTATTTTTCATGTAGTGAACTATAGAACGTTTTATGATGTTTTATTGGAAAAGTGAAAAAAGTGCATGAATGAGGTGTAGCTTTGGCCTAATGTGAGACATTTTGATGAACATTTTGCGACTTATCCTTTGTAACCTATAGTCTGACTGTAATGTAATGGGACAGCCTGACCTTCAACCATTGGTTCCATTCAATCGTTTAGTGGAACCATTGGACGGAAACCATTTTCATTCAGTCATGTCGTAGAACCATTAAATGGGAACCATTCTAATTCAATCTTGCAGTGGAATGTGAAGATTTCACTAGAGCCTAACAACTTTTGATGCCTAGTTTAGGGTACTTTAACTTGATCTCACTAAGATTCTAAGAAAAGCTTGGCTTAGATATTTCAGCTATGCAGATTCGACCTCAGGTCTTCTGGTAACTCATTATAACAGTATTTTCAATTTGTCACCAGTGAAATTTGCAAGCTTTGGACTTGTATTGACCCTCAAGGTTCATATCCTCTGTTTAATTTATGCTTGTGAATTAACCATGTTCTGGTGTTAGTTTGAACTTGACTGTATGATTAATTCAGCAGGTTTTTAATGTGTAAAACTCACAGTCACACATGCCAGTAACTTGTCAGGACTGCAGTAGTTGAGAACTCGCTTTTAAATCCTGAAAAGAAGAATCAAAGAAAATATTGTGCTACAGCGGTGTGGTCTGAGGTTTGGATGGGGTGAGTGAGTGCAGTCTGGGTACAGAACCTCCCTAACACACTATCCATTCACACACCATGTCTTCAGTGGTGTTCTGGCTCATTCGCCTGAACCCAGTTCTCTCCACAGATGAGCCAATTTCAGTCATGCTGAGGAGGTTCCCTGAGGCTCTGGCCTCATTACATGTCTCCATACTCATTGAGTATCTTCTGGCCAGGATGATGGGCACCTTTTAGCAGACGTGGAATGTGCCTAATTGAGCCTTGGTCTGTGGCATTGTACTGCTCTCAGAGAGAACGTGTGTCTCCTGCTGAGGCACATGTGGTTGTGAGGTCATGTGGTGTGCTGGCTAGATCTTGGTTCTTACTGGGCTTTTTTAAAGTGGGTTAGACTGTCTTCATCTTTGGCCTGGGTCTACATGTAAAAAGTCTTTTGAAAATACAAATGCTGCTTCTGGATCTAAACATTTCTTCTCAGCTCCTGTACTGACCTGCTTTTAACTGCAGAAGCTCCAATAGTCGCCAAAGTCTTGACTGTTAATTATTTAAAGAGACCTGCTGCAGGCAAAGTGAATAATGAAGGAGCTAGTCGGGACAAGGAAAGGAGCACTGAGAGTAGAAGAGACTGAAAGATAGACAGACTTGTAGCCATCATGAGACAAAAACAAATATCCTTTTTATAGTCTTCTGCTTGCAGTTGACCCTCAAGGGAGAACTTCATTGGCGTTTGTTGTTTCCACATAACAACAGACCATCAGAACTCCATTTTCCCAGCAAGTAAAATTTATTCGATGCCAAAACAGAAGTTATTACTTGAGGGTTATGGATTTGAAATGTGATTTTTATATATCCCCCTTCACTGATTATTAGTACAGACATGAGCAATACAATTCTAACAATAGCCTAGTCAAACATTTCATATCTGGGCCTTCTTATTTATTCAGGGTTCAGAATACTATTAAAACTGAGCATTAACAACACATGTTGTAATTTAATAATAAAAGCATATTTACCGATCAACCAGAACATTGACCGCTGACAGGTAAAGTGAATAACGTTGTTATTAAGTCATTATAATTGCACCTGTCAGTTATGGGTCATATTAAGCACCAAGTGAACTGTCATGTTTTTTGTTGGAAAAGCAGTCTTTACATTTCATTGATGAAGGGTTCTTCAGAGAAGAGACTGGACTGGCTGTTCGAGATGGCATATGGTGTCTGGCTCTGTTATAACTCAGGCCAATGGGAAAACTGCTCCACCATCAATGGGAACACTTGCCATTAACAATGTAGACACAGGAGAGAGTCCTTCCTGTAAACACAGTGTAGCAGAGTACTGGAGAACTCACTGTCTACTGGAACGTTCATTATTCCAATCAGGGCATCTTGGGGGCACTGGAAGTGTGCTAACACAGGCCAGTGTGTTTTGTGTGGAGAGAGCCCTTGTGAGATGTGATTATTGCCAGGAGCCTGCGACAGCTGAATCTCACACACTTCATCCTGAGCTCTACCGACTTGGTCCCTGACAGGAAATAGGGTCTTCATTGTTTGTTTGGGAGCGGTGGCTGTAAGGATGTATTTTGAATTATGGGCATCTCAGGATCATACTGCTCTGTGCTGCACTAGCGGATATTGCGGTGGCTGGGACATGGAGGCAGTATATCCCATTTCGATCAGTTCATGTCTGGTGGCGACTTGTGCAGAACAGATTTAACATTGCGATTTATTTTATTTAAACAAATGTGAGGCCTAAAGGGCTATAACAAAGAGCAGTTTATCTTATTCCCTGCTCATACATGGCCAGTTCTGCTAATGATGGGGTTTAATAATCAATCAGTGAATGCAGCCAGGTGTGTTAGTGCAGGAAATACAGGACTTCTGGCTTCCAGGACTAGAATTTGAACAATTTGGACTAAACTTCTAAGTTTACTGGTGTCATTCTGAGCTCTTTGCTGTATAAAGTGTGTTAAAAGTCCCACAAAAAGTTGCTTGTTACATATGGACGGAGAGCTAAAAGACTATGGATGCTAAAAGACTGAAGCTGCCAGTTAGGTTATAGAATAGAACCTAACTGGAATATAGGAGTCCATAACTTGCTAACAAAAGACTATTACTAAGTGAGAAGCATCTTCGTGAAAGATTAGAGAATAGCCTGGCCCATGTCTGCAAGTATTAAAGTTAAAATTTAATTAATTTACAAAATGCAAAGAAAGAGCAGAGAGCTGATTTTTATGTCAATCAGCCATAACATTAATACCACTTGTTTAATATTGTGCAGGTCCACCTCTTGCCATTAAATAGCTCTCACTGTTGGCCACTGACTTTTTCTATCATAGCCATAACCTTTTTGTTCTACAGTAGCCCTTCTGTGGGATTGGACTACATGAGTTAGCTTTGGTCCCCATGCACATCATTGAGTCT
Organism: Lepidarchus adonis; assembly: GCA_037576955.1. Lineage (NCBI taxonomy): Eukaryota > Metazoa > Chordata > Actinopteri > Characiformes > Lepidarchidae > Lepidarchus > Lepidarchus adonis. The sequence continues at coordinate 21,481,093 of JBBIGC010000001.1, forward strand.
TAGGTGCTGATGACTCATTATTCGTTCTTGGGCTATTTTTGGTAGGTACTAACCGCTTCAAACCTGTAGCACGCCACAATACCTCCCGATGCTGACTTTAATGCCGTCACAATTTGCCCCTCATCATAGATGCTCAGAACCTTATGCTTATTTTTCCTGCTTACAACACATCAGCATCAAGAACTGACTGTTTATTTACTGCCTAATATACCCCACCTGTTGACAGGTGCCATTGTAACAAGATCAATCAATGGTATTCATGTCACCTGTCACTTATTTTAGAGGGCCAGCTCTGTTATTGGAGGCCCTCTGGACCCGGTGGAGGTGGTGACCGACAGGAGAATGGTGGCCAAGCTGTC
>JBBIGC010000001.1:21499651-21527864 GCA_037576955.1 Lepidarchus adonis
TCTATCTATCTATCTATCTATCTATCTATCTATCTATCTATCTATCTATCTATCTATCTATCTATCTATCTAGATGTTTAAAGTTTGTGAACCCTTTAATATGACCTAAAACATCATTAGATTTTTGCACAAGTAAATAAAGAGAACCCCATTACAAACCTTACAGTATAATATTACACTGTGTTGTTTAGGGCATTGAGGAAATCTGCTCATCTGGTACTACTGAATATATTTATGCAGAAAGAAAGGAAACTCTAAAGGGTTTGCAAACTTTAAAGCATGTTTGGGTCTATTTTTCTGTCTGTTGGTCTAGTCATATTTTCTTCATGCATTGTTACAGTTGAGGTAATTCTCTAAAGTGTGTAATGTTTAAGATTGATTATGAGAATCCATTTACCTATATGTGATACCCCACCCTAAACTCTATCCCGCAGACCCTGATTCCCTTTCTTTCTCCAGAGACTTTCTATCCTGAAACTTTTGGTTCAAGACGCGCAGACATCACCGTACCAGACTCTTATGTCTTGGCCCATGTGACTCTCACTCATCAGCTCAACTACCATTTCTTCATCCGTCTCCTTCCTCTTCCCCCCTGTCCGACCCAGCCCATGACCACAGCACCACCATCATGGCGTTCTCATCACGCTTTTCCTTCTGGGAGCAAAAGGAAAGTGGCGTTCTGTTCTCCATTCTCCATACACTTCTAGCGTTTGGTTTTCTGCAAGCTTTTCATTCTAATAACATTTTCTTGTTTTTTGTCAAAGCACCTGGGTGCCACTATATGCAGAATTCTGAACACAGGATGTTCAGTGATGTATTTTTAATGACATGGCCCAGTCTGTGTGTGTGTTCTTGGGCAGATGGAAAACATGATTCACTGTGTGAAGCTGTCCAGTGTGTTCTAACACCATGGCAGACTGTATTCTAGGGAGTTCACCATTGCTGTGCCAGAGCTCTTTTGGTTTCATTTTGAAAGGCTGCCACTTGCATGACTACGGCAGTAAACTGATGCTGATGCTTTAAATATAGCATGGTAAATGGTATAGCATGGTAAAAAATATACAGTATATACCAGCGTGTTTTATTATATCTAATTTCAAAATTGATGCTAATAGAAAGTCCTGCATGAATTTTACACTGGTGCGTGTACATGCACATGCACGTGTGTGAAGCACAGACCAGTCTGGCACTGTGTTGTTTTTTTTCTCAATTGCTTTCCAAGCCACAGATCTAATTGCTTTCTTTCACACACCTCTTCAGGTCAAAGACGAGACCACGACCCCCAAGAGTTCAAAAGAGAGTGTAAGTGCAGTGAGAGAACCAGTGTGAAATAGTATCACTCATTACTAACACAGGAAGCCAATTTCAATGGCCGGTGTAGGAACATATGTTCTTTAGCTCACTCAGATCTGTGTTGCCTAGAGTTTTGCGTTTCTTTTACATTCTTCACAGTATATTTGGGGCTGTTTCATCATTGAGGAACTGGATAATGAAGGATAATGTCAGGAAAGAGAAGCACTGAAATTACTAGTTTAACGTTGACTTTTGATAAAAGATCAAAAGTCATTTTAGTTCTGAATGAAATAATGTCATTGGATGAAAATGTGCAAAATGTTTTTTTTTTTTCTTGAGCAACTTACAGCTGTTTACCCAGTGGTGTTATTTATGTAGAACTTCTTACACTGATGGCAAGTAGACCCGAGTAGAGTGTAGCAGTATTAAGATTAAATACAGCCAGTCTCTAGTGTAATTCTAGTTTATTCCTGGTGATCAGACCAGTCAGGAGTACAGATGAGCAAGAGACCATGATGATGGTTGACCTGGTCAGGAGGATCGGTGAACAGGAAACCCTGACAATGTCAGAAGAGACAAACAAACTGTCTTTGGCAGACCTAGCTATAACAGCCTTAAATCTAAAAAGAACAGTGCTGAGGGATATCACCATTATGGTGCATCCCTGAAATTTAGGTACCTGCCACCACTGTCAAGTGAGGTGTGTTTTACAATAGCCAGTTGTGACAAACACCATACACATGTCCACATGTCCATCACAGCACAGATTTACTAAACCATGATAATTGATAAAGTTGAGACAAAATGTTATTGACATTTGTTTGACCTGGTACATATTATTAGACTTAACTTTTATGAAGATATTATGGGCTGTAGAGATTTAAAAGCCCATAGCGAGGTGCATGCAGATATCTGCTGAGGGGTGGAGTAAATTAAGTAATGAAGTAATGTTTTGCATTCTGAACTGCATAGCTAACAGGTTCCACAAAGTTCTGTTTTACATCACAAGCGATTCTTCAAGTCCTCAGGGACTCTCTTATTTAACGCATTCCCATTTTGATAAATCATTATTGAATTTTATGTCTGTAGCTTTTTTCACTAGAAAATAGAACTTTTGTCAGATGTATTTTTAGAATTGTCTGCAGTTACTTTTGTGTGATAACGTTGAATCTCCACTGCTGGACTAGTAATCAGCAACACCTTCTCCTTCTGCTGTATTTGGCCTTCTAGTCAGACAGCAATGGCAGTGGCAGTCTAAGCAGCCGTTCCCAGTCAGTATCCAGTCTGGAACCTGGTCAGGCTTTTTTGCGTACCAAGAGCCCACAACCTACTCAACCTTCTGGCCATGCTGAGTCCCAGCCCCAGCTTCGGGAGCGACTCAAGAGCCCCTCACCTAACAGGAACAGGTATTCTGTGGTTAGAAACTCAGAGCCACCAATGATACCTGAGCGCTTTAGAAGCCCTGAGCCTCCAAAAGATTCACAGATGGTCAAACCTGTGTTGAATGGCGACAGCAAGACCAATGGACCCCTAAACAGCAGTATCAAAACTGCAGTCAATGCTAGTCAGTCTGAGCTTGCAGAGGATCCACAGGGTATAACCCGCAAGAAGGTGGTGAAAGTTGTCCGGAGGGTGGTGAGGAGAGTACTGCCTATGGAAGAAGATGCTGTAGCCATAACTACAGTTCCTCAAACTGCCATTGAGCCACAGAAACACCTTGAGGCTGCCAAACCCACATCAGCCTCTGTTCCAAAGACCACGAAGATGCCACTATTTACTTTCAAACATGACTCTATAAAGAAAGAAGAGAAGGACGACATCTCCACAGGTTTGGCAAGTCTGATGAGCCGAGGAAGAAGCCGTGAGCCTCGGTCTCGCCCACGCAAAGAAGATCAAACAGAAACACATGAAGACAAAAAGGATGACAAAGCTGAAAAGAAGGAAAGCTCTGAAACATCAGCAACAAGTGTAAAGAATCCTGAAGCTAGCAAGACTGTGGCTCAAAAACCAGAAGAAAAAACTTCTGTGTTTTCTTCTCCATCCAGTCCTGCTGCTTCATCTCCTGTTAAATCTCCTGTGTCCCAACCAGTTGGCTCAATCTTAGCTTCCAAGAATACAAATCCGTCACAACCTCCAGGGTTCTTACCTGCTCCTAAACCCTCTGCATCAGAACCTCCAACAATGGCCACTCCAGCCCCTAAACCTGATGGATTTGTTCCAGCCCCAAAGCAACCTGCTCTCTCCACTCCACCAGGTTTAATACCTGCTTCAAAGACTCCTCCTAGGGCTCCTCCTTCTGGATTTATTCCAAGACCCACTGAAGCTCTTAAGTTCTCCAACACGTGTACTCCTCCAGCATCCAGTTCAGACCCTAAATCTGTGTCCATTGCTGCCAAATCCACTCCTGTTGCTCCTAAGGCAGCTTCTACTCCTTCTCCTGCCAAGCCCACCACCCTCTCTTGTTCTGCACCCAAGCCTGACCCCTTTGCCCCTCCAGCAGGGTTTATACTCACCCCCAAACAACAGGCTGCCAAGAGCCAGGAGGTACTGGTTGCTTTTTTTTCTGCATGAATTACTTTTCCCTCATGAGTCTGTGTGGGAATTGGAACCTGACAGAACCAGCATGAGCTTGAGAAAACTTTTTTGATTTTTTAACACATTCTAATATGTTTGCTTTGTGTTTTTAATTGCTAATATAACTTACCGTATGGCAACAGTGGATTAAATTAGATATACAAAGATATAGGAGAAAGATATGCAAGATAGATAAAAATCACTTTTAGATTTTATGACCTGTACTGTGTAGTAGTAATATCATCCTGCTTTATCTGCTCATAAGTGAACAGCTCTCATTTGAAAATTAAAACCTAGGCTACATTGAAGGACATCCTACTCAACTGACATCCTCTGAGTTAGCAGAAGAGCTCCACTCATGAACTTTTTCCATTATCACTAAAATGCTAGCAAAGCTTAAAAAATGTTATCTTATTAATATGCCAATGGCAGCATATTAAAGTCATTATTTGCCTGGAACACATCAAGGAATATAGTACACAACCATTAGAAATGCAAAGTATAGATGTATGTAAAGTATCTATCTATGGTCTTGCAAAAGTAAAAAAAACAACAACCAGGGAAGTCAGTCAAGTCAATAATATAAGTTTTTACACTTTTACATTTCAGAAATTGCACTGCAAAAATTCAAATGCAATAGACTCAATGATGTTCTTTTTTGTTATTAAATGTGCACTTGTTTATTTATTTATTTATTTATTTATGTATTTATTTATTATGTTTTTTAATTAATATCCATGATATGTGATGACATATTGTCATATTTCCCATCTCTAGTTGTTAGCTCTGTATTTCTCCCTTTGGGATTGAGTGTTTTTGTATCTTGAGCACATCCTTTGTAAGGCCTAAGGTGTTTCTGGTTCATAAGGGAACCTGTGATGGACTTTTTGTTCTAGCTTACAACACAGCCCATCTGGTAGACCATAAGCACCAGTTTGAGTATGACTGGTAAAGAGTTTTGCTTTGTTTGTTGTGTTGTACCAATGTGTGAATTATTGCACTCTCAAAAAATATGTAGTAGTGATTTTAATTAGGCATTTTAAAAGCAAAATAAGAGATTATCTGTAATGCCAGCCTATTCTCAGTTTTAGAATCGGCCAATAAAAAGCAGCACTGTTCCATCTCTAATATGTCTGTTCTGATAACAACAAAGTGAATAAGAAAAGAGAGGGAGGGAATCGGCCAAGCCCTGATCACTCACAGTGGACGTAATATACTTGTTCTGTTGGCAGCTGTTTTGCAGAAATTATGACATTATTTTGTATAACTAAGTGGAGCTTGTTTAATAGGTTTGGAGTTGGGTTTTGCATGTTGGAATTATTGAAACTTTAATAACCAGTTTGATCAGAAATAGATTTAATGGAGCATGAATGTTATCACTTGTGTAACCTGACTTTATGCACCTTCTGTGTACATGTGGGTGTTCCTTTGTGTTGTGTATGTGTGTATTTGTGTGTGCGCACTTGAATTGTAAAGGTGAAGGCAGTCTCTCGTCTGTCCTCCACACCAGCTGGGAAGTCTTTTCCTGGGAGCATATATAAAGCCCTCCATCCACCTGTAATCAAAAAGGTGTGCGTGTGTGTGCATGTTCATCCCCTGCAGCTAGTGTGTGCTAGCTGTGCTCTGCAGGGATGAATTCATTAGAGTAGGCACAACTAATGCACATCTGCCATCTCGGTGGTAGGTCCTGTTGCACTAATCTACAGAAGTAGACTATGCTAATTTTATTGTCACTTAATGTAGCAACACATAACACAAGCTGATGTAGGCTCACCTCTTCTCGGTGGTCTGACTTGTAGGATAGCCCCACGCTGAGTCCAACTGAAGAAGCCCAGAGACGACTGGAGCGCATCTTCGGCGCACCTGTAATTTTCATTTTCTTTTTTCCCTCACTTCTCCCATTTTTATGTATTTCTTTTTTCCCCATTCATGTATGATTGTTTTTCCCTTGCTTTTCTACATTGGAGCTGTAAGCACTGGGTTTTATATGGTGTTTCAAATAGGTCCTGATGTATATACTGTATGTATATTCACAGCAACAAAGTAACTTGGAAAAAATTACCCATATAGACCCATTCTCAGCTTTTAGCATGAAAATAACTTCTTATAACACAGACAAGAAAATGTTTTTGTCAGAAAAGAAGTCAGCATCTCAGTTATCACATCATTTATTTTCTTTTGCCTACTTCACCCAAATCTTTAATTCCACTGAAATTCCACATATTGTTGCTATAATTATATTAGAAATACTGTGTTTATCTGTCTGTCACTCCACCTCCATAATTATAATAAGCTGAACTATAGAGAATGCCATATTGAATATTTATTATTTCTTTGCAATTGACTCTAAAATTCAAAAACTGATGCTATTGATTTAACTTCATAACGATGCATTAATAAAGCATTATTACACCCCTGTTCTAATGAGTTCACACTTTCCTGCTTGGCACTAATGCTGTAACATTACTGTCTCAGCAGGTCCAGTGGGCTTCAAGCATGTTTATCTCCTCTTAGACCCCAATATCTCTCCACCTCATCCTTAACTGTTTTCTCATCTGTCCTTCTCTTTCTCATTCACTGCTGTCTTGGCTGTGCCTGTTGCTGTCTCTGGCGCTGTTCTGTGACTGGCTGTTGTAGCTGGAGTGTGTGTCCGATGTGTCCACGTCCACTCAGGTAGAGGGTCCATCTGGGGACTCAGCGTCCCTTGCCAACATCCACCTTAACCTGGTCGCAGTGTGTTCTCGAGCAGCCTGCTGCAGTGTAAGCCTCTGCTCCTCTGTTTTCTCATCCTTTCCTCTCCTGCCATTACTACTTATTGTGATTTCCTACTGAGGGTGTACATTTTTTACCTCACATTTGACCACACTTAGTTGTCTTGGAAATTCTTCAGTGTAATGAAATGAGCAAAGTAGCATTACATATTATTCTGAATATTATTGGAGTTGATTGTAATATGGGATATGAATTCTATCCCATATTAAAATATTCTGAATAATTAATAAATGAACGTGTAAACAAAGTCATTCAGTGTATTTTGTTACAAACTGTACTGTTCTAGACAAAGTAACAGAGTCTGATTTCACAGCAGAAGGGACTTCCTTCAGTTTAACTGTGGAGTGTTGGTTTAAAATGGGATTCTTCAGCATGGACCCAGTAAAGCTGTATAGTTCTGTTGGAATAAATGTCAGTGTTCTCTTGCTATGGCTGGATTGTATGTGTGTATCTTTCATTTGTGGCGCAGTGGTATTTACGAATACCAGCTGGTGTTGTTGCATTGTTTCTTCATGCTTGGTTTAAGTCTGATATCGTTTTAGACTTCATTTCACAGACACATGTTGTTGTTTAATCAATATTCAAGCTCCATTAGTTTTGCCAGGAGTGGTATCATAAAAAGTAAGATATTTAACAGGTTCTGTGTTCCAGATAACCTGCATTAAAACATCATATTGTAGCTGGCAGCAGTCAATATACAGGAGAAATACAGTCTATACTGAGATTAAAGAACCAGTCATTCTCTAGAGTCTAGACTTGAGATTAAAGAACCAGTCATTCTCTAGAGTCTAGACTTGAGATTAAAGAAGCAGTCATGCTCTAGAGTCTAGACCTGGGATTAAAGAACCAGTCATTCTCTAGAATCTAGACTTGAGATTAAAGAAGCAGTCATGCTCTAGAGTCTAGACCTGAGATTAAAGAACCAGTCATGCTCTAGAGTCTAGACCTGGGATTAAAGAACCAGTCATGCTCTAGAGTCTAGACCTGAGATTAAAGAACCAGTCATGCTCTAGAGTCTAGACCTGGGATTAAAGAACCAGTCATTCTCTAGAATCTAGACTTGAGATTAAAGAACCAGTCATGCTCTAGAGTCTAGACCTGAGATTAAAGAACCAGTCATGCTCTAGAGTCTAGACCTGAGATTAAAGAACCAGTCATGCTCTAGAGTCTAGACTTGACATTAAAGAACCAGTCATGCTCTAGGGTCTAGACCTGGGATTAAAGAACCAGTCATTCTGTAGAGTCTAGACTTGAGATTAAAGAACCAGTCATTCTCTAGAGTCTAGACCTGAGATTAAAGCAGTCATTCTCTAGAGTCTAGACCTGAGCTTAAAGAACCAGTCATGCTCTAGAGTCTAGACCTGGGATTAAAGAACCAGTCATTCTCTAGAATTTAGACTTGAGATTAAAGAACCAGTCATGCTCTAGAGTCTAGACTTGAGATTAAAGAACCAGTCATTCTCTAGAGTCTAGACTTGAGATTAAAGAAGCAGTCATGCTCTAGAGTCTAGACCTTTGTCTTCAGATTTGAAGTCTTTTAAAAGTACTGTCACTGCAATTTTCTTATATAATTAAAATCACAGATCTACACACAACACACTACCTCTTCAGGTAAAGCTAATTCAGCTCAAATATGGTCACTCAACTAACCCATTATTTATGCTGGTACTTTTTAAATACAGTTTTTGTTTGCATCAAACTCTGAGTATTTGTATTATTTTTGATGCAGAAATTGTTCTGTATGCAATCTAACATTTTCTTCCTTACAGATGAACCACTGTGCCTTACACTTTCATTTTTTTCATTAAAACATTAATGTATCATATATGCAGTGGTTCTAATGCTGCGAGTAATATAAGTCAATCTGAAAGCAAAGTTATAGTGTGGGGTAATATCTAACACTACTCTTGCCTCCTCTTTGCTGCCACGTGATATCACAGGGACAGGTGGAGGAGGATCCAGTGGCCATCCTCCGGGCAGCCCACATCGCTGCCTCCCAGCCAAAGGTCTGGCCTGTACTGTGCCTGTACTGTGTGTAATTCACCAACCTATGTGATCCTGCCCCTTGACCTACTGTGTCAAGTGTGCCCTGTGTGCCATGTTTGGAGTGCTGTGATCTCTCACCCCCATTAAGCTAACAATACCTCCCCAGAAGCCACAGCGACCCATTAAAAAGGTTAAAAAGTGTTAACTGTACATCATACAGCTTTAGTAACAGCAGGCTGTTAGCATTCAAAAGTCTGTTTCTTGTTTTATAGCTAGCAGTATATCATGCAATGTCAGAAACCAATTAACCAATTCTACTTAATGCCTTGACTTGGTCTAGGCATTCACTTTGACTGGTAGTGGTGCTATTAGCTTCAATAAGCGGACATATGAGAAAATATTTGAGACCAATTAAAAATAAACACTCTTATCATTTTGTTACTGTACATCTGGGGGTGTGTTGTGCTTTGGTTTGCCCTTCCACTGAGTGATAAATGCATGACTTTAGTCACAGATCATTAATGACATTAATGACACAATCGTAATTCTCCCTCAAATCACAGCCCAATGTCAATCAGCATTTATTGAGGCATATTCACTAGTATATTGACTCATATTTACCAAATTTCTGAAATAATGAAGCCTTTGTGTGGAATTTTCCTTTAAGAAAATACAATTACTTTATGTTTGCCCACAGACATGTCCAGAAAGTCAGCATTTGAGATTGTTTTGTTGCCCCAAGTGATCTGACCCTACCAATCATCTGAGCTATCAATTCATCTGCATCTCTTATATAAATTTGGTGTAGATACCCATTATATACCATAGCTCACTGTACATGTTGATCTACAACTGTTCTTAAATCTGGACCTGTATGTGAAATCTTAGAACAGCCATCTCCCATCCAGCATTTTTCTGATGTATGCTTCCATGCATGGAGTTGTTTTTATTCTGAGTCGGTACAGTATCCTGATTGACTGTGAGGTGTGTGCTGTTCGTCCACAGGTGAAGACAGAAGAGCAGATAGCTGCAGAGCAGGCATGGTATGGCTCAGAGAAAGTGTGGCTGGTCCACAAAGACGGCTTCTCCCTGGGTGAGTACATTTGCCAACTAGTAGTAGCATGAAAATGTTTTAATCTGTACTAGTCCAGTAACAGGAATTGGAGCAGTATAGCAGACAAAAGCAATGGTATAATGAAAAATTCTTCCCAGAAATACCTTCCCCTTAGTCAATGTGGTCTGGCAAGACATGTTGGTGTCCTGTGTTAGCTTCTTTAGACTTGCCCTGGAGATACAAGGACTCCATGAATGAACATCATGTATACAGTGTGGCTACAAATTGGCTAAAGTACAATACTCATTTATAGTAACAGCGGACATTTTGAAGTCTGATTTTTGTTGAATGGTGGTGGTGATATTAGCCTCAATCACCTGGTTAGATTGATTAGCTTTGTAGCTCTAGTGCAAAAACAGGTTGATTAGATTTGTACTTTTGTTTTCTTTGTCTACGGCAATATAGGTAAAATATCACATTTTAAACTGAAACTATTCTTTTCATAATTACCCATTCAGATCTCACAAAGATATAATAAATGCATACACATAACGACAGAAATGTAGTTTCACTTTTACTTTGTTTGATGTATCTTCAGCCTTAATTAATTATCCTTTGTTTAAACTGCACAAGTGTTTAAAGAGTGTAATTGCGTTAAGTGTGAGCTCCTGAAAGTAAGTTTGATGAAGTGCTTCTGCTAATATTTTTGACCTTCTGTGATTACAGCCACTTTGTTGAAGACCGAGGCAGGCAGTCTGCCAGAGGGGAAGGTGAAGATCAAACTGGAGCATGATGGGACAGTACTGGATGTAGATGAAGATGATGTGGAGAAGGTCAGATGTGAACAGTTTGCCATTGTCCTTTTTGTTTTTATTGCAGTGTGATAAGGGTATGTGTTGCTCCTTTTGTTAGAGAAGTTTTCAGACAGTTTAGTAGTGTTTTTCCAATGTAGTATGCACCACAGATGTTTGAGATTAAAAGGTTTTGGAAATAACTTGGAGCAGATAGAAGAAAATCACTCACACACACTGGGTGTTTAACACTGACAGAAGCTCAGGCTGTCTGTCTTTGATAGGTGCACATGTGCTGTGAAAGTTGTATTTCCCTCATGGCCTAGCACAAAGTCATTTAATTTCTTTTTTCTAACTGAAGGGCAATTTTCAGCTCATGCGCCTTCATAATGTGAAAGATTATTTTAAATGTGGTGTCGGAACCATCTGTTTGATTAGGGAATTGCAAAGCTGAAGTCATAGTTGAGGTGAACAGCTTTTAATTTCATTAAAACTTGATAAGAGGTGTCAAGGCTGCAGTGACAACAGAATATTAATTCGAGCACTTCACTCTCTCACCTCCTGCTGTGTCATATTATCCTCTTTTCTTTCAATCCAGCCTCTTTTCACAACGTTAAACTTTCTGACCCTAGGCAAACCCACCTTCTTTTGACCGCTGTGAGGACTTGGCCACTCTGCTCTACCTCAATGAGTCGAGCATGATGCATTGTCTGCGGCAGCGCTATGGAGGAAATCTCATCCACACACATGCAGGATCTAGCATGGTGGTCATAAACCCCATCAGTGCCCCTTCCATGTACTCAGAGAAGGTAACGCCAATTCAGTCTTTTCCATTCTAACTTTTTTATTTAAAAATTGTTTTTTTCATTACCCTGTGCTCAAAATCTGCATATTGTCTAATGTTCACATCTTTTATTGCATATTAAACACAGAAGATTATTAGATATTTTAAACAAGATGCAAAATGAAACAGCAGCTGAAACCTGGTAATGGGATCAGACACACTGTTGGATTTTATGAATAACAAAGTCATTTTTATAATTGAATTTTAATTACTTTCTAAAGACTATTGTATTTCTCTCAGTCATCAATCCTTATTCAGTTACGCTACTTAATGGATCCAGCATATTAGTTGGTAATGGAAATTTCTGAGCTCTTTTGCGCTATTAAATGTGTAAGAAATGTAGGCGCAGTGCCAACACACTTTTCAGATTAGTAGCTGCATTGACTCTGCAGTGTTACTTCCTTGGAAAATGTTATGGGCATATTTTTACTCAAATTACTGACCAGGGTGTGGAACAGTGATAAAAAGGTACTCTACTCTGGTCTAGATTTTTATAAAAACTGACTTTCATGTCTGTATTAGAATTTGAATGTCTTAAGTTTTTTTGTAATAAAAAAATATGTCTGGAAAATATATTTGGAATATATTTACATTGCTTTAGTTGTGTTTTAATGTGGATTACTCTGGTTCTTTTAACATGGCACTTTGCTTTGTGCAATAGATTTTTTTTATTAATAAAAGTTCATTTGTCTTTTAAGGTAATGCACATGTTTAAGGGCTGTCGGCGAGAGGACACGGCTCCTCATATCTATGCTGTGGCCCAAACGGCTTACAGGAACCTTCTGACGACACGGCAGGACCAGTCCATTGTGTTGATCGGCAAGAGCGGTAGTGGCAAGACCACCAATTGCCAGCACCTGGTGCAGTATCTGCTATCCATTGCTGGCAGCACAGGCAAGATCTTTTCAGGTAAAAGAATTGGTAACTAAGAAAGAATGTTTTTTTTCTCTGCTTTTTTGTGTTGATCCAATGCACATAAAGGAAATAAACATGTATATACCAAAACATTTGTAATTGCAATAGTTATCTAGGAGAAATTGTGCATTTTCTGAAAACATTCCAGGGGTGCCGTTAATTTCGGCCATGACTTTATTTTATTATACCTGTGATTAGAGGGAATGCCCAGTCCACTTTCCTAGTTTGCTTCTTTTACACCAGTGAGTTCAGAAGTTAACAAAGTAGTTTTAATTTTAAAGAGGAAAAGGAAACATGAAATATCTGCAGTCACAGGGGTTTGACTGCTTAAGCTAATCACTTTTTCTCTCAAAACAACTTAAAATGTGTTTGAAGCCAAATGCTTAAAATTTTAATATACAAATACACTCCTGTTGTTTTTCACTCCTCGATCTTTAACCAAATCATGTAAGAAACTATCTACTTCTTTGGCATCACTATAAACCCTCTATTAGCAATAATACTTTATTTATTAGTTTTAAATCGATAAACAGAAGCAGGCTACTGTGTGTATGCAGCAGCAGTATGGGATTTCATATAATCACAATGCAATAAAATGGTAATTTCACATAAATAGTCCATAAACCGTTGTCCATTTTAGATAAAAGTGTGTATTTGATTTTCTTGTAGCATTTAAAGGTATTATGTAGCCAAATAATCAGATCAACTAGACACACTATAATGTTTAAAAATAGTGAACATATGCACACATTATCAAATTATGCACACACTATATTTAAAGACCTGCACACATTAATTTTATTAATTTAATAATAATTAACATGAATTACCATATCAATCCTAAGTTGTGTGGCTATGTAATACATGTAAGTACAATAGCATTGGCTGGTGCTCAGGATGAAAGTACTTTTATTTGATTGAGGGGCAAAAATTTTAATCAAGACATTCCTCTAGACTTTAGACCAATTAATACAAAAATCTATTTTGTATCTTAATGTTTAATATCCAGTGACTGCTATGCATCAGTTCCAGTAACCATCAGTGGATGGTTAAAAATTCCAGTACACAAAATATCTTGATGCATAGGTAAACCTGAAATAGCAGGACTAGCAAGATGTTCTTCTTAAAAAAATCTTTTGGTAGTACAACTTGTGTTTGGGATAATTGTGCTTAGGCTATAATGCAGTGCTTTTCTTTCTTCAAGCATTGCAATACTAATTTGATCTAGAAAGTTATCATTTACAAAACATTTTTCAGTAGCCTTCTGGCTTGTCTATTTGATCTTCACCAAACTGCAGGTGTTGTACATGTATATAGATATGGATAAATATATAATTATATAAGACCTTCAGAAAAAAATTATATAGCTTAATGTTAAATCTGATCATATTGTTTGAAGAAAATATTGAAAAAAGTGACATTTTTACTTTGTAGACAGATAATTACATACATTTGACTCCACTCTCCAAAGAGTGTAAAACGGCTAGTGTAAATGTTCAAGGGCAACCATATGAGACCATGTACTCTTAGGTTCTGAAACAACAATGGGTTCTGTTGTGCAGCAGGCAATATGAAAGAAGTGAATGGATGGTGGCTGCTGGTTGACAATTGGTGGGATCCTGATGTAAAGAGTGAAGTGGATGATAGATTGGGGCTTTTCTAATGATGCACACTGGAACACTCTGATAATTAGCCTTGCTCATCAAAGGCTGTTCAGCTGGCACTTAGCCCTAATGACCCAATGAAGATTACATTCCTCATCAACAGCAGCATTAAAGAGAGCAAGATGTTATCTGCATATGTTCACATCTTAGCACTGGACCTGGAAACCCCTCAGAGTCAGTCAGGGCATAGGACAAGCTAATTAACTTGTAGTATGTAAACTTCACTCTGTGTGTGGGTGTGTGTTTCCTTTCAGCTGAGAAATGGCAGGCAGTCTACACTATCCTGGAGGCCTTTGGGAACTGCGTCACTTCCATTAATGCTAATGCCAGCCGCTTCTCTCAGATTGTCTCTCTGGACTTTGACCAAACTGGTCAGGTGGCATCTGCCTCCATTCAGGTACCAATTATCCTACATGTTTTTTTTTATAAAAGACTTGCACACTAGTTCTAATTCTAATAATCTGCAATAATGATAACCTTTTCTACCTTGCTGTCTATAAATCCTTTATTGGGATGACTATGTAGACTATGCTGCTGGAAAAGTTAAGGGTCACCAAGCGTCCAGAGGCTGAGTCCACTTTTAATGTTTTCTACTACATAATGGCTGGAGCGGACAGCACTCTGAGGTACGTATGTGCATTTTTAAATGTACTTGTATGAACCCTGAACCCAAGATCTAAGACTAAAGTAGTAGCTAATTGCTAAAGCAAAGTATTACTGTTGAACTGTCCATGCTTTGCCCATAATTACATTCATGCAGATGGCCCAGCCTTTTAACACCTCTTAAAAGAATGCTTTGGTGGGCACAGCATGGAAAGGGGAAATTCATCTAGCCACCAAATAATACAATCCATTAATTTTGACACCTAGTGCTTGCAGTGTTGGCCACCTATTGGGAAAAAAGTTATTTTTGTTCTCATTATGACAGTGGTCTTCTGCTTACCCCTCAGAACTGAGCTGCATTTCAACCACTTTGCTGAAAACAGCACATTTGGAATTGTCCCTCAGACAAAGGTAGGACCCTTCTGGTAGCAGACTTAGAAAATGTATATTTAAGACTACATTTACTGAAGCCTTAACTCCAATCAACATTTATGTATTTTGTGCGCAGCCTGAAGACAAGCAGAAGGCAGCACAGCAGTTTACTAAGCTGCAGGCAGCTATGAAGGTGCTTGGCATCTCTGCTGAAGAACAGAAAGCTCTTTGGCTAATATTGGGGGCCATCTACCACCTTGGAGCAGCAGGGGCCACCAAAGGTGCAACTGCACAATATATTATGTGTGTTATGCAATTAATGCTGCGTTTAGGTTTTCCTCAGAAGGTTAAGCACAACATATAGTAACTAGTACAGTAAATATGACTAGTAAATCATCCCACCTGGGTGCAATGAAAAAAAAAGTCTAGAAAATATGTATCCTGCATTTTGCACATCCACCATATATAAACAACTGTAGAAAAGGTTGGACCATAAAACTTTGACAGAAATCTCATTGAATCTAATGTGAAATTTGAGAAACCTGTTTAAAGACTTGCTGAGATGGACCATGCTGTTGTAGCTAATCAAAAATATGCTGGAAACGGCATTCTAATCTGTCCCAGATGTTCCCTGATGGCTGCTAAGGATTCTAAGGATGCTTTGACCAGTCATGGCATACATGCATACACATAAATATAATTAATTATTTTTTTTGACCTAAGAGCAGTCTTATAAAATTACGCTTTTATTGTATTGTTGGGATGTATAGGGATAGAAATGTGACATTTGTTCATGTTGTGTGTAGTACTAATGGAGGACACCTTTGCAAACTAAAGCACATGATCTGCTGTTTAATGAGATCAGTATTCTTCCTACAAAGCAGTTTTTAAACACTTTAGATGCTGGGAGCTAGAGAAACAGCCATAACAAGATAAAGCTTTCAGAAGCACGAACAGGTCCAGATGCTGCCTGCGTTAATGAAAACGTTACCGTGGCTGAGCATAGGAGCCTGCTCAGTGAGCACTGAAAAGGGGGAGCACGAGTTTCTCTGATGAGAAAGATTGCAGGCTCATGGTGGATATGTGTGGAAGCAGTTTCTCTTGCTCTAATGAAGACAAATGCTTATTCATGGCCTTTTTATATATTGCACCCTCCTCCTCCTGCAGTCCAGGACGGGTGCATTAATAAGCTCCTTAATCATCTTATTGCACTAGCTGTACAAGTTATCTCACTGTTTGTTTTACTGTATTCTGTCTGTGTTGTGTCAGTCCACACTGTAATATGTGTGTGCCTGTTATTTTGGGTTATTTTGCTTCATCCCCACTGGACGTTTATGGTTTCTCAACTTCGGTGCTCTTTTCTGTTGGGTAACATACCTTTAACTGTATCTTACCATGATCCAGACCATCTGCTGGGAAACTGTATTAAGAAACTGTCCCAAGAAATGTTATTATAGCAACGCGACTTTCCAATCAGCCACCAATGGTGCTACAGTATCAGTTGAGGGCAACACATTTCATATGAATATAAAACTAAGGTAATTCGTTACTAAGGTGATTTTTAATCTCAATTTACTTAACTCACTTAGCTCTATTTACTTTTAGAAACGTTTACTTAGTCACTTTTCAACTAGTTGTAGTAGGAGATTAACTAGAAAAATTTCGTAGTGTTCCCAAGACCTTTATACGTTTGACATTAAAATGCATTATGATCAGAATA
The DNA here is from genome assembly GCA_037576955.1 of Lepidarchus adonis. Taxonomy (NCBI): domain Eukaryota; kingdom Metazoa; phylum Chordata; class Actinopteri; order Characiformes; family Lepidarchidae; genus Lepidarchus; species Lepidarchus adonis. The sequence goes on from JBBIGC010000001.1 coordinate 21,516,240, forward strand.
TGGATATATCTAGTAAAGTGGAGCATATATTGTGATGGTGATAAGATCAGTGTGTAATCAAAACTCAGTATGTCTAGTTGATGTTTGTGGTTTACTGTTGGATATTAACATATTAACACATATATATCATCACAGTATTTTGAGACATTGTATTAATCCTCAATATGCATCACATTATTTAGTTTTTACATAGACTTCATAAGGTGGAACATAAAAAACAATGAGCCTCATTCACCAGTAACTTACTTTTTTTTTTCCATTTTCTTAGTTCTTAAGAAAGATCCTAAGGAATGTCTACATTAAATTCAGGATGAGTTCTTAAAGCAATTTTATGTTGACTCCCAATGTCAACTTTGGGCCAATAAATTCTGCGATCAGTCACTGATTATTGGAGGGTATGGTTCCCAAGTAACATTATTGATGTGATTATGTTTATTTTAAATGACCATAATGAAGAATGATGTATTTAATTATTTTTAAAATGTTATTAAAACATTCTTATATAAATCATTTATTATACCACTGTCAAGTTGTAGAAATTGCAATAGTACTTTTCTGTACACTGTAGGTCAGCACAGAGATTGATTTACAAAATTTGGGTCTGCCTTTGAGTTCTACCCAGAAACCTTAAGCTGTAAACAACATGCCATAAATAACTGAAAATGTTTGAGGATATTAATTGTACAATGACGTTAAGAGTGTAAAAAAATAGCACTGGTAGAATGCTACCCGCTGCCCTCTCTACTACCAAAAATGTCTTTTTTGAGACAAATGTTGGACTTAAGCTTTGAATATGTAAATATATCCCTAACTCCACTTAAATCTTTTTTTATTATACATATTTTGTGCTTTATTTAAATTCAGAATCTGTATTTCAGAAGGGCATGTGTAAACGTACTTTTGGGACCAAATCAAATCATTAATATCTGATTACCACCATTGGATCTCAGGCTTCAAATGTTAATGTAAACAGGACCTGAGCTGGTCAGCCTGCAGGGGGCAGTGTTAGCCTTCCATGTAGATTCTTTATGGGTCCTGTAGATGCTGGGTATTTAACCTACTCTCAATAAAGAATATCAAACAGCAGGAGGAGTACTGCATGATGGTGCAGATGTTCTTCACTCAGTGCTTTTGTTTAGAAGTGATTTTGAATATCTACCCTAGAAGCTGCCTTTTGTTCCCACACAGCAATTTGTTTTCTCCCACCTGCATCCATGAGAGTACTCATGAGTGAATTTGTATGCTGTTGACTGTGTGTACTGTATGTTAAGACTATTTTTGGTGACTATTTAAAACTGTAATTTTGTCCTAACCTCCTTTTTTCTACTTGCATGTTGCATGCTGCTAACGCAGAGACTGAAGAAGGTAAATGGAACAAAAGAACCCTGAATCCTCAACGCTCAAACTTTTCTTTAACTCCTTGTTTGTGTGTGGTATTTCTTTATTCCTTTATCGTTGCTGCCAGACATTTTCATTTGCATTTTTATTGTTTTCTCACTTTCTTGTTCTGCTTCTCATTTGGGCTCATGCTCTCAATGCGATGCCTTTGACTGTCTAAAGCATCAGTAGGGGAACTGGGGTGTGGGATCATAACTTTGTTGTCTTTTAAAGCTCTGGTGCTCTGATGTCCTCCCATGTTGTAGACTTTTCATTTCTCCAGTGCTTTTCTTTGGTTACTGTCCATAATCCAAGCTGAAATGAAAGCTTTGTTGGCTTTCCAGCCTTGCTTTGTTTAGTTCTTGTTCGTTTTCTCAGAGGCTCTGTTTTTTTCTGCTTCTTCTATTTCTTTATGCACAGTTTAATTTGAGGGCAAGGACTATGAATTCAAACATTTCTCAAACTTTTTAACAGAGTGTTACACATGTCATTCTACATAAGCAGACATATTTTCTGTGATATGTAATTATTTAAATGGATTTCTATATTTTAGCATACATCTGTTTATTCAGTGTAATAATACACCATACAATATACATAATAGCCAGTCAATAACCCTTATATACGCTAATCACAGAAAATCTGTCATACTTTGAGAACCACTTAACTAGTGCTGGTAGATGACCCAAACCCTAACTTCCTGATGTGTGCATCTTTGGCAGCGGGACGCAAACAGTTTGCACGTCATGAATGGGCTCAGAAGGCGGCATATCTTCTTGGCTGCACCTTGGAAGAACTTTCGTCCTCCATTTTCAAGCATCAACCCAAAGGAACCCTGCAGAGATCCACCTCGTTCCGACAGGGGCCAGATGATTTTGGTGCCGGAGACAACTCAGGTGCATGTCTTTTTACTGATAGATTCATACAGACTTGGGCATTAGCTCCTAGACGTTACTAGTGTGCTGTATTTTACTGTTGATTATTTTGCAGGGGAGGTTCTGTCTACATTGCAGTTATTTTATTTAGATGTAAAATTTTGGTTGTTTCTGTTATTATCATTTGTCAATATGGAAAAAAAATCAAAAATATATAATGTATATGGAATTTAAACACAGTTTCTTAAGAATTACTTAATATTGCAGGACAAAGTGGTCCAAATGGATATTTTTTTTAGGTTTATATTTATGTTTTTAAGTGTGAATTTTTTTCCGTGTTTGTCACACTTAAATGTTTCAGATCTTTAAACAAATAATGAACAAAATGTGTTTTGTAAGTGAAGGATTTTATTATTAAGGGAGAAAAAAATCCAAACCTACATGGCCCTGTGTGACGAAGTGATTGCCCCCCCATGTTATACCTGAATTCTATTGAGATGCTGTGGCACGATCTTTAAAAGGCTTGAAGACCCTCCAATGTGGCTGAACTATAACAATTCTGCAAAGATGATTGGGACAATATTCCTGCACAGTGCTGTAAAAGACTCATTGCAATGTATCACAAATGCTTGATTGCAGTTGTTGCTGCTAAGGGCCCAACCAGTTATTAGATTAAGGGGCAATCACAGGGCCATGTAGGTTAATAATAAAATCCTTCACTTAAACAACATGGTTTGTGTTTACTTTTGTTGTCTTTGACTAATATGTAAATTTGTTTGATGATCTGAAACATCTAAGTGTGACATAGAATAAATATATTTTTAATACTTAATGTGAAGGACTAATGCAGCATTAAGAGTCTTGCTCCATAGTCCATAGCTTAAACACAGAAAAGAATTCTGCATGTAGACTAACTGTGTTATCCATTGCACATCACTACTGCTGTCTTCAGGAAACCAAACATTTACAATGATGCCTCAATTTATAAAGCCTGTGTGGTTTACTGTGTTCTAAACTGAATTTGATGTTGATGCTTCAGGTCCAAAGATCACAGCCCTGGAGTGTCTGGAAGCCATGGCTGCTGGACTCTACTCTGAGCTCTTCACTCTAGTCATCTCTCTTGTCAACCGGTCAGCCCCCATTTCTGTTCTCTGCCATAATAATCAACATAACTCTGTAGCTCTCATATCCACAGATGGACCTAATGGAGTGTAGCTGAAAGCATTTTCTTTTGCTCAAACGTGAGAAAATATTTTGTAGCTGTCTTGATAAGCTTAGCTTTGTTTTTGAATGTTTGAGACTGAATCCCGACTTTTCAGTACAATAGTGTAAAACAATGAGCAGCAATGTGACTATTGTCACAGAGTAATGGTATTTAGTTGAATCATAATGTAGCTGTGTGCTCCTGACTTTCCAATTAAAAGAGCATTGATCAGTATTACTGTAGTACTATTTCAAACTCTGAAGCCCAGGCTGATGTCCAAATTGGCAGAAATGTCTCATAGTGTCAGTGTTTGAAAACATTTTCACAGTACAGTAATTATCACAATATTTTTTGTTTTTCTTAAAAAATCCAAACAAAATATTTTTTTATTAATCATGCATTACTTTAATTGCGTTCTATGCTCAAAAACATGATGGTATTTATCAAGATGATGATGAAAAGGTGATATTTTTGTTTTTCAGTGCGCTGAAGTCCAGTCAGCACTCATTATGCTCTCTGCTGATTGTGGACACACCAGGCTTTCAGAACCCTCGTCTGGCTAAGCAGACTCGCGGTGCCACGTTTGAGGAGCTGTGTCATAACTATGCTCAGGAGCGCCTGCAGACTCTCTTCCACGAACGCACGTTTGTACAGGAACTGGAGCGTTACAAGGAGGTACAGCTGCAGAGATACAAATTAGGCAGCAAAACAGTGATCTATGTTTTCTTCAAATTGATGTGATTATCATATTTACTTGCCTTGTGACCAGAATATATTTCACAATATGATTTTATTTCATGGGCATGGACCTCCATGCCCATAGTTTAAGATTAACCAGCCATTTTACATTGTTTTCTGGGTTATTACTGAATGAACAGCTTGAAGAGTTAAACCAAGGTGCCAAAAATATTATAAACATTAGTATTATGACTCAGTATGAGCTTTGATATTAGTGAATAAACCAATGCATTTGACAGGCTTTGGTCACAGGGCGAGTAACCAAAATGAACAATTAAAAATCAAAAAATTTGAACTACTCACAAACCCATAACTTGAAAATCAGTCATGTTTTAATGATGAACTAATGACCCTCTGTTCCTATTTAGGAAAACATAGAGCTTGCATTAGATGACATAGAGTCCAGTACATCATTGTCTGTAGCAGCTATAGACCAGGCCTCAGCCCAAGCTCTGGTAAGCACCTCCTTCCTTTCTAGTTTTCCAGCCTGCCTCTCCTGTAATGCGCAGATTAGTATGGTGATCTGTCTACCACCTGTCTCTGTGGAGCTGTGCCTACAGGCAGTGTGCTGTACAGATGCAGCAGCTGCCACTTGCATGACTGCACTGATTCTCTTATGCACACCATGAATGTTGCCATTTTGAGTTCTATTATCTTTCACACTGTGGCTGGAGAGGCAGTTGAATTCATGTCCAGCGAATTCCTACAAACTTCTACACCACGCAAACCTTGTTTAGGGTAATTGTTGTAGCATTTGTTCTTATGGCCTCTTTCCATCCTCCTCATGTGTCCGACATAACAGCTGATTATATGAGTTCTTTTTCTATCTCTACCCTAAAATCACAGGTGTGGTTATGCTCTCAAAGTGAAGTGGACAGGAATTTTTTTTGTGTGTACTTTTGAATAGGAATTGCTATTTTCAGTTTGTGTCTATAATTGGCTACTAATCAGATTCAAGACCATTAACAACACACAAATACTATGAAGACAAGAAACACAGTTCTTCCAGTCTGTTACATAAAGGCAGTGGCTATAAACAACCATGACAATAGCGAGCATCATAAACCATTTGTTTTGTTAAACAGTTCTTCTGATTATAGTTCTTCTTTGTCTTTTTTGCTCAACATTGGTGATGCAGCTCAGCAACTCCCACATTTATATCCCTAGTGTTCAGAAGCCAGTAATACATATGTTCAATTAAGTAGCCCATGTTTTGGCCTGGGAGAGGAAAATCTAAGACAGTTCTATCTATATTATATTAAAACTGTTATTCATAAGGCAGTGCAGTGCACCCTAATGCGTAGTCCTAAGAAATGAACTAATAAAGCTTTGTGCTTTTTTATAATGATACCCACTGCTGATCTTGACTGCAGTTGCATAGCGGATGTAGATTATCAATGCAGTAATAGGAAGTGATGAGAAGAGAGAGGAGCCATGGCAAGCTATTACTGGCTTTAATTGGTTAAGTGGACAGTCAGAGTGCAAAGTTTAAACATGCCTGCCTGACTGCCCTGGAGCTGTTCTTTTAACATGAGGCTTTAATGAGGAGTCCAAGGCTAATAGCTCATCTTTTGCCTGTGCTGCATCAAAAGGATTTTGTAGGCCCTTGTGGCTTGTCCTCGTTGTCCTCCTTCAGTGAAAGAATGCTCTGTGGAGCCATGCAGACTACTCGATGTGTGCTGTGTGTAAACATTTTGTTTATTTGTAAAATTCTCTGCAGTGCTCTCTAACTATTGCAGATAGACAGTGAATAATGCATGAATGGATGACTAATGCATTTGACAAAATGTATTATTATTTATTTTAAAATGTAAATGTGTCTGTGTTAGGTAAGGACGCTAGCACGGACAGATGAAGCACGGGGGTTGCTGTGGCTGATGGAGGAGGAGGCCCTGCAGCCTGGAGGCTCAGAGGAGACTTTGTTGGAGCGCCTCTTCAGCTACTACGGCCCCACAGAGGGAGAGGCCAAAAGTCAGCATCATCTCTCAAGCACACACACACACACACACACACACACACCTCCCACACAGCATATACAGCAGCCCAGTTAATCCAGAATGCCATGTCAAAACTCTGGAGATTTGGGTCTCACTGGAGATGTTCCCCCAGGTCTCTTACCAAACCCACATTCTTCCTCTTTTCCAGGTCTCAACTTACTTCTGAAAAGTGAAAAATCACATCACTTCCTGCTGGGTCACAGTCATGGCACAGACTGGGTGGAGTACAACGCTCAAGGATGGCTAAGCCATGCCAAGCAGAACCCAGCCTCGCAAAATGCTGCCACTCTGCTGCAGGACTCGCAGAAGTAAGGCACACCTCAATATAAAGAAATCTCTATACTTCAATGGATAAAATTACAAACATCATGAATTAACATTAGTAACTGGGTTAACATGACTTATTTTCATGTGGAAAGGACTGTCTAACAGCCCAGGCACCCGTTTCCTGCTTATTTGTCCTGTATTTTAGAGCTAAAATGTCATATGGTATGAAAATAGTGGTGAAGAATTGTTTTTTTTAATTTAATTTGCAATTGTAATACAATAAATATGTTTTTTCTTTAATCATCTTTTCTGGTATCTTCCCACCTTCTTTCCCTCACCCAGGAAGAACATCAGTGGGCTGTTTATGGGACGTTCTGGAGGGGCCACAGTGCTGTCAGGCTCTATTGCTGGATTAGAAGGTGGTTCTCAGCTGGCTTTGCGCCGGGCCACAAGCATGAGGAAAACCTTCACCACTGGCATGGCTGCTGTCAAAAAGAAGTCGCTCTGTATCCAAATCAAGTTGCAAGTGGTTCGTACAAAGCTTATATTGACTACATTGCACTATATTGACAAAATACAAGTGCTTTTGAAGTGTAGTTTGGCTTTTTAGTATAAAATGCATCAGTTAAGGGTGTGATATGATGGCCTTATTTTGACCTGAATCAGAATCAAAAAAACTTTATTATCCCGGAGGAAATTGCTTATGCAGCGACTACACATGGAGACATTACATACATTTACTAACACACTAAGTAAGATAAAAATATAGATAAAAGTTTAGATAAAAATACCAGAGTATAAATAGTGTAAGATGGTAAGTGTGAGTGAAAGTATACTGATTTAGAAACTGTAATTTGTAATGAATTTGTAATAAATGTTTTGCTATTTGGATAATGTGATTAATTTATAATTTAATATATAAAAACTTCTCCAGAATCTTTAATCTAGATATGTGATTGGTCATGAATTTGAAGAAACATAGTTCAGATATGTTGGCAATATCAGTGTTACAAAGACATATTTTGCGGCAAACAATATACTGGGCAGTCATATTAGAATTTATGATTTCATTGATGTTCATTTATTTCAGTTAATTCATAAATCATCCCAGTAACATAACAAACATGTCATATCTGGGCTGACTAGGGCTAAGATGAGTGTGTTGTGTGCTTGTGTGTGCCTTGCAGGACGCTCTAATAGACACAGTGAGACGCTCCAGGGTACACTTCGTTCACTGCCTGCTGCCCAAGTCAGAGGCTCTGAGTGGTGAGCCACGAGCAATTGGGGGAGCCTCTATCCGTGCTGGGGACAGCGAGGCCCATGGAGAGAGCTGTGAAACAGGCCTTATGCAGCTGGACGTTGGATTGCTCCGTGCTCAGCTCAGAGGTTCCAAATTGCTGGATGCCCTGCGCATATACAGACAAGGTAGGAAAAGAGCCTGCAGGTCTAAAGTTTTATGCAGAGTCTGTTCCCTTATTTTCCCTTAGATCTTTAAGGTCAAGTGACCAGGGCCTACTGGTTGTCCCTCATACTTTGCAGCAGTGGCCCCTGGTCTTTGGAACTCTCTCCCCCAGAGCCTACGAACATCTGCCACTGTGGAGATCTATAAAAAGAGCTTGAAAACGCACCTTTTTAAACTTGCATTTAATTGATATTATGTCTTAGTTTTACTGTTTTAGTGTGTTTCATTGTTTACTTTGTGGTTTTTACCTAGAAAAGCGCTTTAAAAATAAAGGTTTACTTCCTTATTTAATGTGAAAAACCCTCTGCCAGCACATTTCAAGGGTAGACTGCAAAGAATAACAACAACAAAGAAAAATATACCTGTGCTTTAGCTTTAATGAATAATGGCTACTGTAACTCCTAAACATTTTTTTTCATTTAACTACAAGCTATACATATTAGATTGGGTGTCCTTAAGTACAGAGAAAGTTATGGATCTAATTTAAAGGAATTTAACATTTAAATCTACCACATTAATATAAAAATTATATTGCAAAAGTAACAATTTAAAGATGCAAAATGAATAACTTATTTGAAATGCTATGATGTGATTGGATTTAAAAAGCTCAGTACATGCAAGAAAATCCTCAAACAACTGAACAACTGGAAGAAAGGTAAGAAAACCTCAGAGAGATGAAGCAGCTATCGCTTTCACAGTAAACTTCAGTAACATTCCTGACGATGGTTTTTTATTGATCATTAAAAACTCTCGTTAAATGCTGTCCAGCATCAACCAAAGGCAGCTGGAGTCTTCCACACACAGATGCAGCACACAGTGTAGGATTTGTATCAGCAAAAAACAAGGCAGAAGGATTTCATGCAGTGAAGCAGGAGGCAAGTTTGGTTAATAGCAAATGCAGCACTGTTTGCAGTCAAAAACACAATATAGGCCTGTTCATGACTTATTTATATCACATTTGTGTTATAGTTTTATAGTTTCAAAATGCTTAAGCAAGAATTAAAGCAACATTAACGAAAAAAGTAATAATCGAATGTGTGGAAAGGCTTGGACAGTGTTGAATAGAGATAAAATGTTGTGCATGCGCTGATTTTTGTGCATATGCATAACAGATTGGGAAGCTGGCACAGCTTGGGCCCTGACAGGTGGCTGTTATACGGTGAGACACCTGGCTGCCAATGTAGATTAAAAGTATTGTAGCTAGTGGGTGAGGTCAACTACTCAACTGTGATGACACAGACACTATTCTCCATCAGTTTACTTCCTGGTTTTTGCTGTTTATATTCATGTTGGGAATACATTTATTATATTAAGCCAATCAATGTAGTTTGTGTAACTACTACACATCATAGTTGTATAACACTTAATCCACATGTGCCTTTGCTTATACTGTCTTGGCCATCCCTCAATAAATATCATATTTTGGTCATTTTAAATTAAAAAAAGATGGAAAATGCACAATATTTTCAGCAACCATTCATTCATAGTTACTTCTTATGTCATAAATTGAACAAACCTAAAAAATAAAACCTTTTTTGCGGCACTACATAATCAGCACTTAATAACGCCTCCTCTGGCAGATATCACAGCTTGCAGATGTTTTTTTTTATAGCAGCTAAAAGTCTTTCAATTCTTGTACTGGGGATTTTCTTCCATTCTTCCTTGCAAAAGGCTTCTAGTTCTTTAATAGTCTTTGGTCGTCTTGAGAGCACAGCTCTTTTAAGATAAACCTACACATTTTCAATGATGTTTAAATAAGGGGACTGTGATGGCCATTCCAAAACCTTCAGCTTACGTCTCTTGAGGTCGTCCATGGTGGATTTCGAGGTATGCTTAGGATCATTGTCCTGTTGTAGAAGCCATCCTCTTTTCAGCTTCAGCTTTTTTATACAAGGTGTGATATTTGCTGATATTTAGTGGAATCCATTCTTTCCTCCACCCATGCAATGTTTCCTGTCCCACTGACTGCAACACAACCCCAAAGCATGATAGATCCACCGCCATTCTTAATGGTTGGCAAGGTGTTCTTTTCATTAGAAGATGTATAAAATGTTTGTGTTTTTTTAGTGGAATGACATGAAATATTTTCGTGAACTTCATTATAAACAGCATGGCCTCTTTTCTTCAAGGTTACCCTGATCACATGGTGTTCTCAGAGTTCCGCCGCCGATTTGACGTACTAGCTCCCCACCTGACCAAAAAGCATGGACGTAACTACATTGTGACGGATGAGAAAAGGGTGAGTCACATTGCGTGTGTGTGTGTGTGTGTGTGTGTCCTACTCTTCCTTCATTAGCTGCTCTGCTGTGTAATTGATTATGACAGTGCTGTGGGCTCAGATGTGTAGTGTTGAGTAATGGCCTGCACTGCTCATCTCTCTTCCTCCTGTTCCTCTGCTGTCTCAGCAACAGAACAATAAAACAGCTTTAATCAAATTCATTAGTGACACCTCTATCAGTACCATCTAGTTCTCCTTGCTGACCTCTCCTTAGGAGAATGCAGATTGCAGAGCCAAGAGGAGAATAAGGGTTAAAATGCTGAAGGACTCAAGATGCTGTATCACAAAGTGCAGTACTGGTTTGTGTTGACTGAAGAGGATAAATTGTGTTTTGACAGGTTCATGGTACTCTGAATTAACAAATTGAATGTGCTGAAGATCACAAAAATGTTCTATTGTACAAGCATTTGCGACAGATATAGCTGACGAGGTTATACGATTTAATTTGTGAAATTCCTGGAGCAATGAAGCTAGTAATAGAAGAACTACAAATACACCCTGGAGGACAACATGGATTGCCACTTCTGCTAGCGATCATCATGCTTTGAGTAATGTGAAGAAGAGGATGGCCATCTTATTCACCCAAAAATAGAGGAAAGCTCTCTTGAGTACCAGCAGCAGGTGCGGAGTCAAACTTATGATCTCCTGATGATGAGGCCAAAACTTAGAACATTAGCTTGCTTGTCTGTCTGTCTGTCTGTCTGTCTGTAAGTCTGTCTGTTTTATTTTAGTTATTTAGTTATTTATTTATCTATTTATTTATTTACTTATTATTTTATTTATCTATCTATTTATGATAGTTTGTTTTATTTATTTATTTATTTATTTATTTATTTATTTATTTATTTATTTATTTATTTATTTATTTATTTAACTTCTTTAATTTATGGAACTGTATTACTCAGTAAGTGTGCCACATATTGGCCTGGAGAGAGTATGTGCTGAAGTATCTTCTCTCCAATGAACCTCTTAACACTGATCAACACTAAGAGCTCTGGGCAGAGGCTTTTGCACCAGCACTGCTCTTCACTTGCCCTTAATACCCAAATGTGGGCACTGGCAAGAGACTGTTTTTTATGTTTTATTTAGTCTTTTATTTATGTGACATCCTGCCTTATAGAGAGGCTTCAGATGTAAATGAACTGAAGACAAAGATCGTTATTTTCGTCCCTGTATACCCAAGGTAAATGAATGTACAGGGAGGGCCCTTGTCAACACACCGTTGCCATTGAAGCCTTCAGTACTATGACATTGTGTGTACAAACTGGACTGGACTCATAACTCACAGGCTCTGTATAAAAAGGGGCAGAGCAGGCTGTATCTGCTGCGGAGACTCAGGTCTTTTGGAGTGCAGAGTCCACTCCTGAAGACCTTCTACGACTCTGTGGTGGCATCAGCCATCTTTTACGGTGTGGTCTGCTGGGGCA
>JBBIGC010000001.1:21534523-21552235 GCA_037576955.1 Lepidarchus adonis
GTGTGTGTGTGTGTGTGTGTGTGTGTGTGTGTGTGTGTGTGTGTGTATGTGTGTATGTGTGTATGTGTGTGTGTGTGCACTAGTATTTCATAAAAGAGGAACTATCTGATGGAGCAAGTCACCATTTGAAAATGCTGCCAGTATTACTCATTGATTTGTTGCATTATCAGACAGAGAGAAACATACTCCTCAAAAAAACATGCGTAGTATATAGTGCAAGTTAAAGTGACCGTCATTTTGAACACAGTCAATCCCACACACAATTCTGGTGTGTACATGGATGCATGATTAAAAATCAAGTACATCTACAGCCTACCTCTGTGTTGATAAGACACTCACACACACACTCACTCTCAATCACCCACCCCCGCCCGGCTGTGATGCTCAGTTATATATAATATCAGGAATATATAATCAGATACACTTCATGAGATACTGATACTGATACTGATCCCCTGTGTCCTTCTCAGGGGAGAGAAAGCAGTTGTTACTGGGCTGAGTGCTGCAGTGTAACCATGAAACATATGCTGTAAGACCTGTATGCTTCTCTTTGTTACCTGCAGCACATTTTTCATGGCAAACCTGGTTTAACTATATTGCTGTACCTTAGGTTTGCACCTGTGCCACACAGGACATTTTTCCATTCCAGAAACACTGGGATATTTTCATATAATAGGGGATATATAAAACAAAAAAAATGTCTCGTGTTAATTTAAGTGAACCATTTATCAGAAAAAAAACATATTTTCAAGAGTTTTGCTGATGAACTTAATTGTTTTTTGTAAAGATATGTGTTTCAGTTCTAAAAGATCTACGCTAATGTTTCCTTTTCTATTTAAATTCAGACTGGGTTGTGATATTTATTGTAGAGCTGAGATGTATTATTGCACCAACAAATCTCTTGGAGATTACTTCTTCATTAGACCACTGTTGTCTGAAAAAATATATAATTTACAAAAACACTTTTTCCCCAGGGCACAAGGTATGTGAGAAGTTTTATGCACAATGTAGGTCTATCTCATTTTCTTTCTTCTTTTTCCTTATGTATGTATGTATGTATGTATGTATGTATGTATGTATGTATGTATGTATGTATGTATGTATGTATGTATGTATTTATTTATTTATTTATTTATTTATGTGCTTTATATTAAAACTATTAATTTGACTGCTATAAAATTATGTTCAAAACAAATATCATATGCCCAATATGGTGACGCTAATAGTGGTTTTTGCCTTAAATCAGTTCAGAGTTAAGAATAGAGATCAGACGAGCCATAATGATCTCCAGGGAGTCTCAGGTGCAGAGCTGGAACTGGATGCTTCTAGTGGCAATCTAGCTTTTTGCCTGATGAATGGTTGGTTCCAACAAAAGTTATTTGAATGGCTTTAGGATTTTCAAACATTTTATTATTAAATGTATCATTTTAAAATATTTGTTGTAGCCTTGGTATTTAAAGTTATTTTTATATTGTGCAGGTGCAGAATGTAGTGTGCTTTATAATGTTTGGGACAAAGATATTTTTTCCTTGATTTGACCCTGTACAAAATTCAATTTAAAGTTTCTAATCAAATATATACCTGTTATTAATGAACGTTTTTCACTTAAATGGAAGACTATGCAAATACATTTTAGTTTTACCATGTTGAAGTTGCAACACTTTATGCATAGTTTCATCCATTTCAGGGAACAATATTGTTTGAAACATTTGAATTTACATGTGTTTGTGACTATTCCGGTATGTTTACTTGCTTTAATAGTATAGGTATAATATAGTCGTGGCCAAAAGTTTTGAGAATGATACAAATATTGGTTTTCACAAAAGTTTTCTGAATGTTATGAAGAGTGATCAGATGAATTGCAAAGTCCTTCTTTGCCATGAAAATGAACTTAATCCCAAAAAACAATTTCCACTGCATTACAGCCCTGCAGAGATCATTTCAGTAATTGTTGACGAGCACATGGCTGGAGATCATTCTGTAAAGCTGATTGAGTTACAATAGCAGACTAGATGCTTTAACACTATTGAATTTAAAATCCATTATTAAGAGTAAAATACAATATTCTGTATGGATTGTTACAAAACACACCTTTATTCATTAATAATAATAATAATAATAATAATAATAATAATAATAATTGTTATTGTTATTATTATTATTGTTATTATTATTATTAGTAGTAGTAGTAGTAGTAATATTGTTATTATTTGAAATTGAATTTTTAATCCATAATAAACAATACCATATTTTTTTTGACTGCAAATATTGACTTTTTTTTGCATAAACTTGATGTAATTGTCAATAAAAGTCATTGAAATGTATGAAACGCATGAGGACGAGAGCTATGCCAAAAAAAGTCAAAAAAGCTATCACGAGGATAAAAAAACGAGAATGAAATAAGAAATGCCAGGCCAACCTTAGGATGATCCAAATCAACTGCCTGAAATATCTTTAAGAAGAATTAATTCAGTGAACGCAAAGAAAGACCTCCACATAGAGATGAAACAATGTCACATACAGGGCATACATCAATGTGCAGAGTGCAAGTTCTGACTGGCGCAATACAATGAATAGACAAGATAACATATAACAGTCGACTGGCAATAAGATGTAAGACTTCCCTATCTGATTTACTGAAGTTCCAGTAAATTTCTCTAAACTCATTCAACAACACTTAATCCTACAGAAAAATAATGATCCCAGGACTCAGAATGAACCATTTCTGAATGATCCATTTGCTTCCCCAAATTCCCTTTGAATGTACATATCCATTCCTTGAAGATAAAAAAGCAGGAGCTGACAATGGCTGCGTTGGACACGTGGCAGGACATCACCGAATAAGAAACTCTGAGGTCTCTGTTACTTATAGTGTGGAAGTCTCATTTGAGCTTGATGATTTTGGAGGTGCCTTTTAAAAAGGCTTCATCACAGAACATGTTTCCTATCTCTTTGAACCCTGCAGGCCTGTTTCTCCTTCTCTACCTTTTTTTTTGACGGTCATTACAAACAGCTTTGCAGCTCATTGGGAATTCTACCAAACGTGTATTTCATGTTTAATTAAATTGTGGCCTGAAGACACAGGAAGAGCAAGTGTATATGTGACATATATTGGAAATGCTTGTGCAAATGAGCGCCACCTGCTGCTCTGCATTAGAATTCAAAGAAGCACACCTGGCTGGCGATGGAGGCACCTGTAGGAAACGGGGAAAAAAACATCATGTTGGCATCCCCCCTTATTGGGGATGTGACGCAGATAACTGCCTGGCAGGCTTTGGCTGATATCAGACAGTACTACTTCCAGACGGCCATTTTAATTAGAAAGCGTTCTCTGATTCACCTTGTTCCCTCTCCATCTGCGAGCATGGCTGCAGCTAGCATTTGTTGTGGGAAGAGCGTAGCAAATGAGCTCTGTCGCATATGTTGGTCAGGGCTGTTAGAAAATGGACAGACATGATTGCGGCGTATTAAGGCTCTCTCAGTGTGACAGATTACCCGCAGGCTACGACTGGCTTTCTCAGAACCAAGCCTGTCTCTGGTGTGAATTTTGCCAATCTAATTGGGTTTTCAGATAATCTGTTTTTATTGAACATACACATGTTCCAGCGGCTAGGAAATCTTATAAATATATAAATTAGCTGCCAAGCAGTATTGATGTGTGATTTAATTACCCACAAGGACCTTGGGCCATGCTTGACTGTCTAGCCATGGGGAGTCTGATCTCATTGGTGAGACTTGGGAACGTTTTACCACGGTTTGACTTTCTGATGGCCTCATTTAGCAGCAAGCATTTTCACATGTGAAGTGCCATATGGATCTGGTTTGCCAGTCAATTTTGCTGGGCAGGCTGAAGATGTTACTGAAGAGTATACCATAGGATAGAAACAGACTGCAAGGCGCAGTGAGGACAGCAGAGAAAATCATTGGTGCCCCCCTGCCCACCCTACAAGAACTGTACTCCACTTGAATCAGTAAGTAAGTGGGCAGGCAATGTTCTCTTTCAGCTCCTACCCTCAGGCAAACGTTACAGGTCCCTGTTCACCAAGACTACCTGACACAGGGGCAGATTCTTCCCTCAGGCCATCACCCTCATGATCAGTTGAACAGTTGGCAGAATAACTCCGGCAAAAAACTCATCACCTCTCTGTTAATCTTCACAGGAAAGTCCACTTTACATATTGTCCTGTAACTACACTGTATATTATATAGACTACTTGACTTGCAAGGAACCTTCCCTTTTGCCTGTGGACACTCATTATTGTACAATTTTCCAGACCTTCTGTGAACAAGCTGCCTTCTGCTACAGCCAAATGTTTCAAATTTTGACTCATCAGTCCACAGCACCTGCTGCACCACAGTTTTTGAGTCGCTTGGTCTTGTTTACTGAATAGTGAATAACAGTACATGGCAATATGACATCTTCAACTTTAAACAAATTTTTATGAAGCACAAGATAAACACCTACACAATTACAATAAATGACATGGAGGTACTAAGACACGGATATGAATACTAATACAAAACAATGGAGGACATAACAATACGCAACGAGGAACAGGTAGACCAGGGCATGACACAACCATGTGACACACATAACCAGACCAGAACTGTGATATGACAAGACCAGGACGTGACAATGACATGTGACCAACACAACCAGACCCAACTCATGGCAGAATGTCTTTTTGGATGCCACTTCTGGTCAGACTTCTTCAGACAGTAGGTGGGTGTACCTGGGTTCCACTGGTTTCTGCCAGTCCTGAGCTGATAGCACTACTGGACATTCCTCAATTTTGAAAGGAAATAAGCTTGATGTGTTTCCTTGTTGGGTTTACGATCCTCAACATTCCCTGTTTCTTTGCGCTACTTTAAAAGTGAAAAGCACATTTAGAAACCCCAGTCTGCTCTGAAATCTTTATCTGGGAAAGACCTTGCTAATGCAGTATAACTACCTTGTGTCTTGTTGCTGTGTTCAGTCTTCCCACTATGTATAACTTGTCATGTCATGAAACTGTCTTCCACTCACCTTAGTAGCAGAGTTTGGCTGTTCTCTACCCCTAAGTTTAATCCTCTTACACAACTGTTTCTGTTATAGAAGATGACTGTGTTTCAACTTATATATAAAATTGATCATTATTAGCACCTGTTTGGTTTAATTACATTTAATTTGTGATGATGTGATTATTGTGATTCTTGCTGCATTTGTATAGATATGTTTATTTGTGCTTATGGGCCTTTTTCATTAAACCCTGTAATACTTCCAACTGGAACTCTTGCACCTACTTCCAACCCCTTAAACCCTCATACATATGGGTATTGTACCGGACTGTACTGCCTGTGTCTTATTTGTGCATAGTTTTGTTTGAATGTACTAGACCATTGAGCAGGAATAAATAAAGGGAATTACAGCTTCTTTGATAGGGTGTAGAGTCCAACCATGAGCCAAGAGCACAGGTTCATAACAACACACTAGTCACTGGAACTGAATAGGAGCCATTCAGAGGTGCTTTCAATCTGTCTGGGGCCTCCCCACACAGGGCTGCTATTGTCCAGTCAGCCCTCTACTTTCAGGCTTGACCAAGGTGCACTCACAGGCCTCTTTTTTTCACTGCTTTACTACCACAGTGGGGTGTTTCTTAGTTTGGTTGGGGCAGTGATTTGGAAAGCTGTGTGTTTTTGGTCTCATCAGTGTGTTTCGGTTGAACAGATCCAGGACCTGGCTATCCGCTGCATCCAGAAGAACATCAAGAAGAACCGAGGTGTGAAAGGCTGGCCCTGGTGGAGACTTTTCACTAATGTGCGGCCGCTCATTGAGGTGCAGCTCAGCGAGGAGCAGATCCGTGGGAAAGATGTATGTTACTCGCTCTCTCTCTCTCTCGCTCTCTGTCACTCTGTCGCTCTCTCTCTTACACACTGTCTCTCCCATTTACATTCTGTCTCTCTCATTTCCTTCCCTCCTTCCTTCCTTCCTTCCTTCCTATAAATAGCTTATATATTTTATATAGTTTTGGTTTTAATTTCAGAAAAATTACTATTCGTGTCAATTAAGAATTTTCAAACAATTCAGTTCCTAGTTTTATATTCAAATAACAGGAGAAACTCAGTTTACACAATATGGATTTTATTCTTCTGAGTTTGGTTTCTGTTCATTTTTCTTCTTCCTATATTACGTCAGGCATCTTCATAAATTGACATATTTGTGTTTTGTTTTCATTATTACTGGTTCTGCAGGTGTTGACTTCAAGTAGAGCAATCTTCAAAACCACAGTCTCTGTATAAAAGAATATATAATATAAAAGTCAGGAATTATCAGTGGGATTTTCACCAATACTGATAAATTCATGACATATCAGTATGCACTGGTACTGTCAGTCAGCCGATAAACTCTCATATCAGTTCCTTACTTTCTGTTTCTCTTACATTCTGCCTGACAACAGTTGTCCCTCTCTTACTCCTTATCTCTTTCTCTACTTATCTCTCTCCTTGGATGTGTCTCGTGCTATCTCTCTCTCTCTCTCTCTCTCTCTCTCTCTCTCTCTCTCTCTCTCTCTCTCTCTCTCTCTCTCTCTCTCTCTCCCCCCCCTGCCACTTCAAATGCTTCTAAATCGGTGTGTCATGTCCAGGTTTTGGCTTTGGACAGTGGCAGAGCTAGAGGTAAAGCCCATCTGGAAGGTTCCTGAGCCCTTCTCAGATTTCCTTGCCAGCTATGGTCCCTCCTGAATTCCAGCTGCAGCTTCCAGCAGTTCTGTTCGGTCTCACCCAAAGCGCCCATCCTTTTGATTCATTCCTCTGAGGCTTCGGCTCAATCTGACTGTTTGTAGAGGAGTTTGTGTGTGGCAGGGTTGTGGGTGAATACATTACCTGTGTAGTTTCAGCCTGCTGGCTCTATAGGGATGTGCAGGCACCACAGAAGCATTAGTTAGATCAAATGCAACTTCATGCTGCATGTGGAACTGCATTAGCAAGTCACAGTGCGCGTGTGTGACTGTGCGCGTGTGTGTATGCGCAGCACGTTCATCATCCTGCTGAGTGTTGTGAGTCCGTGCAGTGAGGCGTGTTCCTCAGAGAGAGAGATGGTGCTGACTCCGGCTGCCTTTAAAAACAAACAACACTGCTATCTCCTTTAGCCAAACGGCCTGCGGAGCTGGAGCTGATTGCCTCTGCCCCGTCCGCTTCACAGCCAGTCCAGGTAACTGTGGGAGAGGAAGGAAAGAAGGGCTGTGGGGAAGACTGAGCACAGAGGGGAGTTTCTCCAGATGTGTGTTAGGAAATGGATTAACCTACCTGTCTAACCCTCAGCCTGTCTGTGTTTTTTTGTAATCCTTACAGATCTCAGTTAATGCTGTCGGAAACAAAAGGATTGAAATTTGGTGTTCACATAACTTATTGAGCTTACACTTAATTAAACAAGCTGACAAATCACTGAAGCATTATTTACTTATAATACGGACATGATATTGCTCTATAATGTTCAAAAAAAATATGTTATCATTCTGTCAGACTGTGGTGGACTGCAGGAAGTGTTGGGGTAAAATGTCCTCTGTTGTTTTGTTAAAGAAATGGCTCATCAGAAAACGTGTGTTCAGTTAAAAACAGTCAGAAATTGAAAAAATCGAAAATAAATTGGCCAGAATTAACTACTGGTGTGAGTCTCCACTCCGTTTCTCCAAAACCACCAATTCCTGGAAATATTTTTGCTTCATGAATTCTGTCGAAGGCACAAAGTGAGAAGAAATAGAGGCATAATAGTGAGGTTTTTTTTTGTATTATGAAGAAGTAGGGCAAGTGTAATTCTCTGTAGGGCTGAATCATATATTCTAATAGACTTTCTAGTGAACTTTTGCCTGTGGGCCACACTTTTGGCAACCCTGGACTAAAGACGAACAATCCTAGATTAACTCCACAGTTTTATAATGAATACCAATGCTTGTGTAGTCTTGAATACAATAGGAGATTTTATACAAAGTTAATATTGTGCATACATCAAAAGGAATGGACGTTTAAAAGGGTTCAATTCTCTTATATTATTTGACTGTCTTATGTTATTTACATCCTTCTGTCTAGGGTTGTTCTTCCTGTGGTAGCCTTGGGGTGTATCGCTTTGATGTCTGGACTGAATTTGATTGCTCTCAATTTGACTCCGTGCCAACTGTGAGCTTTCAGCCTGACTGTGTTTTTGTCCGTGTTCCTTTTTTCAGGAGGAGATTCAGCAGCTGAAGCTAAAGCTTGAGAAAGTGGAGAAGGAGAGAAATGAGCTAAGACTCAACACTGACCGCTTAGAAAGCAGGGTGAGTTCAACACGTGAGGGTGGGCACGTTGCTTTGCTTTGTGTTAGCACTAATCCAGAACAAAATAACAATGATCCACATTATTACTTTTAGAAAGTCTCAGTAATGAAACACACACATCAGCAGACGGATTGACTGGCTCCCATAACATGGCAAAGAAAAGCCAGCAGTTTTGTGTGAAATATGTCAGCTATGATTTCGAGATGGACTGTTACATTTGCGTTAAGTAGTTACATGGACAACATCACTGCCAGTTATCTGCAGGGGGGTCACCTGAGGTCATTTATGGCCCGAGGGAAAACTTATAATAAGCTCTTGCATTACTGTGTATGTGTGTGTGTGTTTAAGATCACAGAGCTGTCGTCAGAGCTTACTGATGAGCGGAATACAGGCGAGTCTGCCTCTCAGCTGTTGGAGACCGAGACCTCAGAAAGACTACGACTGGAGAAAGACATGAAAGACCTCCAGGTACTACCACAAGTGCCACAGCACACGTATGCGCACACAGGGTTTTATGCCTTGTTGGGACATAGAAATGTTAGTTATATGTACACCATCACTCACAACAGGACCTTGCATCTCCACAAACCTAACTTTGTTGTAGAAAGGAAAAAATATATTGTCAATTAATGTGTCCATGCAATGAGATCATTTTGGACCACATGAGATTATTTTGACCCTTTCTGTTGATCTGTTGAGCATGGAATTTTAACTCAATGCAAAGAGCAACATTTTCAATTCATGTGAAAAATATTAATAAACATAAATAGAAGTATAAATAAAGAAATGGTTTTATTAAAAAAAAAAAAAAAAAAATTTTACAGGAATGTTATTACCTATATGGAAAATATATTAAATGCTGACCTTAATAGTGCCTTAGAAAGCATTTTTCCCCTTTTAGTTTTAAACAATGATATGCACTTACTTACTTACTTACTTACTTACTTACTTACTTACTTACTTACTTACTTACTTACTTACTTACTTACTTATTTATTTATAGCTTTTTAGCTTGTACTGTGCAGTTTTTCTACCTGTGTAAGGCCACCTTTGTCCTGGAAATACATGAAAACCTGCTCATCTATCAGCATTGTTGACATTTTACAAACATTTGTAAACATATTCATGTCTGGCTTTACTTGTAGCCAGTTAGCAGAAAAATTCACTTTGGTTTGTACAGATTCTATGTTGTGTGTGTATGTGTGTGTGTTTTATCTCTGCTGTTGCTGTGTACTGAAATATTGCTTGTATATGTTTCTCAGGCCAAATATGAATCCATGAAAAAGCAGATGGAGTCTATGGAGATGGAAGTGATGGAGTCTCGGCTCATTCGTTCTTCTGACCTAAACGGGGAGGTGGAAGATGATGATACAGGTGAGTGACATCACATCATGCTCAGATATATATGCACATACGCAGTACATTCACATTTTACACTCACTATGTCATAGCACAGATGTCTGTTCCCCGGCCTGTAATTGGAAAAGGGTGAATGAGATATTAGAGCACAGCACCATATGATGACTGAGCTTAATGCAGAGGCTGCAGATACCATTTTTCATATGGGCTGTATTTAGTGCTCTGCTGGAGGGATTTCAGTGGGCTTGGCAGCCCCTGGCTCACTGGGTCTACAGATTGGCTGCTTTATAGCGCTGCTTCAGGTGTGCTGCATGCCCTCGGCATGCCACCTCCAGACAAATGAGAAAATAATCTACAGGATCAGCTGCAGCGCCGCCATTTCTATGGAAATGCTGCCGAGAACAACACACATCTCTGTCAGACTGTCTGTCTGTCTACCTCTCTCTCTCCCTCTTTCTCTCTCTCCCCCATCTTTTATTCTCCCTGTGATTTCTCTCTGTTTTCTATTCTCTCCTTTCTCTTCTGCCTTTGTTCAATAGTCAGCCTCTTTTCTCTCTCTCCCTCTGTCTTCTTTTTCTCTATTTTATCTCTCGCCTTTTTTGTTCTCTTTCTTTTTACTTCTTTTTTTGTCTCCTTCTACCCCAAAGACGTTTTATAGATCATGCTGTATAATCTGTCTGTCTGTCTGTCTTTACAGACAGTATCAGGTTATTAGAACAGCACCGACCATAAAAAAGTCCCTGTCTGCATTCACAGGCATAATTTAGTGGCGAGTACTGAATAGAATGGTCATGAATGGGCCTGATATTAGTCCATCCAGTGTTCCTGAGTGTTTCCTGTTTTCTTCTAAACACAGTGTGATTGATTTCCGAAGCCTCCAAGCTAAGCCACATCTTAATATATCCCTCTCCTCTACAGTTCCACTCTGTCTAGTATTGATTAGCTGGACTTAGCTGCACTCTTCATGGCACTGTTAAACCTGTTAAGAATCCTGTGGGATCTTCAAAGTGCATCATGCATTCCATGATGATCTAAAAGGTCATGGATTAAGATTTAATCTAAGGTGTCATGGATGCTCATTCTGTTAAAACAGGTTTTGACACAATACCTGTAAAGATTGCTGTGTGGAATGTGGTTAGAGAGACAAAACCCAAGTTTATTTTAGTTACTTTGATGAATTAATGGCTCAAGTAGAAGTAAACGAAATAACAAAAAAGTAGAAGGCCAAAAAACAAAGCATGGAAAGTTTGTTTTGTCATTTTTTAAATTCTTCTAATTCACACTTGATCTAGAATACAATATTTTACCGGCATAATGAAATTAGGCACAAATGTTAAAGTAAAAGTATGATTTGAGAACTTTCATGAAAGTAAAAGTCCATTATATATTTTCTAGGGCACATGTAATTGAGAAACTGGTTATTAATCACCTTTGTTTTATTATATGCATGTGTGTATGTGATTAACTTTTTTTGTACTTACAGGGGGAGAGTGGAGGCTAAAATATGAACGAGCTGTCAGAGAGATTGAGTTCACCAAGAAGAGACTCCAGCAAGAGTTTGATGACAAATTGGAAGTGGAGCAGCAGAACAAGAGGCAGCTGGAAAGACGAGTATGGCTGAATTTTTCATATTTACAGATTCTTACATTAACACCACTGGCCTATTAGTGAGGTGGGGCCTCCATGGGTAGGGCTAGTTCCCAGCTCATTCCACAGGTGCTTTATTGTACCAAGAGCTGGGGAATTTAGAAGTCAGGTCAACACCTTGGACTCTTTGTCAGGTTCCTTAAACCACTCCTGAACAAATGTAGCAGTGTGGTCCACTACTACACATCCACATGTGAATGCCAGGACGCAAGGTATCCCAGAATTGCCCAGAGCATCACAATACTTTCATCATGCTTTCTTACCAGAGCACATCCTGGTGCTATCTCTTCCGCAGGAGAGTGATGTACTCACAACCAGCTGTCCACATGATCAAAAAGAAAACAGTCGCCTTATGGTCTAGTTCTGATGCTTAAATGACCATTGTAGGTGTTTTTATGGAGGGAAATGTTTGCTAGTGGTTTAAAAGTAAATTTTAAAATTGAAAATGGTTTCAACAGCAGTTAAGTGTGACCTTTGGTCAAAAAGTTATTCTTATGGCAGAGAAAATATTTATTTTTAAAGTAACATGCTCAATACAGTATTAAATAGTTATTCTCAAATACATTCATTCAAAGAGAGCCACTACAGATTTTTAAACTGCTAAATTAAATTAAACTGTTAAATGCTCACAACCACCTTTAAATACACACAATCTGAAACTCACATATTGTGTCAGATTATTACTGCTTATGTTGCGGTCAACAAAAAGAGCAATAGCTGGGTTGATCCTGCTTAGAGTTTATGATGGACCATACCATCTGATGTGCGCCCAGTCTTCTACCCAATCTGACACAAGACAGCAGATGGGCAGACATTGTAGAATCAGCAGTTTACACGTATGTGCGGTCACACATGATTATACATCCACCTGGTCACATAAACAATGCATGTAGAGGCTGCTTGGGTTTGCCCTCAGTCAAACAAGCAGGATGCTGGCTGGAGGTTAGCTCTAAACGTGCTGTGAACGTGTGTGTGTGTGTGTGCGTCTCAGCTGACGGACCTGCAGGCAGACAGTGAGGAGGTACAGCGGGTGGCACAGCAGCTGAAGAAAAAGTGCCAGAGGCTGACAGCTGAGCTGCAGGACACCAAGCTGCATCTAGAGGGGCAGCAGAGCCGCAACCATGAGCTGGAGAAGAAACAGAGAAAGTAAGTGTCACATCTCCAAAGGGGGGAGGGGCTCATTATAATTGACTGTATTTATACACACTACCTTTCAATCGCACTTTAGGGGACAGGCATCATCACCTATTAAATGTAGATCATTATTGTAAGCACAAGTGAAGTTTGCATTTAATAGAACTTACATTTGTAGAACCAAAAATATTTAAAGGTACTCCTAATTCTCAATTTTCCTTACAAATCAACACCGAAGAGGAAAAAGTGGTGTTTAATTCCTTATAACGCTATCAAATCTATCACTGAACTTGTTTGCGCTACTTTTTATCATTAGCTCTTTAGTTTATTCAATCCTGTTCCTGTTTGAATGGTGAAAATGTTCAGTGAGCTGCAATTCCCCCCCAAACTATAGTCATGTTATAGATTTGCATCACTGACCTTTTTTTTATGATATATTCTCATCGGGCAAAATGACATTTTTATATATCTATTCAGTAACTATTACTGATACACAAATATCAGACCGTCACAATGTTATTCCCTGCTCAAATTGCCATGTAATGATACATGTGGCCGCTCTGACTGCAGAAGGCAAAATGATTTGATTGGTCAGTTGTTCAAATAGTAAAACATATTTCATTTAATGGCTTCAGAAATAGTAAATCTTAAACCTAAGATGGTCAAATGTTCTGGCTCTCTGGTTTATTGATTGATTATTAATTAATAACTATTGATTATTGGTTTTCTGAAATGTGCTTGGGTAAGATGAGAGAGCGAGAGAGAGAGACCACAACACCTAAATAATTGGAGTTAACATTGGGAAGCATGTGAGCAGCCAAGTGAGTGTTGTGTTTGTCTGTAGCCTGTCTACCAGGCAGCAGGGAAAGTACTGTAGGAGTGTCTGGATCTTGGTCTGTTGCTGCCTCACACTCTGTTACTAGGGGAATGAATTCCAAATTCACTCTAAGCCATGTAAACAACCAAACAGCTAAGCAGGTAGTAGTCAATAACATACGAAGTGATTAGAAAGGGCTTTTTTGAAGGAGTATGCTTCATACTAAGACTGTATGATGTAGATAAAATACCGTTCTGTGTTTTGATTACTACCAATATGCCTTAGAATATAGGAACAACATCCTATAGTTTTTTTTTCCAACTCATAATTATGTCATAATTGTCCAAGATAATAAAAACAGGCAATATATAAGAACTTTTAAGATGTATGAGGCATTGTGGTTAATTCACTAAGCAATCTGGACTCAACCACTTCTTATAACTTCAGTGTAAATGTAAAGCTAATTATTTGTAGGCTTGACATGTAAATGTACTGTAAGTAAGAGCATTCCTTTTCATATACCACATAAACATTAAATTATCTTTAATTAACCTTAATGGCTTCTTAATTCCATATTTGGAAATGAGCATATTTAAACTTTTAATAAAAAAATCTATGTTGGAATTGTATAAATAATGAATATTTTTCTTCTAAAAAGCAAGAACATTTTGTTTTTGCATGATATGGCCCTTAAAAAAGCCTGGAAGCTTCAAAACATTCATGGAAACTCCTGTGGAAACTCCACAGTTGGTGTTTTAAAAGTCAATACTACAATAACTAGTAAGAAATGATATATTGGGCAGCCATACTGCCATCAGTGATGCTTGTAAATATAACCTGAAACCATCCCCAGCAAAACCAGCTCATGAAATGGGCTTATGGCCAAAGAGAAGCGGAGCATGATGGGGGAATAAAAGGAGCAAATTCCTCCCTCCTGCTTCTACTCTGGAGCCAGTATTAGCACTGGGAATTGCATAAGATCCATTTATGGGATATTAACAGACCCCTGCAGTGTGCACAGGGCAGAAATAGGGTTAGTGAAAAGAAGGAAAGGAAGAAAAAAAAAATTGCGCCTAAGGCCTCACCAGCCCCCCTTAAGTACTCGCTCAGGGTTAAACCAATCAGAATCACTCGCTCTAATTCCCCTCCTGACGCATACGTCAGAGTCCTGCCAGAATTAGCCAACTTTCAGAACTTTGTTCTGCCATGCTGGGGTATTTTAGAAAAACCAGGTATGTGATCTTTATTTTTAAATATGCTTATTGTTCTGTTTTTTTTTTAGTCAATCCTTCATCAGAAATCTGTAAATGACTCTTTGTAGATGTTTGGATTTGATTCTCTCCATCTTTTTGATTGAACCATCTGCTTTACTTTGTAGGAGCAGGAACCTGATAATTTTAGCTGCTTTTGTGTATTTGTTTTTGTGTGCAGGTTTGACTCTGAGCAGACTCAGGTTCAGGAGGAGGTGCAGAGAGAGAGGAGTCAGCGAGAGAAGCTGAGTCGAGAGAAGGACATGCTGACTGGAGAAGTGTTCAGCATCCGACAGCAGCTGGAGGTCAGCAGCCTTGACTTATTGTGTCTTATTCTCTCTTTTACTCCCTGTTGAGATACAGTATTACATAGATTTTGCAGTTACAGTTACAGTTGGCACTGATTAGAATGTGTCCTGAGATACACCTAGTAAACGGACTTGTCTTTTTATTAGGTACACTAATAAAATGTATCTACAGTCGCATGATACATTTTGTGTGCCCAAGATCTCCTTATTGAAAATAAATACTCATCCTCTGTAAGGTTGTGTGGGTTGTGGGGAATGTGTGCTGTAATAAACTGTAATAATCAAAGTTTTGTTCTTTTGTACTCAGGATAAAGACCTGGAGATGTGCGCCCTTAATCTGAAGTTGGAACAGATGGAGGCTGAGCTGCAGGATCTAAACTCACAGGAGTCAAAGGATGAAGCCTCATTGGCCAAGGTCAAAAAGCAGCTTCGTGACCTGGAAGCAAAGGTCAAAGATCAGGAGGAGGAGCTAGATGAGCAAGCAGGCACCATCCAGATGTTGGAGCAGGTACATACGCAGACACTCATGTTTCCAGTTTGCATTAGTATGCACTATGTGTTCAGCACTGATGCTGTGAAGGGAGTAGTTTCTTTTGCATAGTTACGTACAGATATGCAGTCCATGCATGTTACCCATGTTTAATTCATTGCTTTCTTGAATAATTTAAACTCTCCATGCATAATCGCCAAGTCATGCAAATTTGGCTGCTATCTTTATAAGATCTACCTTTTCAAAAATGTCTTTTCAATATGTAGTGTGCATGCATTCAAAATCTCAACATGAAAAGTAATGTCTGCTTAGTTGATTTTCTTTTGACATGCCCACAGTGGCCTCTAGAATTATTGGCACCCTTGTTGAAATCAAATGTTGAAATTCTATTTTTAATACTAAATTGAAAATAAAATGTTTCTTTCTTTTATTAGTGGTAACTTTAGTTTAAGAATAAAGCAAAAATAAAAATTATTTAAAAATGACATTTTCTTTGGTACAGTGCTAAAACAAAATAGAACACTGAAGTAAAAATAAAAGGAACAAGTACTGAAAAACAAACAGGATCAGAAAACTATAAATAAAAATAAAATATATAAAAAGTTGCAGAAAATATAATACAAAATGTACATTTACTAGCCATATTATTATGAACATCTTGCTAGTACGGGATTGGACCCTTTTTTGCCTTCAGAACTGCCTTAATTCTTTGCCGAATAGATTCAATGAGGTGTTGGAAGCATTTCTTAGAGATTGCGGTCTATATTGATATAATAGCATCATACAGTTGCTGCAGACTTGTTGGCTTCACATCCATTATGCAAATCTCCTGTTCCACCACATCACAAAGAGGCTCTATTGGAGATTTGGTGAGGCCATTGGAGTACAGAGAACTCATTGCCATGTTCAGGAATCCAGGTTGAGATGATGTGAGCTTTGTGACATGGTGCATTATCCTGCTGGAAGTAACCATCAGAAGACAGGTAGACTGTAGTCATAAAGGGATGGGCATGGTGAGCAACAATACTCAGGTAGGCTGTAGTGTTTAAACAATGCTCATTTGGTTCTAAGGGGCACCACCATCGCTAGCCTGAACTGTTGACACAAAGCAGGAGATGCATCCCCTCTGCTCCAAGGTTCGACATGTGTGTTCAGACACAGTATTCTGCAAACTTTGGTTGCAACATGTGGTTATTTGAGCTACTGTTGCTTTTCCATCATCTTGAGCTAGTCTGTTCATTTTACTCTGACATAAACAATACATTTTTATCCACACAGCTGTCACTCACCGGATATTTTCTCTTTATCAGACAATTCTCAATAAACCCTAGAGATGATTTTGCATGAAAATTCCAATAGATCAGCAGTTTCTGAAATACTCTGGCACCAACAACCACACTATGTTGAAAGTTACTTAAATCCCCTTTCTTCCCCATTCCGATGCTTGGTTTAAACTTCAGCAACTTGTCTTCACCGTGTCTAAATGCCTAAATGCATTGAGTTGCTGCCATGTGATTGGCTGATTAACAAGCAGTTGAACATGTGTACCTAATAAAGTGACC
Organism: Lepidarchus adonis; assembly: GCA_037576955.1. Classification (NCBI taxonomy): domain Eukaryota; kingdom Metazoa; phylum Chordata; class Actinopteri; order Characiformes; family Lepidarchidae; genus Lepidarchus; species Lepidarchus adonis. The sequence goes on from JBBIGC010000001.1 coordinate 21,551,379, forward strand.
AGTGAGTGTATATATTCTAAAATATACAATGTGCAAAGGAAAATAGACAGATGAAGGTCTATAGGGTGGAGGAGTGGTTAGAGGCAGAGTTTGTGGGCAGCAGAGATAAGGGTGTGTGTAGATGAATTGAAAAACTGAAGAGAAAAGGCTGTTTTGTGTTGAATGAAATAAATTAACTAATTTAAATCCTCCACGTATAATTGCCACACAGAAAGAGATGGTAGATATTCAGTGGATATTTACTTTTATGTGTTTTGAAACTGAGCAGCCATCAATGATTATCCAGGTTCACTGGGATATAAACAAATCAGGTAACACTGGACCCAAATCCCTTAGTCATCCATCACCATGTTAAAAGATTCAAGAGCATTCTACTGCAATAAGGCAAGTTTGTGTTCACTGGCTCAAATCCTATAACGGATAAAAACCTACAATGTCCATACAATTTATTTTCCATCATTAAGAGTTTTTTTTTTAAAGAATTAAGAAAAATTCAGAACTGTTATGAACCAGCCTAGAAAAGAACACAGTGTGTAAGATGGGTGGAAAAGTGAACAAAAATCTGAAGCCCACAGTTTGAAAACGACAGAGACTGAAATAATATAGCCTAGGGGGGAACTGTGTCTGCAAATCCACCAGACGTCACCTCCATGCCATCAAACGTCTTAGAAGGTCTGACAGAAAGAAGACTTTCTATTCACTACAAGCAAAAGTGGGTCTTTCAGCAAGACTATGATCTTAATCAAAATGTACCACTGTCCACAGTTCACAGGTCTAAATCCATTTGAAAACCTGTGGGTTAAACTCAAGAAGAGTGCGCACAGGAGAGTTTTACATTTTGAAGGAATAATATGGGG
>JBBIGC010000001.1:21552335-21569113 GCA_037576955.1 Lepidarchus adonis
ACACACACATATATATATAGGTGTGTGATTGCGTGTGCACTGAGGTTGTAATATTTTGCCCATGCAGGCTAAGCTGCGCTTGGAGATGGAGACAGAGAGGCTCAGACAGATGCACTCTAAAGAGATTGAGAGCAAAGATGAAGAAGTTGAGGAGATCAGACAGTCTTGTAGTAAAAAGGTAAGACTCTAATGTGTTTTACTTTACACCCATTCAAGACCAACTTGCTTTACCTAAGTCTAGGAAGGGCTGCACAATGCTTGATTAACCTGTTGATTAACAAATGCATTAAAGCTAGTCTAAGATATTTGAGAGAAATATAAATAAGGTTATTGCTGAAAGAATTGCAGAGATCTGCAAGAATTTGTGCAACACCCAAGCTGGTGGATCATCATCTGCTGCAAAACATAATTAAATGCAAAACACTTCATCTTGGGCCCAGTCTGTCACTCACTTACACACCATGATGTTTAGCAGACAAGTAGACTTTATGTGCATCATTGAAAAGGTGGATATTAGCCTAAACCCACACTAGCTGGAGGGATATATCATAGTGTGTCAATGCAATATGACACAATTAATCGTGCAGCCCCACCCAAATCTATTCAGCACCCATAGTATAAGAAAAAGATGAAGCAAGGAAAAATATATTTCGCATCAACAGAGGAAGCTATCCCATCATCACAGCCCAGCAGCTCCAAATCACTCAGTCTAAACCATTTGAAGTGTTTCCAGATAAGAGTTCATTTATTTCAAAATTCTAGTGCTTGCAAGCAGCATGAGTAATCAAGTCACAGTCAATAACATAATGAATAATAAACATGTGCCTCAACTCTCTATTATGTGTGTGTTTTGGGGGGCAGCTATTGGATCTGAACTCCTTGACATTTTGTTTTTGATGTATAATTTGTGGAACTGACGTTTAGATTCACTTACACTTGTCCCCCCACTTATCCAATCAAGCGCTCAGTACAGGGTAACCCATAGCAATGCTGTCTCTCAGAGGTAGCACTGTATGCAGATAGCATAGCTATAGAATCTATAGCAACACATTTTTTTACTTTATAAGTCTTATATGGTTCTCATTTGAATAGCCAGTCAGCCATAACCAACAAGGACGAGCTAACGGGGTTTGACTGTACCCCTGTTCTACTCGCTGCTCAAAAATCCAAAAATTTCTATGCAAATATGACAAATATGACAAGATATGGCTTATTTAGCATGAAAAAATTATTTAAAATGTTTAAATCATGTCATCTGCTCAAACCACAAAAAACATCGACAGACATTTTAACAGCCACTGTTGATTTTTTGTATTGTGCTATTTGTTTTTGCATGTATGCCTATAGCTAAAGCAGATGGAGGTGCAGTTGGAAGAGGAATATGAAGACAAACAGAAGGTCCTTAGGGAGAGGAGAGAGCTGGAGGCCAAACTGCTGACCGCCCAAGACCAGGTACATATCAGTGCTCATGCTTACATCTCTCTGCCTCTCTCTCTCTCTCCCTCCCTCCCTCCACCCATCAGCACTGTACTCTTCAGCAGCTTCACAACCTTCCACAGTTATTGGCCTTCCGCTGTGTGTTTGTTTAGGTGTATGTTTGTGTGACTCTGCATATCCTGAGGGAGTCATATTGACTGACATGTCTGTGGAGCATGTGTACTGGTTGACTTTAACTGTTCTTTGCCACATGCTGTGTTCCAGGTGAGCCACAGGGACGTGGAAGCAGAGAAGCGCCTGAGGAAGGATTTGAAGCGCACCAAAGCTCTGCTGGCTGATGCCCAGATCATGCTGGACCACCTAAAAAACAACGCTCCCAGCAAGAGAGAGATTGCCCAGCTCAAGAATCAGGTTCAGTCAACTTGTGCTGTCAGCATACAGTAGGGATATATACATATATATCAAAATAAATTCACTCACATTCAGCTATTTGTGGGTATTATTAGTATTTAGAGTATGTCCAACATTATTCCATTAAACACACAGCTTTTATAGTCATTTACAAGCTTAAACTTAAGCTATGACACAAGCTGCAGCAACTGGTCAGTTTTTAATGATATTTTGTATATAATATTGTATAGTTGTATTATTCACTCATGCAGTGTGGAAAATATTCATAAAATGTGAAAACAGCTTAAAAAAACTGTAAACTTCATACATTCATACATACCACATTATCTTGAAAATATTTGATCATATTTGCTTTACTTTTTTAAACATTTTAATGTTTTAAATTAATGAAGTAATCTTAGGCTTTGGCTGTATTGCCGACCACTAGCGTTCAGACTGCTTGAAAGGCCTTACTCTGTACTTTGGCTCCCAGGATTAACAAAATATCATCTGTCTGTCCATGAATGTGTTCTAGCTGGAGGAGTCTGAATTCACCTGTGCCGCTGCTGTCAAGGCCCGCAAGTCCATGGAAGTGGAGATTGAGGATCTGCATGTTCAGATGGATGACATCTCCAAAGCCAAGCAGGCGGTCAGTTCATACCTCACCTGTGGCTGTTCTATGGCCATCCCACCAGCTATTGAGAGAACTTTATTTTTTTATAGAAAGTCTGAGTCATAAAGAAAGAAATATTCAGCATCTCAGGGACAGAGAAACATTCATCTGTCTTCTGAATGGAAAATGAAGCAACACACAATCACGCATACAAGTCGAATACACATAGGAAATACTTTCTCATTCACCTTCACTGCCAGTCAGGATGTCAGTTCAATTATTTACCGCAGGGAAATGATTTCTACATAATGGCATGTTTCCGATTCCTTCTCTAATTTGAACAAGACATATCGCCCTGAAATGCATTACTCTTTAATAATGCTGTCATGGGCTGGTTCTGCTTCAGCCTGAATGGAGGGATGTAATTGAGTTCACACGGCAGCAGGTTGGAAACAGATATTGGGAGAGAGACGGATGGTCCTATTTTGCACACGCTGTTTTGGCCCATGTCTTTATTATGCTGCTTTCTCTTTACAGCTTCTCTGGGGCGAGAAGCTGTCTGACAGGATGTTGAATTGAGTGGTTTCATCTGTAAAACTGCATCTTCGACCGTAGTACCACTGGACTGTTACTGTCTGGTGTTTGTGTAGTATTCTTTAGTGCTTTCTTGATGTGACCACTTATAGTCTTTCTCCTGGGAGATACTACATGGAGGCAATGACTGATTTTAAGGCCTTACAGAGCCAGCAGGATTCAGAGTTCTAGTGATATAGGACTGTAGTGTGCCACAGTAGTCTTTTGTCCAGGCTTTCTGTTATTGTATAGAAATATGGACATAACGCTCAGATAATTGGTTAGCTCAAATGAACACATTTCAATGTACAAATCTTTTGTGCACCATGAATCCATCATCAAAATTCATAGTTATTTCTGGTTCAGTGCCTATATATGATAAAAGCAGTGTCAATTGACTGATCATCCTTATGTACAGAAATCCTGTATATAAATGCCTACTTTTAGACCAGGGGTGCTCAATACGTCGATTGTGAGCTACCAGTCGATCGCGAAGGCTTCGTTAGTCGATCACGGAGCTCTGCCCATCAATATAAACTACCGCGCACGTGAGACGTGTGTGTGTGTGTAATTTTTTTTAGCATTTGTATTGTTGGTAGCTCATTTTGACTTGGTCAATTTAAAAGTAGCTCGCAATCCAAAAAAGTTTGAGCACCCCTGTTTTAGACTATTTTTCTTAAAATAAGAAAATTCTTGGTGTTAGAAAAAAAAATCATATAATGTGAGCTCTAATTATGTGTTTTATTACAAAGATTTGTCTTGTTTTGACATATTTGAGATATTTTTTGCCGTTTCACCCACCTCGTATCATGAAACGGCCCAAGCTAACAACTGGACTGAGCAACTGCCCTTGTGAATTGCATAGATTGATTTGAACAAGGTCGTCTTGTTTTGGGTTTTTGTGGTTTTCTTGGACTGTGTATACTGATGGTTAAGAATGAATGAGCCAGGATAAGAGGTAGAGAAAGAAAGGGCTAGAGAGGCAATCTTTGATAAGGAGGATGACTTGTGCCTGTCAGATCAGGCATAGATGGATGGAAAAGATGAGGCAAAAAAGCTGAAAAAGGTATTTGGTGCCTTGGTTAAGTCTTTGGCTGATGTCATTGTGTTTTAAAGAGCATTTTGTATGTCTTTGACAACTTGTCTTGTTTTTATCATTCAACCCATCTTCCTTTGACAAGAGGATTTGAGACAACTTGGAACCGTACACATGGGGAATTTAAAAATGACAGGCAGATTGAATACCTTCCCTGTGATTTATTCCCGTTGTTAAAGCTGTGATTTATGATTCATTCTATTGCTTGCTCAATAGCTTCTTTGTAGTTTCATAACATGTTTACTGTTCGTATTATATTTTACCACAAGTGTCATTTTAAATTCCTTACAGAATCTTAGCTCATTCACTATTAACTGATACATTTACATTGAGTTATTGTCCATTTTACTTTGTGTAAGTAGAGATACTAAGTATAACTTGTTCAATAAAGTGTAATCAAAAGGCCTCATATAGTCTGTAATGGGCAGTTTGACTAAAAGGGAATGGATTTGGGCCATTAACCATGTCTTAGTGAGTTTCTGCAACACATGAGTAAGATAGATGCCTCTGCCACTTTGCTGGTTCTGAACTCCATTTCATTTCCCACTTATGTGTTAATGAATTCATTAGCATTCTCTGATATCCACATTTTTCATCCCTTATTAATACATTCAGCCCTTACTCTTCAGAGATTGCTTTACTTTATTGTTGAAGTAATTATTATTGAATGGAATTAGACCTCTGATACTCCCAGGGAAGGCAGCTTGAGAAGTGCCAATGTTAGCAGCTAATTGTAAAAAAGGCTTGTGTGCAGCTCCTGTGTTTCTGAGCTCTGAAGGGCATGTGGAGGGATTATGTGTGGGAAGGCCTACGGTCCCCATGTAAGCAAGCAATTCTCAGTCAGCAGGTGAATACAAATTTATACAAAAAATACGATCAGAGACTTGGGCCTCCTGCTTGAAATATTGACACATTTCCTGTGGGCTGAGCTCTTTTGTGAGACACCGCTCTTATTGAGCGATTCTGTTGTGCCAAGTAATATTTAAGCAGACTTGCTTTTGAGAATACTGATCTTCTTGAGCTGCCTTCTGATGCAATGTGCTTTGTGTCCCTTCCAGCTGGAGGAGCAGCTGAGCCGTGTGCAGCGCGAGAAGAACGACCTGCAGTCGCGTATGGAGGAGGACCAGGAGGACATGAATGAGCTCATGAAGAAGCACAAAGCCGCCGTTGCCCAGGTAGCCATCCTAGACCTGTCAAACCACACAGAGACACTGTCAAAACACTCTAAGCAGGACAGCATGTACTGTACACAGCCTGAGGCCCCTCCACTAGCCCTCTACACAGACTGCATTGTCTAATGGCACTGGCCTGCCTGTGGATGGCAGTATTTTTAGGGTTATTATTTTCTGAAAGCTTGTCTCCACAATGATGCTCTCCTGAAAATTGCACGACAGCCCTTACAATGCTCAGTTTATACGGGAGGAAGAAGTGTACTTGGAAAAAAATCATTTGGACTGCAAAATGTTTTGCTGCATTTTGCTTTATTTGAAAGCGCTGCACTTTATCACCATTTCCGCTCCTCACACACCATTGTCATTTGCCAATATGATTTAGTCTTTTTTTGTCAGTGGCCCATTTCTGTCAATCCAAACAAACAAACTGGCAGTGTGTATGTACAGCTTGAAGTGGTTCTCATTTTCTCGTTTTTGTTTGTAGCGACTGTGTTTATTACTGCAGTATTAGCATTGTCATTACAACAGATCATAGCAACTCAGATATCTGGGTTGGTTGACATTAAGCCCAAATAAAGGTAGATTATTCAGAAAGCCCTCTCCTGTAGACATTCATGCTAATGTATAGATTTTTTTCACATGCTTCGCATCCTTTGGCTTATACCTCCAGGGCCAGGCTTCTTTTAGTTAAACATGTCATTGTCCATGTCATTTCACAACGCAGGCATAAAGCCTGTCAGCATGCAGAACCTGCTGTTCTTTCAAGTCCATACAGCCTGTGCTAGTGGTGGCGCCGCACTATTTGATTGACTTGGCTGGTGTAATGTGAATGGTTGACTGTTTTGTTCTTTGCTCTCATTTTGTACAGTCATCCCAGAGCCTGGCTCAGATCAGTGAGCTCCAGGCCCAGCTTGAGGAGGCCTTGAAAGAGAAGCAAGAAGTCCAGGAGAAGGTAAGCATGGCTGAAATAAAGCTGAATGAATAGTGCATCAGTAGGATGTTCATCCATAAATGTAGGGACAGCAGAATTGTCAGGCAGGCTCCTTTACACATGATTATCCTGAGACAATTACTTTACTTTGAAAACAGTACATGGTTAAAGAAATAACCAATAGTTATTAAATATAATATAAATGTATTATTAAAAGCAATTTGGGAGCAAAGTTGAGGTTGTGCCCTTTGTAGAAACATAATTTATACCATTAATCAAGCTTAATAAGCAAAGTTAAGGTGAGGCTCATCATGATAAAGGATGGGCTCATTTATGCATACACTCTTGTAAGCTTTAATGTTTTTTTTTAATAGTAAGGTCACTGCTGTGTAACAATTAAGCCTCAATCAGGTATATCCCTTTTACTCTGCCTCAAAAGCTTGTGTGGTAATAAGGTTGAGACTTATGAGATCTATGTGTCAGTGTTACCCCCAAAAAAGCTATAAGCAGGAGATAAGAATCAGAGCTTACTGCTCAGCAATTATCCACACGATCGTGCTAATCTGGACCTTACTCCAGATTCTCTCCCTCTGATACACACCTAAATAGTCTAAAGGGTTGGCCTGGCCTTGCTGAACAGCATCATTTCACTCATCCACATCTTGTTGATGCCTCAAGTACACTGAAGAGGTCAGATGTCAGGGTTTCTTTGGCAATGGTTTACATGTTTGGAAGACTTTGAAGGTCATACCTGTTTCATCTTAACTGTACAGTGTATTTCAAATAATAGACTCAAGCCTGAAGGAAATCGTTCTTCTCAGCCTTGGATTTCCCCACCTCTTTGAATATAGGTGCGTGCATGCTCAGTCGATGGAGTAACAAATTTACTGGTGCCAGGAGGGCTTTGAATAATGGATTTAAAGTGTGGTTAATGAAGTATTCGATGCATCCTGGGCTGAACTGGGTCGGGTCAATGAAACACTTTAAAAAATGGCTGCTAACCCTGTGGCAAGTTTTTCCTCATTTTGGTCATTGACAGGAATAACAGTATGCGTTTCTAAAGGTAGCACAGTTCAATTCAATCCCCACAGCAAGGCTATCTGGAATACAGATGGATTTTGTTGTCTAGATTCTGTGTGCGTGAGTGTGTGTGACTCTGACTCTGTGCACTCTTCCAGCTCACAGCCCTGCAGAGTCAGCTGGAGTTTCAGGAGCAGTCCATGGTGGACAAGTCTCTGGTCAGCAGGCAAGAGGCCAAGATCCGTGAGATCGAGACCAAGCTTGAATTTGAGAAGACACAAGTCAAACGCCTGGAGGTGAGTGGGAAAGACAGTGTGTGCGTATCTGTGTGGGTGTGTGTCCAGGTTTTTGTTGTTTTGTGTGTGTGTGTTGTGTTGTGTTGTGTGTGGGCTGACTGGTCCAAGTTGCAGAAGAGTCATAAGGTCAGCAAGCAGGCAGTCAGAAGTCAGAAAAGAGCATAAAGAAAGACACATACCCACTAGCCTCCAAGGCTGTACTCTGTAACCTCCTCATGGGGAACGTTCTAAAGCTTAGAACTTAAGAAATAGTCTTTATTCAGGAAACTTTAATCAGTCATTCATTGGATAATAATAACATCCCATTCAGATTTCAAAAACATTTCACATTAAAGCTTTCTGTTTTCTGGGGTCTGAGTTTTAAATTAAGCTGTTTACTCCAGTGTTTGAGTGTTTGCTATATTTGCATTTGCATTTGTTTTCTTTAGTCATATTTAGTAATAGGCAGTCATCTTTGTCATTCAATTCCACTCTCTTTGGCACATCATACGCAATTACACAAGCTGCATCAATCAAGCAGGAGCTTTTAAGGAAATGGGGCTCAGATATTTACACAATGCACAATAGTAGTTCAGTAATGGCCAACTTGAGTTTTTTTCAGCTGTTGCTAAAGGAAAGGCTGCATTATTATTTCTATCATTCAGACTGCAGCCCTGTGCTGAGGCGGTTTGTGTGTTGTAATGGCGTTGTTCTTTCATGTGCACTCCAGGGTCTGGTGTCCAGGTTAAAGGAGAACGTTGAGAAGCTTACTGAGGAGCGCGACCAGCGCAGCACTAGTGAGAACCGTGAGAAGGAGCAGAACAAGCGGCTACAGCGACAAATGCGTGACCTGAAGGAGGAGCTGGGCGAGGTGGCCAAAAAGGAGGCTGAAGCCAGCCGCAAAAAGCATGAGCTGGTGAGAGCTCTTTCAAAATGACTCCCACTCACTGACCCATCAAGAGACCCTTCATTAAGTTAATGGTCGCAAGTGTGTGTTCACCATAACCTTTTAAACACATGCACTGAAAGACAGAATTCTTACAATCGTTACAGACTTCACACTTCCAGCTCTATAGTACAAAGCCCTGTGTTGTGCCGTGTTACCTGCATATGTGAAAGAGAACATGAGGGATAGTAAAGCAAACTAAGACTCAAAAGACCTGCTTCACCCAGATCCCGCCCCTTTGCCTAACCACCAATTTTTCTGGTTTTAGTTCTGTTCTGTACAAAGCTTGTTGACTGGATCAAGTGTCAAGACAAGAAAAAGTCATATGTGTGCTGTGTTCTGATTGGCAGTTGTACATTAATTGTTTTAATCTTGCCTTTTAAGCACTGTCTACTTTGGTGGACTTATAAATCACCTAATAACAGTAGTAACATCACAGACAATACACTAGTTTTTACTAGTCTTTATGGCAGTAGAGAAAAAGCTAAAAATAACCATTAAAACAATGAGACACAATTAAAGCCTGTTTAATTTAATTATTGTGTGTATTTAATAAAGTAAATAATAAAAGTTTTATCATAATTTCCAACAATTTATATTGATTTTTTGTATCACTTTTTTATTTACTTAATTTTTTTTAAAAATTGAATATACATTTTATATTATTTAGGAATTTTATTAATGTAAATTTGGTAAAAATATCAGCGCTGTATGTCTGTTATTAGCCTACTGATAACATCATCCCTAAAACTCATCATCAAAATATAATCTGTCGACTTCTACCTAAGGACATCAGTTGAAATGTTGTTTTTTTGGTCAGTATTAGACCTACTTGCTCTAAATGCCTCTGTCTCTGCAGGAAATGGACATTGAAAGTTTGGAGGCTGCAAACCAGAGTCTTCAGGCAGACCTCAAGCTGGCTTTCAAACGGATCGGTGACCTGCAGGCTGCTATTGAGGATGAGATGGAGAGCGATGACAATGAGGATCTAATCAACAGGTAATGCCTGTCTCTCCTCATCTCTCTTTCCCCCTCTCTCTTTCTTTCTCTCATTATTACAGAAGAGCTCATCACTGCTGCAATTCCATGGAGGAGGAGTAGACTGATTCAGACCAAGCCCCGTCATCATTGAACTTTTGGAGTAGTGTGTCTCCCGCTCTGTCATTTCTTATTCACACTGTCTGAAATATTGATGGCATGAAAACTGCTGTGCATAATGTGGAGTTCTTGTTTTCATAATCTATTCAGCTCAATCACTTGTCACTTCAGCAAAGTCATACTCTGTTCTCCTGTAGTTTTTTGCTGTTGCAGGAGCATTTCCTGACTTTTGCTGATTATTATTTGTTTGTATGTATGTAGAATAAGCTTGGTTGTGATCATTTAATACAGTCTGTGAGAGAATTAAAAAGTCAGTACAGTAAGACAGTGAAGTAAGGAAAGAAATGCCTTAGAAATGATTGAACCGTAGATTTATCACTAGGCATAGTAAATATTCAAACACAAGGATGAGCTTGGCTTCTGATGTTTCATTTTAAAACATTTCAGTCCCTTTTATGCACTGTTCATCTTCTGTTCTATTAGTTAACGTAAGGTGTTTTTCTCATTTTTTTCTTTGTTCCCTTTTTTGTTTGTATGTTTCTTTCTCATCCATCATACACCTCCAGTTTACAAGACATGGTGACTAAGTATCAAAAACGAAAAAACAGAACGTGAGGAGACTCAAGCACATTTGAGCTTCTGTTAACCTTCCTTGGAAAATATTGCAGTATCCATTATGTTTGGACAAAAACGCCTGCTGATCATTATGTGTTGTTTAACCCTCTGAAGTCACAGTGATAATTGGTGATGAAACAACCATGGTGTAATTCATTAGTTCTCACTCCTATTTCACTGAAACACTTTACAAGACGTACAGCACTTTTACTTGATTCCATATTTGTATTTGTTAGTTTGTACATTCTTTCCATTTGTCTATTTACTTCCATAAAAGGTGGAAAAAGTTAAACATACAGATTTGTTAAATTATCCATTGCACAACATATATAATTACAAACAGTTGGGCAAAAAGTATTTGGCAGCCACTAATTCTGCTAGTTGTTTCACTTAAAAAGATGAGAGAAGTCTGTAATGTTCATCATAGGTTCACTTAAACTGTGAGAGACAGAATGTAAAAAAAAAAAATCCAGGAAACCACACTGTAGATGGTATTTTGGCCCATTCTTCCATGTAGATCATCTTAGGAGCTGTGATTTTTTTGGGGCCGTTTCTTCCTCCACAGATTCTCTATTGGATTGAGGTCCGGAGACTGGCTCGGCCACTCCAGAACCTTGAAATGCTTTTTATGTATCCACTCCTTTGTTGCTCGGGCAGTGTGTTTGGGATCATTGTCATGCTGGAAGATTCAGCTATGTTTTATCTTCAATGTTCTCACTGATAGAAGGAGGATTTTGCCCAAAATCCCACAATACATGGCGCCATTCATCCTTTCCTTAATACGGATCAGTCGTCCTGTACCCTTTGGCTTAAGCAGGATTTTAATCCATGACGACGTAGTGTGTTACTAATAGTAACCTTTGTTACTGTGGTCCCAGCTGTCTTCATGTCATTGACCAGTTCCTCCTAGTAGTTTTTGGCTGTTTTCTCACCGTTATCAAGATCATTTGTACTTTACAACGTGAGATCTTGCATGGAGCCCCAGGTTGAGGGAGATTTGTTAGTGAGCTTGTATTTATTTTATTTTCTAATAATTTCTCCAACAGTTGATCTCTTCTCACCAGGCTGCTTGCCTGTTGTAGATCAGATCATCCCAGTCTTGTGCAGGTGAACAATCTTGTCCCTGGTGTCGTTAGACAGCTCTCTGGTCTTGGCCATGGTGGACTGACTGTTTGAAGGTGTGGACAGGTGTCTTTTATACAGATAACGAGTTCAAACAGGTGCCATTAATACAGGTAATGAGTGGAGGATAGAAGAGCTTCTTAAAGAAGAAGTAACAGATCTGTGAGAGCCAGATTTCTTTTTTTTTTTACATTCTGTCTCTCATAGTGGAAGTGAACCTATGATGAACATTACAGACCTCTCTAATATTTTTAAGTGGGACACGTAGCAGAATCGGTGGCTGCAAAATACTTTTTTTGCTACACAGTACACGTAATTACATATGGAAAGCATAGCCAAACAAAAGTGCCTTCCAAGGGTTAAGTAATTTTAATTAATATTTTTGTTTAATATTCCTGAATATTGTGCGTAATTACAATAAAATAGAATGATAAGGCTTCAGAGATACTGCAATACACTCCTTGGATATGACAATTAACCGCACCCTCTACATACACTACTTTTCCCCAACTTTTTTTTTTTTTTTTTGCATGGGAGCACATGCTGCAGTGCATGCATGCCACTGACCACATGATTCTCCCAGCCAAGCATGGTCCCTACTGGGTTCCTCTTCTTAACACATTCCCCAAAGTGCCCCTTAACACCTATGTTTGAGGATAACCTTTCCATGTACTACAGTCCCTATCCAGGTGCAGGTAAGTGTCAGGTGGCAGGTAAATAGCTAGTTTGTGTTTGGCCTTGTCCAGGTTGTACTTCCTCTGGACTCATGCCAGCTGACCTCCTGTGATCCTCCAGAACCATGTAGGAACAGCAACATGGAGCAGCCTTTCACTTCTCTCTCTCTCTCTCTATTTCTCCCTCTTGCTCTTCCTCTCTCTCCTCCTTTCTCTCCCGGTCTGTGTGTTCTGAATTTTTCACAGTACTGCTCATGGGACCCAGCAGCCTTTGACAGAGTGAGAGAAGGGCGTGTTCCTCATCAATCTTTCAAACAAGCAAAGTTAAATAATAGATAACCCTCAAATGACCTACAAAAAGCACCCAGCTCGTCAGCCAGTGGCCCCCAATGCCATTCCAGACTCTGGCACCAGGCCAGATCGGTCTCCCTGACAGTAACTAGAGGCCTGTACCGAGCAGCACTTTTTGCATTATCCATTTTTAAAACTCTTGTAAAATTACAAGAACCCTTTTTTGTTTCACATGATAGTTAGCTTACTGAATAATTTTTTAATTATTTTTTTTTTTTATTATTATTTATTTTTTTTAGTTGTATGTTGACAGCACTGTGTCTGCCTGCAAAACTGATATTTTTTTGGCTAAAAGGAATTAATTATTCATGATATTCCTGATGGAGTTATTAAAAACTTTATATAGACATACTCAGCACACCTCGAAACCTCAGAACACAAAGTTTCACAGGCTAGGAAGAACTGCAATAAATAAAAGAATTGTTATAAAGGTTTTATACAGAAAGGCCATGCTGAGATAAGAATAATAACTGATAATAATCTCATATATTCAATAGAAATTTTTGGAAGATTTTGAGCCCATATGAGACTCCGGGCCTAAGAGAGATCTGTAGGGGCTAATGATGAATGTAATAGTGTTTAACAGAGATGCGCAACCAATAGAAGTGCATTGTCACAGACAATTAATGTCCCTCGCTGCTCTCCGTGGTGTTTGTTTGCTCCCCTGGGCCGCGGTGCAGCTTAACTAATGGTATGCGGTCAAGGACATAAATTGTGTGTGACACTTTGGCTAAGTGCTTGATTACAAAGCGCCTGCTGTCCCGAGGCTTACCATGGGGTTGGCCGGCACAGCTCTAGGCTACCACACACACACACACACACACACACACACAGAAAGTCTTACCTCAGGTCTCACTCGAGGGATCCGAGAGGCCATCTGAGAGCAAAGTGAATCTCCACATAGTGAGACTTGCAGCCGTCTTATGATCTATCTGCTAACTATATGTATATCAGGTTTGATATGTTTTTGTTCTCTTTTTTTCCCTCTGGTTCAGTTGTTCAATTGAAAAACTGGTTCACTGTTGTTCAGTAGAGGTTTCCAGGTGTGTGTGTATAATGCATAATGCCTTCAAATGATGCTAAGTCAATAGCTGAAAATACTGCTCCAAAACTTTACTTAACCCACTGAAGACTCATCCAGTTCTTCGTTAGTGTGGCATAATCTTGAACAACGTGGTTTCAGACACAGCTTGACTTACTTAACGAGAGCTATGAAAATTGAACCCAAACTTTGTGTAGTTGAACACTAATTAAACTTTTGTCAAGTTTCACTAACCACAATTTTCTGCTCTCCAGGAGTAGAATTTGTAATGACACCAAGATGTTAACAGTAGATCCATGAAGTCTGTGAAGTTGCAAGGTGGGCCTCCATGGATCTGATTCCATCCCACAGATTCTCCATCAGATTGAGATCTGTGAAATTTGGAGCTCAAGTCAACACCTTGAACTCTTTCATGTTCTTCAAATCATTCCAGAACAATTATTTCAGTATAAAATAAATATTATATAAATATATTTATAATATAAAATAAATTAACTGATCAGAGCAACTTGCTTTCTTCCATTGCTCCATGATGTAATTCTAATGCTCACATGACCATTGTAGGCACATTATGACGGGTTGGCTGGCTTTCTATCACTTTAGATAATACATAGCTGCCATATTTATTTTATAGTCTTGCCTTCTCTACCCACACACACCAGTGCACTTTGGTGCCCATTAACCTAAAAGCCAAATTACTGCTTATCCTTCCTTGAACCACTTTGGGAACACTCCAAAAGACCTGGGGCTCTGACCCAATCAAAAGTCAATGAGGTTCATGTCCTTCTGCTTCCAACACCTTAACTTCAAGATATGACTGTTGCTGTCTTGTGTTTCTCACTTCTTGACAGTTGCCAATGTTATTCACTTTACTTCAGTGGTCTTATTTTCTTGTAGATTTGTTGAAATACCTCCTATAACACAACATCCATATGGAAAACACTATAGACAGAAAACCAGGACAGGCTGCAAAACTAGCCCCAAAGATTAGCAGCTGCCGCTTCAGAGCTAACCTTCATTTCATAGTGCTGAAATAATGAGCCAGAGTAGTGCCTGTAATTTAATTTGGTAGTGTTTGACCGTGTTGGCCTCAGAGGACGACGATATAATGTGATTATTGAAATCCCAATTAAAACAGAACTGGTAGCCGTGGCCTCATCATGGAATTTCTTTTTTTTTTTTTGCTTGTCGACTGTAAGTGGAGCTGCTGCTACCCTGTGAATTCTCCTAGGTTGTTTTATAGTATTCTGTGTGCTGCACTGGACGATAAGTGAACGATAAGACTAATCTGAAGAGGTAGGGAAGCATTGACTTGCAAATCTGGCCAAACATACATTCTGCATTTTATCTGGTCCTGAGAAATGAGCAAACAGACATGGGATTGGCTTAGCTGCTTGATGCACGACCCATTAATATGTCTGCTCCTGGGGCCTCTCTTTTTGGATTTGTTCCCCTTATTGACAGCACCACTGCTCTTCCATCAGCAACCTTTTCTGCCTGGTTGTAGAACAGTCAAACCATGAGCTAATGTAATTATGGCTCTTTGGTGACGCTCAACGCCTTTCAAACCATTATAGTGATTACATTTCACTTCACATTTAATGACGGTGGTTCCATACTCTGGTCCTGGACCACCACCACCCTGTACATTTTAATTTACTCCAGCAGACCCACGTCCACTCAGCAAAGGCCTCTTAACTAGCTGATTGGTTAGATCAGGGGTCGGCAACCCGCGGCTCCGGAGCTGCATGCGGCTCTTCAGCACCTTGCTGTGGCTCTGTTTGGCCTTGACAATTTTTTTTTAATTTATTAATTCAACTTTTAATTATATATTTTATTTATTTATTTGTTTATTTTGTTAGTTATGTTGGAGTTTGAGGTGATACTTGTGTAACATTGTGTAATTATGTAACTTTATTAGCAGTAAATAAAGTGAAACGCGAAATGCGCCAACATTTGGAGTAACGCCCCATACCACGCTCTGGTCGCTATGGTAACGGGTAAACGTTCTTTTCAGAATCAGTTTTTAGTGCTGTTGTGTTGATCTCAGGGTTTTCTGCCATGACTTTCATTCAGAATACCGGCAAAGCTGAGTCTCTAACACACTTAGATGCTACGGATTGAGATTGTTTTTTTTTTTTAAAGTTGTAATTTTTGGTACAGCCGGTGGTTGAGGACTCCTGAATGTGTATAAGTTTATAAGCTGTGTTATGTTTTGCGGCTCCGGGCGATCTATCTTTAGTTGAAGAGGAGGCAAAATGGCTCTTTTGATAGTAAAGGTTGCCGACCCCTGGGTTAGATCAAGTGTGTTAGATGAAGGAAAATGTTTTTGTCAAAAATTGTTTCCCAAAGAAACTTCCAGTAAAACAAACGTTGTAAGGAGGTTATTAAAAAATATGTAAATGTGATTACAAAAATAATTTCTATCCCATAAATGGTTCTTCAGGAAACCAGAAGTTGTTTTCACTGTGATCACAAGTGTTTAAACTGAACCATTCATGTAAAATTTTATTTACAGTGTAAGCAGTCCAGGGTTAGATTGTGTTTTTACCCCAGTAGAAGTTATGGGTTGAAAGAGTTCTGATTATGGTTTTCAAATGTACTGTGAGAAGAGCAGAGTACTTTTTATCAGCAATGATGCAGAAAGTTTTGATGTCTTTTATAGACCTCTGGCAGCCCATAATTCCTATTTTCAAAAAGCTATTCACCACCATTTTGCCGTCATTTAGAGGTATGGCAGCAGTGCCAGTTAAGCCTTCACTTAAATTATTATTCAGGGGTTAAAAGCTATTTAGGTTAGATAAGGACACAAAATATTGGAAAGTCTTTCTGGTATTTATCAGAGCCATTTAAATGACTTTCTCTCTCCTGGTCTGGCTTTATATGTGCAGACCCAGCCCTCTGACTGTCCAGTAGCAGCTAACTGAGGGTCAAAGGTGTGAGTGCCCACTAACGCACAGAGAATGGCAATGGAGCTCTGGGGTCTTTGCTGATCCAGCACATGTGTTGGTGCTGTTGTGCGTGTGCTAAAAAAGGCCTTTGTTTTTACCCTATCACCAGACTAACATGCTATGCTAAATCTGCCTGTGTTCTGGTTCTGACGCTCTTTATCTCCTCTCCGTCCGCTCAGCGAGGGCGACTCGGACTCTGAAGTGGAAGACCGTGTGGATGGGGTGAAGTCATGGCTCTCCAAAAACAAGAGCTCCGCCAAGAACCTGTCAGATGACAGCAGCCTGAAGAGCTCAAGGTCAGTTCCATGACCCCTTCTACCTGCTTGGCCACTAAAGGCAGTTCAAACCCTGCGTACACACACGCACACACACACACACACACACACACGCACACGCACACACACACACGTACACACACACACACACACACACACACACACACACACACACACACACACACACACACACACAC
>JBBIGC010000001.1:21569213-21581573 GCA_037576955.1 Lepidarchus adonis
ACACACACACACACACACACACACACACACACACACACACACACACACACACACACACACACACACACACCCTGCATGCAACAATAGCAGGCTGGGAAAATAGCATTAGTTTGCTCAGAGGGAGATTTCTTTTGGCTGCTGCCACAGTTTCTCTCTCTTTCTCTCTCTCTCTCTCTCTGTTGTGCTCTCACTCTCCAGCTCTCTTCTTTTTCTTTTTATCCTCTTTTGCTGCCACTTACTCTGTCACTTATTTGTTTAGTTCTCTAATGGCTTTCAACATTTCTGTCTTCACTTCTCTTTTTCCTCCCCTTTTCGCTCCATATTTTCCCTCTTCTCTTATCCTATATATTTTTTGAAATATTCTTTAATCTTTATCCCTCTTTATCACTTTCCTCTTCTTTCTTTTTTACATTCATCTGTCCTTTTTTGTTATTACCCTCTTTACACACTCCCCCCATCCTCTTCTTCACCACTTACACTTATTCTCCTCATTGCTGGTGGTTTGATGACAGCAGCTTCTTTAGAGGCACTGGCCTCCTTGGCAGATTTATCGATGTGCCTGTTGGCCAGCTGGCATGCCTACCTGCGCCCCTCTCCCAGAGATTAATAGATTGAGCCTGCTGGCTGACAGCTTCGATTGCCCTGCATTTGTCTCTTTTCCAGAAGATTTAAGTCTCCCTCTTGAGGCCCTCAAAAGTTTTAAAAACTTTGGAGCTTAAAAAATTTTAATCATGTTCCCCATAGAACTCTTGCCCCGGGAGCTGGGCTCAAGCCAGCATTTCTAGTATCTCCTGGACTTTTATGAGTATAAACCATTATATAGAGACAATTAAAGTGTGATGAAGTAATATGTACCTCTTATTGCACAGTTAGTTATGAGATTTTTTTTTCTTGAAACTGATTTTTTTTTCATGTAAATTCAAGCTCAAAAGGAAGTGCCATGGTCACTGATTCTGCATAATTGTCCTGACTGTAATCCATTTTCACGCTGTTCCTATGATTTCTCATCTGAAATGAAACTTTATGTTCTGTTATTTCTATCAGCTGTGGCCATCCTTTAAAAGAAGTTTCAACCCAAGTCCATTTTTAAATGTGATTAATGGCGTCACATCAATGCCAAAACTAGAGCGCGCAAAATCGCTTGCCGCAAAAAAATTGCAGGCGTAAATTTCAAAGTCGCGCAGTTGTGGTAATGTTGCACGCAAACTGTATTTTTCCTCTCGCAAATGTCTTTTTTCCTCTCGAAGATCAAATTACCGACGAGATCTTTTTTGCTCGATTTCTGCGCGTGCGGTTTGAAGGGGGGTGGGTTTTGGCAGTTTAGAGGCGGGGCTTTGACAGTTTCTGTCTATGAATCCTATTGGCCGATGGATCCTGGTCTTGTGATTGGCTAAAGAAAGTTATAATGACATACTATTAAAACATTTGTGAGCGAGTGACAAAGGCGTCGGTTGCTTTATTACTGATTGCGTGCTTATTAGAAGTGTAAGAACTAACTATGAAATAATAATATGACGTCGATTAACCTACCTGTCGCCGTTCCTCTTCCTCCGCCATCTTTGTTTTTTCTGTGGGAACTTTCTTTATTAATTAAATATATATAATTTAATATAATTTAATATTATATTATTATTTCATACTTAGGTCTTACACTTCTAATAAGCACACAATCAGTGATAAAACAACCAACGCCTTTGTCACTCGCTCACAAATGCTATAATAGTATGTCATTATAACTTTCTTTAGCCAATCACAAGACCAGGATCCATCGGCCAATAGGATTCTTAGACAGAAACTGTCAAAGCCCCGCCTCCAAACTGCCAAAACCCACCCCCTTTCAAACCGCGCGCGCAGAAATCTCACTCGAGCAAAAAAGCTTCTAGTCGGTAATATGATCTTCGAGAGGAAAAAAGACATTCGCGAGAGGAAAAATACAGTTTGTGCGCAACATTACCACAACCACGCACGTGATTCTTAATTTTTTTAAATTTCGGCAAGCGATTTTGCGCACTTTAGTTTTGGCATGGATGTGACCCCATACTGATTCTTTGTCATGAATATAGCTGTAGAGTTATATAACTCAGTCAGCATTTATAATGTCTTTTGTTGCTAGTGGTCTGTAGTGGTCAGTGTATCTTGTCATTTTAGACCAGGAAACAGTCTTAGAAAACCAAAGACAATATTATATTGTTTTGTATAACAATATCTTTACTATAATTGGTCAGCCTTTAAACAATGGATTTGAGGTAGAATGCTACTTTAAAGGTTCCTCTCATTTCTTTTAAATGTATAACTCATCTTTCATTTCTGCCCCTATTTCCTCCCTCGTTCCATCTGTCTGTCTTTGTTGTACTCTTATCCTCTCCTGCTGCCGACACCCTCATCTAGATATGCTGCAAACGTTGATGCCAAAGAGGGCAAAGAGTGGAAAGAGAATGGCAAAGAAGGTAAAGAGGTAGAGCAGAGCAGGCCTGTATCTGTGATGAGTTCCCTCAGCTACAGGAGACGCTCTACTTTGAAGGACTCCATTGGCGGGAAAGGAGATGACGGCTCTCTGTTTAGCACCCTCAAGGAGCAGGATGACTCTCAAGAGCTCACGTCCTTCCGAAAGAACACGGTCAAGGATGCTCTGGATGACTCCTACTCCGTGAGCTCATGGAGGAAGGGAGACAGTCTGGATGACAGAGGTTCTGTTATCTCTCAGGCTTACTCTGAGGCAGCCAGCAGGGCCAGGAAAGGTATGGACAGCCGCTGGTCCGAATTTGACAAGGAGTCTGTTGCACCTAGTCGAGCTTCAACCCGCTGCACGGACCTGGACCTGGACCTGGACCTGGATGAAGCCAAATCCAGTATGTGTTCCATCAGTCCCTTGGGTCGGCGCCGAAGTATGTCCAGATTGGATGACAGACAAAGTGAATATGGCTCCGCCTTTAGCCCAGACTTGAGCTGCCGGAGCCCCAGAAATCTGAGCCGTGCCGATTCCCGTGTGTCTCTTTCTCGCAGTTCCCGCCTCAGTGAGTTTGATGTGGACGATGATGCCCTCAGTGTAGCATTCAGTTCTCGTTCATCTGCTGGCCGCAGCATGTCTGTGCCCCCACAGTCCCGGAACACTGACTCTACCCTGCCAGACACATCAGACCTCAAGCCCGTCAGCCGCTCCAACTACCTAGATCCAGATCTGGAGGCAGCCATCAATGAGGTACTGAATTTCAAGCCTATCACTTTTAAGCGCAGCAGCCTGGAAGACTCTGAGGGCCCGGCAGAGGAAGAACAAGATGATGGTAGGAAGAGTGCAAGGAGTGGCAGGGAGAGCAGTCGAAGCTCTAGCAGTCTTAGACGCTCTGCCTCGGCTGTGGACTGTAGACGCTCCAGCAGCAGCCTGAGCAGTCGCAGCAGTCGCAGCGGGAGGAAGAGCAAGAGTAAGAAGAAGAAGAGCCACAGCTCTGACTCGTCTGAAGATGAACGCAGGAAGGGCAGCAAAAAGAAGGGAAAGAAGAAGAAGAAGAAGAAGTCAAAGAAGGAGTCTTCTTCTTCATCCTCTTCTTCCTCCTCCTCTGATGATGATTCAGAGTCCAGCTCAGAGTCAGATTCCAGCTCTGGGGCCTCCACCATCTCGTACCGAAGCACCAATAGCATCAAGAGAGCCCCTGGCAAGAATGCTTCAGCTTCTGAAGAGGAAGGGGAGCCTGGAGGGGCTTCTGAAGTAGCTGTACCACTCAGCAAGAAGGACGAGAAGAAGAGGAAGAAGAACGTGGATAGCGTGATGATGAAGTATTTGTACAAGGCTGACAGTGACTGAAGATGGCAGTAGGTGTTGCCTGGTTTGGAGTGAAGGGTTTCGCAAGCATGGTGTTGAATTAACCCCAGAGTTTTTTCTCCTCCTTATTCTGTGACAATTCATTACACTTTCACAGTTTGTTCTTGTACAACTAATGAACATAGTTTGCTTTTCTATTTTATTTCTCTATAACACACTCCCAGTTAATGACTTGTTGTGTATATGCATGAATGTGCCTAAAAGTAACAGAAGTACTTCTCGCAAGTCTTTTTGAAGGATTGGGTAATTGCTTTTGTGCTTATTTAGATTAATCCAGAAAGAGAAACTGTTGATGCATCATTTGTTGAAATGTCTTTGTGATTAATTACCCCAATACTAAATAACGATGGAGCAACTGAAGTCAATTCCAAAGCCACCATAGATTTCCCCTGAAGTGTTTTAATTTAGACATAATTAAAACAGACCATTGATCTGCAGATCTGTACAACTTACCGGCATATTCAAGAACGGCAGCAATTAACCTAAAGCTTGCAGCATTTTTGTTTAGAGAAAGATTAGCCATGGTGACACTCAAAGTTATCGCTGACTTTTTGTGAGGGAGATATATTTGCATTTGTGTCAACAGCCGCATATTTGCTCCCGTGAAATTTGAGTGCGCAGTTCATTTATATGGTAATTTGTCTGCTGTGAATTTGAGAAACTATCATGCTAAATGAAGGTGGCTTTAAAGGGCTCTAGATTTCTAATTGAATACGTAATAGTTTTGTGAACAATTTATACCTAAAATGCAAATTTTCATTCAATCTGATTAGTATTTGAGCTGCATGTTTGTGTGATTCATGCGCTTAGTTTTTTTCCCTGGAAATTCTAATCAAAGTGTCTGTAATCTCCAGCCCCCCCTCTGGCCGAAGACGCTTCTGTCTTGACAGATCTGACGAGGAAGAAGAAGAGGAGGAGAAAGAGGAAGGCAGTCCTAAACGAAGCTCCTATCGCTCCAGATACTCCTGCCGCAGCTACCTGAACGACAGCAAGGGCAAGCCATCTGAAACCACAGCGTAGTGATTCTTTAAACACACACACACACGCGCACGCACATGCACCAAACACATGTATATACATTGGAACGTTTGCCTTTTAGTATTGAGCCCTGATGCAAATGACAGGGAGTCTTCAGAACAGGAACACGATGGAAGTCACTGTGTTAGGATCCTTCTCCTTCACTGCACTGTCTGCAAAGATACAGCCTTCTCCTCTTCCTATCACTCTTATTATGTTTGTTATTTCTTTTTTGTGTGTGTTTCCTTATGGGTACTTCTGCCATTGATTATCAAAGACTCAATGTTTTTTCTCTTTTATTGGACTGGCTTCATCTCCATCTCCACGCCAGTAATGCCAAGGTCCAGTGAAACTCCCCCACTAGTCCTGCCACGCTTGATCAGCCTCTAGCATGTCAAGCTGAGCCAAAGAAGTGGGATTTTCTTTGCTCACACCAAGTTTGGGTTTGCTTCCTTTTATGCTTTATGAAATATTATAATAAATATTATAATAATATGGTTCTACCCAATAAAACCAAAACAAAAAATACAAACAAAAAAACATTACAGATGTGTATAGATGTGCTTTAGTGCTTCTTGCTTGACAGAGAGTGGGGTCAAGGGAGAGGTCCATTGATTAAGCTCAGTTCCCTGCAGCTGTGGACGCTCTTCATCCACTCTCACAGCTTCCCAAGCCCCTCGGCTCTTCTTCCTCTGCCACTCCACTGTGGCAGTGCCCTGCTCTGCTGTCCAATAGAAGCGTAACCCTTATCTCAAAGGACAGAAAGGATTTGCCCATGCAACTATCAAGCTGTGCTTGAGGAAGTTGAATTCAGAGCCAGTTTTTTTCCCAAAATATTTTTTGTCTTTGTGGATTTCATTCGTATTGACTTAAGTACAAGCGCTAATGGCTACGGTTAGCGGTTACACACACACACACACTAATTGTTTTCATGCTTCTGTTTCTTCTTCATTGGCTTTTCAAAGTGTTGATTCTGATTTTCTTCACTACAGCAGTGAAATACTGGGAAATATACAGCCATCAACATCTGTGAACGGCTTTTACTTTGCCTTTGACAAAGGAAAACATGACACAAATAACATGAGCTCATGAACTGAACCAATGCTGTGAAATCCTCTTTTCTTAAGCATGTTTTCAAGTTGGATTCAGCACTATTTTCAGCCTTAAAGAATGACTGATTTCAGTAGTGGTGCACCCAAAGCAGACAGAAAAACAAGCTCCTTTGATTTCTATTGTTGCTTCATTGTATTATGTTGCTTTCATCGTAGTATTTATGGACTAGCATTAATGAATTATGAAGACGCCAAATGCAAACCATTTTTACAAACAGCATGGGGATGAAAGACTCATTGGTTCCCTTTGATTTCGAAAGGAGCCAGTGAATGCTTTTTACAGGTCAATGATTTCATCCTCTTTTCTATGCAGTCAATATTAATTTTAATATGAGAAGTGTGTGTTTTATGATGTTGCTGGCTCATTAAAAACACAAAGCAAAAATGCATAACACTGCTGGCTGTACACATTAATATGAATATATATAAATCTATATGATTCATCCTAGCTTTCAAAATAGTTCATGTTTATTTTCTTTATTGAATAAAAGACCACTTGTTTTAAGTAATATTTTTTTTTTCCAATATGGTTTAGTATATTGTAAATAAACTATGGCAATTGTTTTAAACTCGCTGCAGTATGCTTTTCTCATTATTTACTTTCCTTCCATCTTTTATTTTCCCCATGAAGGCTTGTCTTCAAAAAAGCACCCCCCAGTTATAAATATGCACATCAGCCCATGTGCTGTTGCTTAACATTTCCAGAGGGTTTGTGGGGTTTTGGCTTGCAGTATGTTTTTTTTTCCTAAAGCACATGCTTTCATGTTGTTGCATGCTCTGGGAATGGATGGTGTGTGGTTGCTTAAGCCCTCTCTTTTCATCGTCTTTGCAGTAGGGAATACAACAGACCCAAAAATGGCAGCCTTTATGATTTTAGTGCTTGAGGCCATCTGTCTTCTGAGTGGTGCCCTACATGTCTGCATCTGAAGAAGTTCACAGCTACTGAATGACAACAATTTGAATAGTTGTTCTTTTTTTTTGAGTTTATATATGTATACAGGGGGTCCTCGAGTTACGTCAGGGTTTGGTTCCTCTGAACGCAACACAACTCAAATTTGCATGTAATGAATTTATTAAACCGCACTGTGCTTTAGTAACAGCCAGCAACATGAATGAATGTCTCATATCACAGTAAAGCATTTAGGTAATGTTGCTCCAGATAGAAATGCTATTTTTAATGCTTTAACATTCACCACATCAGTAAACGCATTGAAATGATGGTGACATAGCACAGTGCACTATTAACCCCCCCATCTCACCCCCCGATCCACCTAAACTCTTATTCAACACTAATGGTAAATAAAACATAAGCATCTCTGCAAAAACAGTAATAAACAGTGCATAGGGAATTAGCACAGCCCCCATCTTGGCACGCACACAGGCACACACTGCACTATTAACCCCACCATCTCACCCACCAATCCACATGAACAACAAACATCACAGCAATAACAGCAATAAACATCCCCCTCTTTCTCCCGTCCCTGCACACACACAGGCATGCACACACGCAAGTGGCAGCCCCATATTACTAGCATTTAGCATTTAGTAGGCATTCAGCTGCATTCTAATACCATATATGACTTAGCACACAAAAAAGCCATGAATCTCTGTAAGTATAATGCAATGTAAGTCTAGGATCCCCTGTGTGTGTGTATATGTGTGTGTGTGTGTGTGTGTGTGTGTGTGTGTATATATATATATATACACACTGCAACATTGCTATGGTTTAACTGTCCACTTATTGTCCAAGTACATACAGAGACTGCAGTTATTTCCATGTGTGGCTGTTTCTGACCATAGGACCACTGTTGTGTGGATATTTCTGGCTGCCTGACTGCTCTCAACCCAGCAATGAGACTGGGATGTTAACAAATCCACGTTGCTCTGCCGGGTACACTTGTACCAGCGCAGCACACACTAATATCCCACTGGTCGCCCCAGTGAATATCTTCTGTGCTGGTTCTATGGCGGTTCCTTTCCAGTGCTGAATGGGAACCACAGCTGTTAACCACAACGTGCACATGTAATAGGTGTTTCTGATAATGTGGCTAATAATTGTAGCCATAAGGTGGGTGTCCCTAATCGTTTATGTAATTCACAAATTTGTTTTTCAGACGCTGTTCTCTACAGCAAACAAAGTTAAGACTTTTCCATGCAGTAAACAGAAGAGCTTCAGGCTACTGTCAGCTCGATGAGTACAGACTGAAAAGAAGAGGAGATAAGATGACTCCTTTACCCTTTCCACGTGATGACCCAAAGCTCTCTCACAGAGCAAGCTCTCCAAAAACAAGCAGTGCTTTTCCTGCTCATGGCAAAGAAGAACTATATTCAGCTTTTCCAATCACACGTACTGTTTACTTACAGCAATAACCGAATGTTTCAGCCTCAGTCATGTGTCAAATCAATATATGCAACAAATAATAAAGTCCTGATAACATCTTGAAATGATGTGTGATATGAAATATACCTTCTCAATAAAATAATTACTGTCTAATCTTACCTGTGACTTCTTGATGACTGGAGTATGTTTCTATGTGGAAGACAACACTGCTCCATAAGCATTGTTGATAGTTACCCATTGCTCCACATGTGTACAGGTTAAAGAAAATATTTTAAAGGAACAAACCCTGTGAGACCCTAACTGAGATCTTAATTTTACCCAAAACCGCTGTGACTGGTGAAGACACTAGTAAATGGAATTGTTTATGTGATCAGCTGCACATGTAATAACTACATTTATATCCTGATTTCTATATTAACTCTAGTTTGGACTTAATTTCTAGTTTTTTGATGGATACATTTTATATTCACAAATAAGTTTTTATCTGCTATTTTAACACTGATTCTTCCATTAAATTATGTAAACTGATTACAACAAAAAATACAACCGTGCTTTAATTACAACAAAGTATTTGTAAAACCCCAATAGATTTAAACATTTATGGGGGAAAAGGCTGAACACAGCAACAAGACACAAGGTAGTTATACTACTTTACTGTGTCTGGGTAGGTGTTTCCCAGACAAAGATTTTAAAGCAGACTGGGGTTTCAAGATGTTGAGGACCGCAGACACAGACCGTGGCCAAGGAAACTTATCAAGCCTATTTCGCTTCAAAATCAGATGTCCAGCAGTCCGATCAGCTCTGGACTGGCAGAAACTGGAAGTGTTGCAGCCAAAAAGGCATACGGCTGAAATGCAAATTTATTAAAATTATTAAATAAGTTCAAGCAACTCAACTATGCACAAAAACAGAGGAAATTAAGAGCAGAAAAATGGCAGCAGGTGCACCACCATGAGTTAAAATGTGAAATATTTGGCTGTAGCAGAGAAAGTTTGTTTACTGAAGGCCTGAGAGGTGAACAGTAATGATCGTCCACAGGGAACAGAATGGTGGAGGTTGCAAATTTGGGGCTGTGTTTCTGCAAATGGAGTTGGAGATTTGGTGAAGATTGATGGTGTCCTTGATGCTGAGAAACACAGGAAGATACTTATTCATCATGTAGTACCACTAAGTGGGCATATGACTGGCCCCAAATGTACAGCAGGACACTAACCCCAAACATACAGCAATGTCATTAAGAACAATCTTCAGCATAAAGAAAAACACAGTCCTGGAAGTGATCAGACCGGAGCTTGGGGTGTTTCTAACCCTGTTGACAATTAACCAGTTGTCTTTTCTTGGATCACTTTTGGTAGACACTGGACCATCACAATAAGGCCTCTGTCAAAGTGCTTCAGATCCAGCACATCGATTTCAAGAACTGACTGTTCATATATATATATATACTGTATATATGGGTGTGTGTGTGGGTGTGTGTGTGTGTGACCACAAACTTTGCATGATGGATAGATTTTTCATCAATAGAATTTACATTTCACCAAGCACATTGGACCAGCACAAAGAGGCCTTTGTCAAAATGCTTCAGATCTAGCACATCGGTTTCAAGAACTGACTGTTCACTTGCTGTCTAATAAAGCCAATTTAATGAAATAACCAGCCAGACAATATTATTTACTTTATCTGTCAGTTGTGTTAACGTTATGGCTGATCAGAGTATATATATATATACTGTATATATGAGTGTGTGTGTGTGTGTGTGTGTGTGACCACAAAATTTGCATTATGGATAGATTTTTCATCAACAGAATTTACATTTTACCCAACATGCTGAGCCATAATTGTTTTTTTTTGGCATCTGATATGTACCCAAAACTGATCAAACGTTTCAGAACACCAGGTGCTCAGAGTCGTGACTACATGAACGATTTAAACTCACAATTCTTCTACTCACTGAGGAGGAGAATGGTGGTGATATTTCTCTTTGCAAATTCGGTCTGGATGCAATATAATGTCCTGTCACATTAGTCTGCGTCCTATATGCCCCCTGTATTACAGCTCTCTTCTCTGAAAGAAGGAACGAGAGGGTTTATCAGTGCAGGAGAGGACGACAGTGTGTGGCGCTCGCTCAGAACATGACTCATGATGTGTTATGTTCAGTGTAGCTTTTAATGAGTCTTTCTGCAGCACTTTTATTCCTGCATCATAGTCACAGCTGCATGGGGGCAGATCTTACAGAGCACCACAGTAACTCTGCCTCTCTCTCTCTCTCTCTCTCTCTTTCTCTCTCTCTTTCTCTCTCTCAGTTTAAGAGATGGTTTAAGAGAGGAAGATTGGTGCTGGAACGTTTCACTGTACCACCATTGGTCTAGGGAACAGTAGACAGTGTTGATCGCCATTGGATCAGAGAACTGTCAGTAGATAGTTGATTGGCCGACAATTGTTGCCTTTAAATCTAACAATGCTCAGCTCCATTGGCTCAATAGCCACTCAATTCAGCCACTTCAGCAGATGTTTATTTAGTAGAACAAAGTTAGTTTGTCATATCTCTTTGTTATAATACAATTGTTCAATACTAGCTTGAACATTGTGTCCAGTGTTTACTCATTTAAGTGCTGTATTTATTCCCTTCCTCCATAACACCTTTTAAAAGAAATTCTGGAAACACTACAACGCATACGTATATGGCCATAGGGTAATCAGTTAGACTGATTAAATACAGTAATGCCACTGATAATCTTACATGTACAATACCTATCAAATATTATTTATAATAAAAGCAATAACAATTATAAGATTTTTGATTTTCAGTTTAACATTAAGGGTGTAACAATTTCAGTATAGATTAAAATAAATTAATAAAAGAATGCTCAAAACATTCCAAGTGTATTAACATTTACGGGTATATTGGCTTTGTCCCTCCCAGTGTCTTTAATGGAAACAGGCCAGTGATCAGTAATAGGTGTTTGTGTGCATCCTATCAGAGTGTGTGGGGAGGGAAAACTCATTGTAAAACCAGCCTGTGAGCTTCATAATTAGGTCTCTGTAGAAATATTTTATCATATTGTCTCAAAAATAGATCTGAATCTTGAGTCAGACTTAATCATATTGTTTTCACATGTTCAAAATCTGCTGATTCAACCACCAGAATGAGCTGAACAGTGACCTGCACAACACTGGGCACAAACATGTGGCATCTGCTATTTATCACAAGGATTTTGTCAGTTTTTTTGCTTTAAAATGGCAAGATCTACACTGCCTTTTCTTAAACCATGGTTTTAATATGATACACTGACAGAGAACACAATAGTTATGTTGCCTATTTTTTTTACAGAACGTGTACATGAAATAAAAAATGCTATCCATAAATATTTCACTAAAAGTCCATTCTCTCTAGAGCTAATATTAAAGCACCTTCCACGAGGTTGCTGACAGTGCTGACTATGAGCAAACCAATGGATTTTAAACAGTCTCTGAACACTTAGCTTTCCACTAGACCAGGGGTCGGCAACCTTTACTATCAAAAGAGCCATTTTGCCCCTTCTTCAACTAAAGATAGATCACCTGGAGCCGCAAAATATAACACAACGATCTCATGAGCCACAAAACTAGCAGCTCGAGTTGAGTTGGTCTTGAAAATGTTTACTTCATTGTATTTGCTGTTACTCTATCTTTAGTTGGTACTTTTCCACACCACGTATGAAACACACAGATAAGCAGCATAGTTGCAGTAAACTAAACAATACAGCGGGTCTCGCACACTCAGGAAGCAGCCTGCAGGAAAAGGCGAGGGCTTTAGACGTGGACGTGACGCATGTTTTAATTCAGGGGTCCCCAACCACCGGCCGTACAAAAAATTGACTTGAAAAAATAGGACATGATGGATGGATGGATGGATGGATGGAAGGAAGGAAAGAAAGAAAGAAAGAAGGAAGGAAGGAAGGAAGGAAGGAAGGAAAGAAGGAAGGAAGGAAGGAAAGAAGGAAGGAAGGAAGGAAGGAAGGAAAGAAGGAAGGAAGGAAGGAAGGAAGGAAGGAAGGAAGGAAGGAAGGAAGGAAGGAAGGAAGGAAGGA
>JBBIGC010000001.1:21591861-21618705 GCA_037576955.1 Lepidarchus adonis
CTTCTAAAGAAAGGGAGTAAAAACGAGTGGGAGAGCTGGAGCAAGTAAGAAACCAAAATCAGACTGTTCATTAAAAATCCATGATTCAGACAACACCTTTTAAAACAAAAAATATGCATCTCCTCATGTTAAAAAAAAGCACAACACATAAGGGTATGCGGTAGTTCAATGACAAGAAGGCA
Organism: Lepidarchus adonis; assembly: GCA_037576955.1. NCBI lineage: Eukaryota > Metazoa > Chordata > Actinopteri > Characiformes > Lepidarchidae > Lepidarchus > Lepidarchus adonis. The sequence continues at coordinate 21,592,044 of JBBIGC010000001.1, forward strand.
AATACAAAACAGCAAAAAACAGAGATTAGCAATAAACATTGCTACTGAGACGTGAAGGCCTCCTTAACTCCATGAAATACTGTGTAGGTACTTTTGAACAGCAGCTGGGTAGAGCACATTGTTCATGTGCTTACACTTTTGTTACTCTAGAGGATTTACAACTTCTGCTTATGGTCAAAGGTATTTGGACACCTGATCATAACACCTAGGGGTGAGAATCACATGGTCTCTTTGGATACAATATATGATACATGGCCCACGATAATGATAAGATCACGACACAACAATTTTGAGATAATCAATATATCATAAGCAATACATCACAGAAACATGGGGTGAGGTGGTATTCATTTACATAAATAATAGCAATGCTATTTTCACAATGTTTTAAATCCATTCTGATACAGTAATATATTAATTGATGGATTCTGTAATGGTAAAGGAACCAATAGCTGACACAGAGGCAGTTTAATATAGGTATATTAACTTGACTTCAGCCAGAACATATCTTTTATACATCAGAACAGTCAAACTTCATTAGCTCGCTGCCCTTTATCACGCCAACCTCACCTTTCACCATGAAAGCTGCAGGACAGATTTCCTTCCATGTTATTTTCCTTGTTAAGACATCAACCTTGCCTAAAGCCCTCACCACAACATGAAATGTGTCCAGTGTATGCATTTCTACATCTATATCTCGCCAAACTTGGGTCCGTGTTGTAACAATACACAGTATTAAAACTGTTATTTTGCTACTGTTCAATATTTAGACTATAACCCTCAGTGATTTACCTATAAAGTAAACGCTATGCACCAAACTTTGTGTGAAAATCATTTGTATTTACAGTGATTCAGTGATATTTACAGGGGAGAGAGAGAGTGCAGAGTTTCCATAAAGTCTTTTGAACAAGAAAAACAAAAAGCAAAATTGTCCAAAAAAAAGAAGAAAAAATATGGTTTGGAATATTGTCCCCGGAGATAGTCCAGTTGATCAACAGAAAAAATATAATCCAGCAACGGAAAGCAGAAAGCAAAGTTGGTCTTGCAGATGTAATCATGAAAAAATAGGAAAAAAGAACCCTCGAAAGCTCCCGAACACACTGGTTCCTCTCGAGGGTTCATAGAATAGGTTCCTCTAAACTCTACTTCCTCTAGGGCTTAAATAGCAGAGGAAGTAACCGCTTATGTGGCCATCTAGTGGCTAAACTAGGTAAAATACCTGTATAAGGTTGAGGGACCGTTACAGTGTTCGTGCTGAACGTAGATTAGAACATGCTCAGTCAACCCACTGCATTATCCAGAACTCTGCCAACCCAGTACCAACCAGTACATTTCTGGAGGAGTAAACAACCAGGAGAAAACTGGCAACATAGTAGAAGAGAGATTGGGCAGAATCACTCACCTGCAATGTCGATAGGGAGAGCAGGGGGTGCAGGGGGAGCATGTAGAGAGCCAGCAGAGCTAGCGGGCACAGCTAGCGGGCAGATGCAAAGACCAGCAACAATATACTTCAGGTGAGTGAAGACCCAGGCAGAAAAGTGTCCATAGCATCCAGACAAGTGTCCTTCAGTGTCTGTAAGCAGCCTGAGTAATTGCCAATGCAAGCAGCGTAAGGGAACTACTACTGAGCATACGCAGGCTAGCCAGACCTACACAAACTAGCTCAGGAGAGTGTAATCCAGTCCAAAATGAAGGGAATATGTCCATACAGTCCAAACAGAGAAAAGTTTATCCAGTTTATCCAAAGTTTATCCAAAGACAAACACAGAGAGAATAAACTTTCGAACAAAACAGCAGACAAAAGCCAGAGAAAGCAGTGAGACTCGCACACGTGCATAGCATTCTTCTACTGGAAGTGAGTTTTTGGTTTTGGTCTGAGTTTGCATACGAGTTTGTGAATTAAACTCAAAATGTCTGATGAACAAAAGTTGCATTCTCTGACTGGTGAGCAAAAAATAAATAAAAATTTGCATCCATCACAGCAATAACTTGAGTTTTTACTACTCGATTTCATCAGCCTGCTAGGAATTGCGCACATTAACATATAATTCTTACATCATAAATCGTTTTCTTTGAGCTTTATTATTATTTTAAAAATAAAAAAATGGGATTTAAATGTCACCAACCCTGCCTCTCGCCAAGTTTAGGGCCCAGACCAATAAGGGCAAAATTGGGGTTGACTGTATAAAAATAACAGTAAAAACAACCAATTAATATAATGAAATCTTAAAATAAATATATAAATAATACAACTGTAAAATAAATACAGTAACATCTTTCTCAATATGAAACTTTATTAGAAATTTATAGCACTGACCAATGCAGACCAGCAGGAAAAGGCAAAAGCCAATCAAACTGGTGATGTGTGATTAAGAGGCAAATTTTCTGAACAGGAATTGTATCTCCACAAATATGTGCGTCTCCACCAGTCTCAGTGGTGATGTATGGTTTGGAGGGGCCAGGGGTAGAGAGAGCAGTTAAACCCTCTGTGTACATTATGTTAGAAATTCATGGAGCTTTTGTTTGATCTAAATTTTTCATGTGGACAGTTCAGCAAACGCTAGATATTGGTTGTGAATTGCCCCTTGCATTATTAGGTCTTTCCCCCCTTTTTAAAAGAAGCTCTCCAGCAATGTTTTTCACTCATGTTGACATGTGATTGCTTGTAGGCTTCATTGCTACATGAAACAAGCTCGGGAAAGAGACACGCAGAAAAGTGTCCAGGTACAAAATAACTCTGTCATGTTACAAACGCCAAAGTGAACCTAGGGTTTAGATTTAAATGTGGCTTAGCTTTCTCCGTCATCTCCCTGATGGTAATTTCCTCTTCTGCGTTCACCCAAGTTTCTTGTATTCATTTGAGCATACAGAAGAATTTCGGTATGTTTTATAAGTTTTATAAGTTTTAGAAGTTTTATTTTTTTCATATATATTTTTCAATATACATATTCACAATATGCTCTTTGCCTTAAGTAGAGGTCACTTGTAAAGCATCTTGACCTTGAAAGATGTGAATTTTCAACTAATGACGTCTGGATGGCAAATCTGAGAAATTAGTCAAACAATTAATTCATTTGAGCAGCGCCACCCAGAGGACACATGAAGTAGTGACACCGGTGAGTCAAATTGACGAAGAATGATTATTAATTGAAATTTCAATATTGCTGTCTACGTATTGATAATCATAACAACTGAGCAATGATGATGATATATTGATATTTTGTCCCAACCCTAATAACACCTGCTGTATCAAAACCATGGGTATAAACATGTAGTTGCTGCCCCGACCTTTTGCAGCAATAACATTTTCCAATGTTTTATTCAAACATTGCTGTAGGCACTATGCATTGTTGTAGGTAATGTTCTTCTGGCATCCATTAAATTCTGACCTGTCTATCACACTGCTAGGAAGTGGAACATGATTCATCGTTCTACAGAAGACACTGCAACACAAGTCAGTGGTGGTGTGCTACGTATATACACCTCCAGATGATGCTTGGCAGTGCAAACAGTGAGCTTAGGAACTTTGACAAAGGTGGTGTCAGTGTCTTAATTAAAGTCACTGATAGGTATTTGCTCTGAAAAGGTTTGTGAATGTAACCTGTTAGATCATTCAAAAACAAAAATTGCACGTTTTGACCATACAGAATATGTGCACTGAGGGCTGGTCAGACTCAAAACATGTGCAGTCATGTGTAAAAGAAGTATATTTCATGGAAAAAAATCAATTTAGATAGATAGATAGATAGATAGATAGATAGACAGACAGACAGACAGACAGACAGACAGACAGACAGGCAGACAGACAGACAGACAGACAGACAGACAGACAGACAGACAGACAGACAGACAGACACTTTCAGATGCCAAAAACAAAGAACTGCCAGAGCATGGGCACCAAGCTTTTTTCCTCTTCTCATACAACAACCTCTCAACCCATAATGCCAAAATAAATATCATTCATGTACTATAGAGTAGCTTCTAAGACTAAAGGATGTACTTAATTTCTCTACATAAAAATGTTACATCTATTAATATTTTAATAATATTTTTTATATTTGAATTTTTTTTCACAAGATTATTTTTCAATATACATATTCACAATAGACACTTTGCCTTAAGGAGAGACCACTTGTAAAGTACCTTGACTTTGGAAGATGTGAATATTTTCAACTAAAGCCATCTGGATGGCTAATCTGAGAAATTAGTCAAACTATGAAATAAGTGTACACATCTGTAAATCGTACAGATGCATAGCATGACAATCTGCTTTACCAGGTGTGGAATATGCACAGTGTGACAAATTCACTCCACTTCACTAAACAGTGGGTCTCACTCATGGCCATATTTATAGAGGAAAATGGGTGTTAGCTTACCGTGTATAAACAGCTCTCCACTATAGCGGGCTCAGGCACGAGGCCGGGAAAGCATCGGCTAATGTAGCTGCTCAAGATTTTTACGTCACTTCTGTCCATCTGCAGGTCCCTCTCGTCTGGCTTCGTCTCACTGCCTGAGTGGTAGCACACCTGAACGCAACATAATACAATTAAACCATCACACTTGCTCTGCATACAACAATTTTCTTTTATTGTCTATTGTTGTGAAGTTTGACAATGTTACTGAGTGCTGACTATCTTATTCTGCTGTGGAAAATGGTAGAAGTTACCATTTTTATTCAAAAATCAACCAGTCAAGTTTTTTTAAAACTGGAAACCCACTTTAAGGGTTTGATGTGAATGAACTGAAAGAACTGAGCTCTAAAATGTTCCCACTAGTAAGCATAAGAAAGCTTATGAAAAAAAGTGGTGAAAAAAGTGGGCAGTGCTCGGATAGGTAGATTTATACTTTGGTTATACCCACTGAGTTGCAGAAAGACCTTTTCTTTTCATTTCTGTTTTAGGGTTAGGCAATATTTGTTTCAAACACCAGTGCTAAAATACTTTAAAAATGGTGCCAGTGCCTACATAGTGCCTGAAAAAAAGTGTCAACAAAGCCAATGCTGAAGAAAAGCTGTTCGATTTTAGGGCAAGTCTGAACTTCAAATTGAACAATGTAGCAACACCTTCAGAATGTAAATTTAAATACACACAAAGCACTTACATTGACATAAAATCACATACATGAAATTTAAGTAAAATAATAAAATGAGTTGATCATTTGTTAGTAGGTCAGACTGAGTAGTTATAAGACTTTGCTTTGATTTGTCTTTTTTTGACTAGCTTCAATAGCATGCTAGATCTCTACAAGCGAACATGAAGTGTATCCTGTGTTTTTAGACATTAGTCCAGGTGTTGTATTGCTTTTTTGTGAAATACAGTCACACTTTTGACTGTTCTGCTTTAGACATTTTAACAGTGTTTAAAGTAGCTACCAGCTAACAGACAGCACATGCTACCATCAGAGCTAGCATAATGTTAACTAGCGATGGTACATGACATGCAGTGATGTTTCTGAGGCTTGCAATGTCTTTAAATACCAGAGGACAAATATTTCAATCATTAGCTCAGGCATTAAAATGCCACATTGGCACTGGGTTTCCAATCCAAAATTAATTTAAAAATATATTTTTTGCAGGTTATGATCAAATAAAACATGGACAAACAAATCTACTGTGGCTTTACTGAACGGCTGTGTAACAAGGGAAATACTATGTAATTTTGACAAGAGTCATGGGTTCCTCCATCTTCTTGTATGCAGTCTTTATACCAGCCATTAGTTGTTTTACATCACTTCAGTGTTCCTACTTTCCTTTTGCTACTGCAATACTGGTTGTATACTTCTCATGAGAGCTACCCCCATGTGTAGTTCCTCTCAAAAAGTTCAAAGAACAGTTTGGTCCAAAAGCACATAATGTATATTTTCCATTAGACTTCTTTACAAGTCAACCTCACAAAGCAGCCATATAGAAGCCATTGGTAATATGCAAATGTGAAGGTGATATTGGCAGGATAAGAACCCTTAAAGCATTAAGAACAACTAGAAGAAGAAGTTCTCCTCTGGGCTGTACAATAAACAAATGAGAATTATGAATAAAGAAATGAGAGGAACTCTGATTAGATAGGGGAGACACACATACACTTCAAGGCCAAATTGATTTCAATCCAGTCAACAGTATTCATAAAAAAAAAATGGCCTCCTACAGCTCTGTCGTATGGGACCTGAGCGAGTGCTACAGCTCCATAATACATCACTCTGTGGTGTGCTGAGGAGAATGGGTGAAAGGCGCACAAAGCCAGGCTCTAGTTTGCTGGAGCAGAGCTAATACATCTAACATGACTCAACCATCTGTGCTCTTCTTTTCAGCCATGCTGACCGTGATCAGTCTGAGAACTCCCAGTGACGCTCCACCCTGCTGAGAAACAGCAATGATGACCAAGAGAACATAGATCAGAGAGTAGGGCTATTGCTACGGCACCATTTAAGCAATAAAATACTGTTTATTATTTAACCAAAAAACAGAGAATAGCACAGATTACCTATATGCTGTGGTCTAAAGAACAGCATGACGTGCATATCCCAGAAGTTTTTAGACTGAAAGGTGTTCAGAGGAAAATCTATGGGGTTCAGGTCAGGGGACATTGATGGCCAAACCATATGAGGCACTCCAACTTCCTGAAGTTGAGCTGTGACAATTCTGCCACAATGTGGTGGAGCATTATCATCCATGAACTGAAGGTTAGGGGTGTGCTGATGTAATTGGGGGATGATGATGGGTTCTATGATGTCTCTGAGGTAAGAACGTACAGTGACTGAGCCATGCACAATAACCAAATTTTTGGTTTTGCGTTGACTGGTGATGCCTGCCCAAACTGTTGCACCTCCTCCACCAAAGCAAACCCTGGGGACCATGTTGACCTCAGCACCCCGCCTTCTCCACCAATGCTGACAACCATCATTTCTGTGCAAGGTGACACGACACTCATCAGTGAACAGGACTGAAGACCACTGCTGTGTTGTCCAGGTCACATGGTCTTGTGCCCACCGCAAACGTTCACACCAGTGTCTTGGTGTCAGTGGAGTCACCTGCAACGATTGTTTGGCATTCAAGCCAAAGCGGTGGAGTCGGTTGCAAATGGTTTGTCTGGAAACCCTAGTACCCCTCGCATCTCGTAAACGGGTCTGCAGCTGTGTGGCAGCATAACAATGTCTGAGTGCATTGGTCCTTAGATACTGGTCATCGTTGCGGTCTGCCACTCGTGGGACTCCACTCCTGGGTCTGTCATGAACTCTGCCAGTAGTTCTGTGTCTTGATGTAAGTCTGCTAATGACACTTTGAGACACACCAAGTTCACGAGCAACATCTGACTGCCTGCCGTCGACCCGAAGGCGCCACGGCCAGGTGATGCTGCTCGTCCGTTAAGTGACGTCGTGTGTTCATGGCTGTTTTGAATGATGAACGTGGAATGACTTACTGACAATAGCAGCGTTTTATACCCACAGAATGTTGAAACTGATGCCACATTGAGAAAGGTTGTGTTTTGGTATTGGCCCCAATATAAGGCACACATGTACACAAGAAGACCATTACATGGGGAAAAAAATTAGGTGTGTTTATCACCCCAATACAACTGCCTCTCTATCTCAAAAATGCCTGCAGTGAAACAAACACCATATGTATGACATCCACTAAATCTCTCACAATATCCCTAACTTATTGTGAATAGTGTATACCAGTGGTGGTCAAAAAATTATAATATCGTGAGAAAGTTCAATATTTCTTGACATTCCTTTCAGAAAGTAAATCCATATATTATATTGATTCATTACACAGAGTGAAAAATGTCAAGCCTTTATTTCTTGGAATTTCAAAGATTATGGCTTACAGATTAAAAAAAACTAAATTCACTGTCTCAAAAAATTAGAATATCATAACAGTAATAAAAAACAACAACAATATTTTAAACAGAAATGTCAGGCTTCTGAAAAGTATGTTCATTCCTATGCACTCAATACTTGGTTGGGCCTCCTTTTGAATGAATTACTGCATCAATTTGGCATAGCATGTAGGTGATCAGTCTGTGGCTCTGCTGAGGTGGAATGGAAGCCCAGGTTGCTTTGATCTCAGCCTTCAGTTCATCTGCATTGTTGGGTCTGCTGTCTGTCATCTTCCTTTTGACAATACTCCATAGATTCTCTGTGGGGTTTAGAGGCGAGTTTGCTGGACAATTAAGCACAGTAACACTCTGGTCATTGAACCAGTTTTTGGTACCTTTGACAGTGTGGGCAGGTGCCAAGTCCTGCTGGAAACTGAAATCAGCATCTCCATAAAGCTCGTCAGCAGAAGGAAGCATGAAGTGCTCTAAGATTTCCTGGTAGATGCTGCGTTGACTGTGGACTTCAGAAAACACAGTGAGCAACACCAGCAGATGACATGGCCCCAAATCATGAATGACTGTGAAAACTTCACACTGGACTTCAAGCAAGATAGATTATGTGCTTCTCCACTCTTTCTCCAGACTCTGGGACCTTGATTTGCAAAATTTACATTTATCTGAAAAGAGGACTTTGGACCACTTAACAACAGTCCAGTTATTTTTCTCCTTAGCACTTCTGACGGCGTCTCTGGCTCAGGATGTGCTGACTCCAGCCTCAGTCCACTCCTTGTGAAGCTCACCCATATTCTTGAATGGATTTTGCTTGGCAATCATCTTAAGGCTGCGGTTGTCCCTGTTGCTGGTGCACCTTTTCTTACCACACCTTTTCTGTATTTCACTTTCTGAAAGGAATGTCAAGAAAAATTGAAATTTTTCACGATATTCTAATTTTTTTACAAGCACCTGTATTACAAACATTTTCACCAATAATAGCTACAGGTGGCCTGATCCTATTTCTAACCTCTGATACCACAGTTTTGCATATCTGCTGATATATAACTTTTCCTATTAAACTTATAATGACAATGACAATAATAGTAAACTAATTAAATAAATACATTAATTAATTAATGATAATAAATTGCACATAAACCTGACCTTCATCTTGTATACACAATTTTAATGTTTGATTTTTCTGTGCCATCTTGAATGGAACAGAAATTACAATATATTGCTATGCAGGTGCCAGACCCTCACAGTTGCACAGTTTAAAGAACTGCAAGAATTTAATGTGAATTCTTCAACACCAGTCTTGCCTAATTGCCTAATGAAAACCAGGTATATTTCATTTATGCAAGTGAAAACAAGACCATGTACTTGTAGTGCATTTTATGGATAATAAACAGTTTCTACAACTTTACTGTGGACAAGACTGGACATCAACACTAGAAGTGCTTCCTAAAAACATCCCAGGTAGTACTCCCTTCCCCTCTTCTATTTCTGAGCTGAGGAAAGTGTGTTACAGCAGGACAACACTGGGCAGGACCAGATTTGGATACGTACCTGTGATTTTGATTAAAGGGCTAGAGCTCTGCTTTTAGGGACTCCAATTTAAACTCTTTTACCAATTGTTGTTGCACACAAATCCCACCTAATGACACTCGCCTTCATTAGTCCTGGATACTCATTGGATGGTAAGCCATAGATGTCATGATCTGTTTCCTTTGGATGCAGCTGGATGAAGCAAGGGAAGCCATTATTGATGCTGTATGAATCAGGAACCTTCTCTTTCCAGTAACATACATTTATTTTCAACACCTGTGAAAGACAGAGACAGAGACAAAGAGACAGAGACAAAGAGAGAGAGAGAGAGAGAGAGAGAGAGAGAGAGAGAGAGAGAGACAAAGAGAGAGAGAGACAAAGAGAGAGAGAGACAGAGAGAGAGAGACAAAGAGAGTAATTGAAACTCTGCTTGGATCAGGTCTTTACCTCCATCGTCAGTGTCATTGATCCAACAACAATTACTAGATTAGCATTCTACTATTACTACAGCAATTAAATAAATATACACGGATACAAATCACATCTTGGGAGAGGTAATACAGAGACAGCGTTTACAAGCTTTCACTTTAATAAACTATCCAATCCAACCTGCTTCCTCATTCAGAGGCCGTAAATATCCACCAGTTCAAACATTCACGTCACACATTCACTCCTGCTCACTCAAGCGCAGCCTTTCAGGACCATGCTATACTGAATAATGCAATTCCAATTTTGGGTCCAATCCCAGACTTAAACAACACTGAATATTTCCTCCATCACCTCTCTTTTGGTGTGTGACATGTGGAAGATTGCATGAGCTGAGACTAGCTAGTGCTGTGAGTAGCAGAGGGGGAGGGCAATGCCCTGGCTTGTTTACTCTGAGCAATGGCTGACTTTTCAAGCTGACCTGGGGTGATGCCAGTCAAGCTCCATAGGGCTGTGTGTAATTTCCAGCCCCTGACCTGCATGCTATACTGTGGTAGAAATTATTTCCCTTCAGATTCTAGCAGACAATTTGTTATAGCGTGAATTGTTTAAGGCAGATAAAAGGAATGAATGAATGAATGAACTGGTCTGACTCTGTCCGTCTTGCTGTTGTACCTTCAGTGGCAGTTCCATGCCACCGAGGGAGAGAAGTGTGTTTGCCCAGGGACCTGCTGTGATCACCAGGCTCCTTGCCCTATACATGCCCGACTTAGTTGTCACAGTGACCATGGAGCCAGGCTCTATTTGAAGCACTTTCTGCCCATCTTTTATCACTCCACCATTTCTCTGGAAAACCATCTGAAAAAGACAACAGGAAGCAAAAAACATCGAGATTAAAGTGAAAGTAATGTGGCCATTTTACCTGAAAAACATTTTTGCAATAAATAGTATCACAATGTTACAATACGAGGTGTAAGACAGAAATTAACATAACAGTGGTGCCACATGTAAAAGGCTATAAAAACTTTCAAAAAGAAGGAAAAGATCCAATAATGCAAGTGTGCAGAAATGCTCATCCCCACCAATATTTCACTTCCTGAACTGTCCTTTCTCTGTTCTGAAGAGTGCATTCATGTCAAAGTTAGTAAGTCACTGCATTCACTCTGAAGCTAAATTAGTGGTTCCGACTACAATAGCAAAGAAAATATGGGAAAGGTAAACACAGAATTGCTGTTACTTATGTAAATTAATAATGCCCCCGTGTTTCTGTGGTGTATTGTGATATATCTGTCGTGCGATATATCGATTATCTGTATCGCAATATTATCATCATCGTGGGCCACATACTGCGTATCGTATCGTATCGAATCGTGAGATACCCTGCGATTCCCACCCCTAATGTGATATTTTATATTTTTATTCCCAGTCTGTTATTGTTGCTATTATGTAAATATGTTTACATCTATGCATACAAGGACTTCTGTACACGTATTGCATTTCTGCACAACTTGCCTCATTTCGCAAAATCCTCACTTTACTTACTCTGTATATTTGCACATTCTTTCTTACTCATCCTGTACAGTTATACATACGGCTTCTACTCAGTCCTAGTCTACTGTATTTCATCCCACCCAATAATTCCTTTAGCTATGTTTATATTTCAACTGTATTTGTATCTAAATAGATACTAATATATTGCAAATATGTTTAGTGCAAATTATTACCCTACCGCCACTGTGATGTGTCTTGTGTTTAATGTTGCACATTTAGTCCTGGAGAACGAGATTTCATCTGATTATGTACATATTTTGCATTGGGAAATGACAATAAAAGTTCTCTACTCTACTCTACTCTACTGTACTCTACTCTACTCTACTAAACAGTTTAGAAAATGTGAATTTTTAAAAATCCAATCACTATTAATAACATCATGTGTGCCACAATTATTGGCATCCATAAGAATTCCTATAAAATAATTGTAATTGAAGCATTTTTGTAATTTCTAGTTTAGATAAGAATAAACTTAATGAGTAACTTCCTGTTTTCCTGGTGTATACATATGACATGAAGCCACTCCTTAACATCGGAAAGATGGGAGAACATACCGTTGAAGTAAGGCAGATGTGTGTCAGCCTTCATAATTCAGGAAATGGCTACAAGAAAATAGCTATTTTCCTAAACCTGCCTATATCTACAGTCAGAGGAATAATACGGAAGAAACAGTGACAAACAAGACTAAACTAAGAAGTTTATCTTGCCACCATGCACATTGAGGAGGATAGTAAGTGAAGTAAGAAATTCTCCAAAGCTGCAGAACTGCACTGAAGAGTGGTAACAATTTAATTGTTTATGCTCAACGATGGGATAACGTCACTACCCGTATAGAGCTGCAAAGGCTTCCAGGCGTGTGTCAAGTTAGATGCTTCTACTTCAGATCGATAATTCAGTAACGCTGCAGCTAATAACACTGCAGCTTATTTTAAAGTTTTAAAAGATAAATGAGCATTTTCTGCAGCTTATAGAATGGTGTGGCCTATAATCGTTGGGGAAAAAGTGGTACACTACAGTACAGATAGTGTGGGTAGATTGCATGTCATTAAAAAAAAGGTTGTTAGCCCATCATCCATCCCCACTGTGGCAGTTGGTGGTTGATTGACATACAGTACAGCCAGTCTGAGATCTTGTAACGCATGCTCGGTCAATTGCTGATCTAAAAAGATTGTGCAAAGAGGAATGGTCTGTATTCTCCAACCTTAAGAAATGTTATAGTAAAAAATTAAGTGCTGTCTGGTTGGCATAAGAGGGGTGTATAAAATATTAACAGCATTGGTGCCAATAATTGTGGCACACAATTTCATGTAAAATATGTATTTCTTAAAAAAATATATTAAAAGCGTAAGAACGCATCTTAACCAGGGGTGCCAATATTTGTGGAGGGTGCTGTATTACATACCCCTGCTTATTCCTGACCAACCACAATTGACAAACACCTAATAAAAGTATTTTCTGAAGCTCTTGCAACTTGTCCATTAATATTTTTTTGCGCGGGACTGTTACAGGTCAAGTTTAACAGAACCGGAGATTGAAGAAGGACAACACCAAAACTGGACAAAACTACAAATGATCTGGAAAGAGCTGGCCAGATAATGAGCAAGAAGCAACAGCTGCTTTCAAACAGTGCCATCAGGGAGCCTAGCACTGCACTTTGGATCTGCTGCGGGCCAGAAGGGGTTGATGCTTGGATGAGATACTGTGTGTGCAAAGGTGCAAGGCCAAAGTCCTACAGCGAAGTGCTAGAAAAGCTTAACAAGCTGCACTCACTAATGATGTTGCTGTCTTGTGTTAGTGCCTGTTCAGGATGACCACAACTAAAAAGAGTATATTTTGGCAACTGAAAGTCATTTTTTCAAGGGCATTGCCTGCTTTGTTTAAATAATTGTTTCAAGATTATAAATTCAAAGAAAAATAATAGCTTAGGGTAAACAATTCCCAAGAAATCAGCAGATTTAAAAAAATAAATGAATAAAAATAGCCATCCCCTCACCTCACTTCAGACCTCTCACCAAAGCCACTTATCTAAAACACATGAACAGTTGTTGCCATTGTGGAAAAGTCACATCGATGTGCACTCTAGTTTTGTTTCTTGCTGTGTCCAACCTGTGTCCAGACGTTTTTTTTGCGTCTGAAAGCAATTTCTTCTCCAGTGTTCAATTGGCTCGCTAGCATTAGCATGTGTCTGCTTGACTAGCCTTTGAGAAGACTCTGGTGGTCATGTGCAAGAGTAAGCAGGGTTACAGGTAGACAGGCAGATATGTCATGCAAATATTTATTTGGAATAAATTAAATTATTGAACAGGCGTTTTTAAACAGGCTCTGTAGAAGCCACAGATAACTAATTTTTGTTGTTGTTGCCACAGCATTTACTTTATTCATTGCTAATGGGATGTAAAGAGGATTTCAAGAATACTGTACTGGCTTTTTTCATTAATATATTATTCACAGATGTTAATTTTTTGTTGATTTATATTTTATTATTATTATTTGTATTATTATTTGTATTATTTATATTATTATTTATTAATTTATCTTAATTTCTCATTACTGTATATTAATTTTTACCCACACTTTTATTGGTGGTTTTACACTGTGTATTTATGTTTATACAATCAAAGCTGCCTTTTCATCTACAAAAGGTACCAATAGAATTTTTTTACTTTACTATAAAGGCAAAGAACAGTGATTATGGTAACAGTGAAACTGTTAAAACAATTTCAGAATATGTTATTATACAATCAAGCAAATTGCAAATACACAAATGAAAAGATATTGACCAAAATATGGGTGCAGATTTACTTAAATACGTACAACATATCCAGGGCTATATTCTCATTTTCACTGCTGCTGTAGTTTTCTGCCGTTGTGGATCATTACAAGAAACACTGATTGGACATAATCCCATGAGCAGTAGCCTACCTGGGCTGCCTTGACCGCATTGTCTGCACACACAACTCCAGCATTGGTTTCTACAACTGCTGCGTCCCCACTGCTCAGGTTGACGTTAGGGATCCGTTGGCTGAACTCATCCCTCTTTAGCTCCACATTAGGAATATTGTTCTTTTTCAGAACACTTTTCATGAGATTAAAGTCCTTTGCATTCTCTGGACTCATCATCAACAGCCCTGTACTCCTACAGGGAAAAAACATTGTACAGTAAGTTCCTGTTTAGCCTGTAAATTAAACCCTATTAATACATCCAACAATATATTATTAATATGTGGTCCTGGAGGACAATTTGCCTGAATATTTTAGTATTATCCCTACTCTGACACACTCACATCATCCCAAGAGAGACTGATGAGCTGATTAGTCGTAATCAATTGAATTGTGAGTAGGAAAACATACAGAGCAGGGGATACTCCTGGACCAGGGCTGGTAAGCACTATATTAATACACAAAATGAACTAAAGAGAGAGTATGAGATATAAAGGAATTGTGAATTTTGCTTTTCTATGCTCTAGCATTTGCCTGCAACCATGAGTCATCAGCAGCAGCTTAATGGTCCAGCTCATAAGAGTTTCAGGAGTGTGCATCTATGTGGGAAGAGACTGAGAAAAATGGGGAAACACTGGTTGCAAGCTTCAGTAGATCTTATGTCTCATTGACTGATGATGGGCACTGTGAAGGCTGACCACACTCTAAAGATTCACACACCACATATGGGAAGTTCTCTACCTTCATTTATGCTTACACTGTGTGAAAGCCCCACCTCTAGGGTTAAGAGCTAGCATATAACTGTAGAACATTTCAAAAGGTTTACAGAGACTTTGGCTACAGCTTTAGGTTCAAGGACACAAAGAGATCAGGGTCCATCAGTCACCAGGCAGAGATAAATGCTGAGTTAGAATGTGTCGCATGGCACTGTATCAAAGGTGGGTGGGGAATCATTTGGTGATCCATTATACACCACAGACAGTGAAAAATACGATAAAACTTTGGAACGGCAAAACATCTCTAAGGAGCTTTACGTTTGTGAAACATAACTGACATAAGTGACATTTAATTGATAAAGGTTTGGCTGCTTCATCATATGACTGATGCTGCACAGATTAGACTGCCTTGGTTTTGTACAATGGTCATTCTACACAGGTTAGGGTTGCTCGAATAAATCACATTTTATTACAGTTGCAATTATGCCTTCCAAGTATCATAAAAAAATCATGATAGAGATATATTATTAAAAAGATATTATTGTGCCACATTGTTTTGCAATGATACTCATTTTTCCTAAATTCCACTAGGAGGAACAGTGCTTTTGTGATCACTCAATGCATGATTTCACCAAACTGCAATTGCACCAGACACAAAAGTGTATTTCAAAATTGACTTGTAAATCTGTCACAGGGACATGGGCAACAAAGTTTGATGAAAGGATGAAGTAAGTGAAGGCTAGACTGTCTGGACTGATCCCATTAAAGAGCTACTGCTACATGAGGAGGACCTACTCAATAGACAGGTGATGATGTTCATCAGACTTCAGTGTGGGTGTGTATTATACATAACCAACATATATGATTATGATTTTTGCCCTAATCTAACAGCCTTTACACAGATACACACCTGTATAGCGTCACTCCTGCCTCTTTTTCCAAACGGGCCCAGAGTTCATAACTCTCCTCCATCATTCGTACATAGAGATCCGTGTTATAGCATTTCCGTACAATCCGGGTTTGCCCATGGGAGCTTCCCCGGGAGTGTGGCAGTTTAAACTGAAGAACGAAACATGTTAAAGAATGCATACCACTTTCAAGTCTGTATAATTATATATAATATATAATATTCCTGTCTGTATAATTGCACACTTAAATTATGGAAAAGAACGGACAATACTATTTGCATCAATTAGTCAAGGAAAAAAGAGCCATACATAAGAATTCAGTGGTACAGAAAAGTGAGTCTAACAAACCTGCTCAAGCAGAAGAGTTTTCTTTTTGTTTTTGGCTAAATGATAAGCGGTAAAAGAGCCCTGTATTCCAGCTCCTATAACTATGCAATCATACTCCTCAGACGCCATGTTGTTCTTGCTAGATAGAACACGGACTGTTCCTCTGCTCTCAAGTGTCCAAAGTTCTCAGACTTGGTTACGTAACTCTCATTTACACAGTGGTTAAAACGCCCATCTAGATTTAAAGGGGACTTAACAGCATTAACAAGCACAAAACAGCAGAAGTCATTCGTTATTCTTGTCAATTTTTATTGATATTTGTCAATAACCAAATAACCAGTGACAGAGTTTAGGGATGGCCAATCAGAAAGCAGATGTGTTTCATTTATATTCTTTCGCAGAGAAACGGCTGCTAAACTTTAGTTCCTCTATTATTCATTAGTTCCCACTAGTAGCCAACTTGGAAGTATTGGTGTATTAAACAAGCTTTAAACTTCATTATTCAAAAACAAATAGAGAATATATATAACGAGCGTTTTTGTAACCCTCCGTGTTTTTAAATATTTGAAGCAATTGCTAAATTTGTGTTTTAAATGATTATTTTCATAAAAGTAAACAAAAATCAGGTTCCATCGACTGTGGTGCAGCTCAAGTATGTTTGAAAGATATTGAGTACATAAAAACTTAAAAACTAAAATGGCACCCCATAGTAATTTATTACTAAGTACTTGTATTACATTTTACAAGATCTTATTCCACTTGTGTACCCAAGCTAATACATGCACACTAAATATGACAGGGTTGGGGCCATTCATGAATTCAGCTGAGAGTGAATGGGAAATTCCAACTCACTTCCTGGAATGGAATAGGAATTGGAATTGCATGCAGCTAACAGGAAATGAAATTGAAATTAAATTGGAACGTCAGGAAACAGAATTGAATTCAATTACATTCCAACTAAATTCCACTTAAGTTGCTTTAATACTTATAGTACATTCAATATTTTAAATCACATGAACAACAAACCTGTGTCCATGCGAGTTTCCTCCGGGAGCTCTGGTTTCCTCCCGCTTGCAGATTTGTTGGATTGGTTATGCTAGATTGCCCGTAGGTGTGAGTGTGTGTGTGAATGGTTTTCTCTCTCTGTTGCCCTGCGATGGGTTGGCCTCCTGTCCAGGGTGAACCCTGCCTTGGCCTGTAGTCTGCATGGGTTCGGCTCCAGCTTTCCCTGTGACCTGAAATTGGTTAAGTTGTTTCGATCATGGATGGATGAATTAACAACAAACATGTTAAAGAATTACAAAGTCATGTATTTTTTTAGCACATTATGCATGTTCATTTCACAAATTTAAAAAGGTAAATATTAAATATAATTCTTATTTGCATATGTCACTCTGCATGTTCCTAGCAAGATTTTCTTAAGCTACATTTCCATGCAATGTGAAGGTTCATAATCTGTGAGTATAAATGTAAGCCAGTGAGGGCCCATTTTGAGGGTGTAAGTTTGGAAATTATTTATAAATATATATATATTAATATATTATATATATATTATATAAATAATTTAGTTTGACTAAAAAAAAGATTGAATTTGCATTTTTGTGTATGATCTTGGACTGTTTTGAGAATTTGATTTGTGTATGAATACTGCACTGCAATATTAACACATAGATTTGGGTTAACCTATTAAACTGACAATGGGTGAGAAATGTGGAATATCTGGGAAGACCAGTATAATGGATTATTTTGGTGAAACGACTCTTACAACTTCAGGTAACCATAAAGCAACCTGTTCAGTGACCCTTCCAAGTTGTATAAATGTGTACCTCATCTACAGGTGAGTACTTTTGTGGAACAAATACTTTAAAAACACTTGCGTATGAACAACATTTTTTACTAAAAATATCATAGAGATATAATTTCATCCATAGATAGAATAGAATGTTTATGTTGTTGCATGCATAAAATTGTGAAGAAACAGCTAAAGGTTAATGAAAAAGCTTCAACATATTTATGTGTGACTGTTGATATCTGGTCAAGCAGGGACATGTGATCAGTTTTGGTTGTAACTGGTCATTTCATTTTAAACTTTGAGCTTCATACAGTCATGCTTTCACATTTTTTATCACATGTTTTGTCAGAACTCAAGCACCTGTTCAGTTTACAGATAATGAAGCTAATCACTTTTTGAAACTCTGGAACCATTTGAGGAAGCAACTTATAAATGTCGAATGTTATTCCATGTGTTTGGGGTCTTTGTCATTCTGCAAAATCAATGAAACCAAATAAAATGAGCACAATGATCAAATCCTCTGTTGAGAAATGTACGTCTGAAGACCCAAGGTTCAAACTTGACTGGTGGACAGGTGAAGAAAGACAATTTTTAACAAAGATTTTTAGTTTTTAGTACTGGTAAAATATTTAGACCTGAGAGATGCCAAATTTCAGGAAATTCTAAAAAAAAAAAAAAGATGCAATACAAAAGTGAATGAAATACATGAATGAACATGACCATTTTTTGTGGGTTGAGACACTACTTACAAAAAGTTAGGGACATTTGGCTTTCAGGTGAAATTTATGGAAAACAAAAAGTTTTAACTAAACTAGGACATTTAAGTAGAAGCTGTGATTTCCTCATCTCAACAATGTATTGAAACATAAGAGAACAACAGTGGTGACTATATCACAACAAAAAATGTCAGTGTCTCAGTAACGCGTCATGTTCCCTTGAGCATTAATTACAGCTTCACAACAACGTCTCATGTAGGGCAGTTCTGCATTGACTGGACACACCTGCCCACACTGTAACACCAACAACAAAGGCTTGTCCGGTGACAGCAGTGGCTGATGCATGTCGCTCTTCTTGACGTCTCCAGCATCGTCAGTCATCATTTCTGCTTAACGTGATTCGACTTTCATCAGAGAACAGCACTGAGGCTCACTGGTCCCTCGTCCAGTGTAAACGCTCCCTGGCCCATGCAAGGCAATGGCACCTGTGCCTGGTGGTGTGGTCAGGCACCCTTGCAGGTCATCTAGCACACAAACCACACTGATGTAAACTGTTTCGAATGGTCTGACGTGACACTTGGGTGCCTCTCACTGCCCTTAAATGTGCCTGGAGTTGAGTGGCTTATCATCCAGTTCCATAGGGCACTGTTCACAATGAGGCGTCATCTGCCTTTCTGTGAGTCTTCTAGTCTCTGTATCCCTGTTGCATGATTCTCTGTGACACTCTAAGCTCAGAACATCCTGTTTGAAGCCTCTCAGTGGTAAAGTACTATTGATCAATTGTTATGTGTGGTCTTGATGTCAGAATGTGAACAGCATAAGGAGGAGGACGATTTATAAATACTAATTGTAATTGACCAAAAAATGTATTGGTTGGGCAATACACAACAGGCAGTTGTGTAAAAAGTACTGAAACACTGAACAGTTGGACATGTGCATTCACAAGTTTAGGGAAGGTCACATTAAGTTCACCTGTAAAGGTTATAGCACAATTTAGGGTTATCCTGTCATTTCACCTGAAAGCCGATTATCCCTAACTTTTTGTGAGTAATACAGTATATGTGGTCTATGTGATCATATTCTGAATGTATAGTTGGTCCATATACTTATCACGACTGTCATTCAATTGTTGATTCATAATCTACACTTCTTATTTTTATTTACTTGCATTTAATCAACTGTATTTCATAGATTACTTGGTATTTATATAGCACCATAAATAAAGTTCAAAAGTATGTCTCTACATGCAATCACAAATAAATGTTTAGAAACAGGAATAAATGTAATTTAGTGGAATTTCCCTGAATTAAATTCCACTTCCTGTAATTCCAACTCCACTTCCTGTAATTCCAACTCTGTTTCCTGTAATTGTTGTTGAATTCCAATTCCGTTTCCTTCTTTGAATGGGAATGGTTGAGTTCATTCCTGAATTGAACCCAACCCTGAAATATACATTTAAAACATAATGAATACAATTTATCTACTTTTAACAATTGCTAATTGCTAAACTGTAATTATACTTCCAAGACCTCTCCTCAGGCAAACTGTTCAGCCGTAACATTAACACCACCTTTATAATATTATATACAGTATAATAATTATATATATATATATATATATATATATAATATATATAATATTTGAGATTAGGATAGTGAGCCTTGGGTACCCATGGCCCTGTCACTGATTCACCAGTTTTCCTTCCTTGTCCAGTCATTTTTGGTAGATACTCACTGTTATAAACCCGGAACACTCCATTAGACCTGCTGTTTTGGAAATGTTCTGACTGATTTAACCATCACAGTAAAGCCCTTGTCAAAGTGTCTCAGATCCTTACCCATTTTCCCATTTTCCTTCCAGCATATCTGTTTTACAATCTCACTGTTCACTTGCTCCCTAATACATCCCACCTCTCACACAAGTGCCATTGTAATGAAATAACTATATAGTCGCACATTGTTTCTGTCAGTAGTGTTAGTGATAAGGCTGATCAGTGTGTGTATACACATGAATGAACAAATGGAGCTTTAAACTTCAGTGTAACTTTCACCTTTTGTTCCGAAGACTTTGCAGTGCCTCATTAGCATCAAACAATCAGTACAGGAACAGCAGGTTCTTGTTGTTCACTCTGTCCCACGTAAGCGACCTTTCATTCAATCAAGAAACCAAAAAAAGCAAACACGGTGAGGGAAGCATTTGCTCTGATTTGACACTTTCAGCTTTTTCGCCCACATTTGTAAATATCATTATGTTTCTATGGACCTTTGCTAAGGACATCCAGCTTGGCCCAGTAGTCACACTTGTTCAATCAACAATCAACACTGGCAATTGGAAGGAAACTGAAAACATACTGTAAGCTTATACGAACAAAAACTACCCCAGTAACATTCACTTATTTATATACTGATACTGATTTTTGCACTTTTTTGCAAATAAAAAAAATATTATTATTATTATTTTATTTTTTTATTACCTTACAAGTCATTTCATTTTAGCACATTTAATTACCATGCTGCCGGAACTGTACTGTATAATTATTTGTAATTCTGCTTTGGTTGGATGCAATGTATGCTTTCCTAATGTATTATATTGTTTCCTATTGTGTTTTAATGTCTTGAACTTTTTTCATTTTGTCTGCAGACTGTGAGGAATTAAAATATGAGTAGTTTTCTCTGGGTTATTTTTTTTTCCAATATCCAAAGCCTTGCGGTTTAGGTTGATTGACCACTTTAGTGCCTAATGGTGGGTTTGAGGAGTTTTTTTTTTTTTTTTTTTTTTTCCGGAAAGCCCAAGCTTATCACAATGGTGCACATTTGTTCATGTTAAATACAATTCATCATGAACATAGATAATAATAAGGGTGGTGCAAATACACAGTGGCTTTTTGTTTTGCCATCACTATGTGATTCAATAGAGGTGAGGAAAAAGCCCATTTCAACAGAATAATAAGAAGCCAAACAAATCGGAAGCTGCAAATAAGCAGCTAAGCATCCAGCTTCAGCCTTGTAAGTCTTCCCTTAGACGGGAACAATACAGGTGCAAGCGCAAGCACATTCAGATGAGCCTCACCATTGTGCAACTTGGCACTTTCCTCCTGACACTAGCAACTGAAGAGCTGCTTTTCTTGCTTGAGCAGTTTTTGCTTTGTCCCTTCTTTCCTTTGACTGCTGTTGAAGCACAGACCCAGGGATTTATAGCAGATAAAGGGAGGAAGAGGGGATTGAAACAGAAGGAGAGGGGCCTGTTTCTGGCAGGCCTGTGATTGCAGGGTTGTGAGGCCAGCCGGTCCAGCAGATGGCTCCTGTGGACAGGCAGGCACACACAGGGTCAGCTGGTCATGCTCCCCGCTGTCCAGGCCTGTCACAGACAGATGAAGCGTGATCTTCCCTACTGACATGCTGCTAAATCTCATGTCCTCCACCTTCATTTTACAGGCAAATCTGCCAGGTATGTGAAAATGACAAAAGGACAATGTCAGTCTCAGCTGAATATGCATTATGATTATGCAGATAATGCCATTAAAATGAAACGTGTGTTAAATGTCATACTGCTGAACTTGAATACAGGGCTATGAATTATCCAATCACTGATGTTACTGTAGTTAACAGAGGTCAACTCAGATATTAGCAAATTATATTGAAATGATTAATGTTAGATTGTTTAGTCTATATAATCTATATAATACTGAATTTTAAAATACTACACTGCTGAGCTGTAACTGATTAAAACTAAGTATTTGATGTGAATTAAAGGTGACAATGATGTGAAAAACAACACGTCTTAAGAGTGACTCAACAGGAAAATCCAAAATACATCACAGTAATTGACATTTTTACAAAATGCAATATGCATCACAGTACAGATTGATTTATGTTAAGGTTACTTTCCTCCAAACGCGACGTAGTCACCGTAAGTCGGATCTCATGCATGTAATGATGCCATATATTTATTAAACATGAGCAAGTAGCACTCATATAGTTAACAGGACACTCTCTTATAGGCATTTGTTGTGGGAGGTGGCATGGGGAGCAATTCATTGTGGGTTATGTAGTGTCTGGTGCATGAAAACAGGTGAGTAATACAGGTGGAAAAGAGGTGGAAAGAGAGTTGCTTTCTTTAGCGGCTAAAATAAAATAATAATGGGTAAAATAAACACATGGATCACATACACAGTGGTAATGAAGTGAAAGAGTTCCTGACTTTTACTGTAGAGTCGGCCTTACGCTTGGGAGCCATAATGAAGTTTCCAGTGTCGAATGCGACGTAACACGAGGACTTCCTGTATTTACTTCTGGTGAGATTTGTTGAGTTGGAACACACGAATAAGAGCCAGTAATAACAAATTTAAACAAGCAAGCAGAAAATGCCATAAATATTATTTTATTTGAAAGTTTTTCACCCCATGCTGATCTCTCTAATTAACCAGGCTTAATTCTGAACCCTTTGCTACTTCTTCAAACTTTGCACTGAAGCATTTACTGTAATTTAAATATTGTCATATTGCCCATATAGTTTTAAAATGACTAATGAACTCTAAATGCAAGAACAGATCATGATCTTACTAAGCCTCTGTGCACAATGCTCGTCAACTTATATTTACATTACATTACATACAAACTTCGAGAATAATTCACCAAAAATACAAATATTTCACGTTTTACTGAATTTTGAGCCCTGAGTGGACTTTCTTTCTAAAGATGAATGTGTGCTGTCCTACTGCAGGGGTGCACAGTCTTAATAGACTCAAATTGTGGCAAAAGTGTCCAATTAAAGAATGAAAGTGCAAGTGTGTTGTGGTAGTTTAAGGAGTGTGAGACCAATGTAATAATAATAATAAGTTTTTTGATAGAGCACTTTTCATACATCAGGATGCAGCTCAATGTGCTTTACAATATACATAGTTAATATAATTTGTTATACAGATTTAAAAGAAAAAACAAAAATACAAAGTGCAGAAATTACAAATAAGAAATAAAAGTGACAACGGAAAAAGAGCATTTAGAGAGAGATAAAGTAAATGATAAGAAAATGAAACAAGATAAACATGAGATGGTACGATTAATGTATGTATAGTGATTATGATGTGTTTTGCAAGAGCTATCTATTAATGTTTTTTGTTTAACTGTTTTTAAAACTGTTTTTAAAACTATTTACAAAAGTAACAAGATACTTTCTCTCTTTCAGGTATGAATCAAACCATTTTAGAACTGTCCCTGATAGGTCAACATAACGTTCTAGGCCACATGTGTCAAACTCAAGCATAAGCAATTATATCCGGCCCGCGAGATCGTTTAAAATATTATTGTTATATTAATGGCCTGGCGCTGGTAACATGATAAACTACAGTTCCCATAATGCAGCGCTTCAGCTGCCTTGCCGAACACTTCCCGTGTTTATCAAGTCTACCTTATTAGGCTGCAAGTTATTGCGAACCTAGCACTCACGATGCTGAAGAGAAAAGTTGATTCTGAAAACAGAGCCTTTAAAAATCGATGGAAGGCTGAGTATATGTGAGTATATTTGACATGTATGATGCACTGCAGGGCCCACACCGTTTATTCACTCCATTCCCACAGAAATTCCGCAGCTCCGTCTACATGCGGCTCGGACCTTGCGCATGTTTGTAGCACATATCTGTGTGAGAAGCTTTTCTCAGTGATGAAGACTAACAAAACCGTTAAAAAAAGCAGTCCATCCTGAGAACCGCCACAACACAGAACCTCACACCAAACATAAACCAACTTGTTGCCCAAAAAAGACGCCAGGCGTCCAGCTCTGATAAAATGACAAGACTAAAGACAACTGAATGATTTGATTTATTATTGCTGAAAAGCACAAATTTTATTTATATTTCCAGGTTTTTTTATGCAGCATGTTCATATTTTGAATTTGTATAATTATGACCGGATCAAAATCTTTTGACATATTTAAAATGTACGTTTATCTTTTATATAAAATGAAATATAAGTAAAGAAATTTGAATGTTTGTTCTTTTAATACTTTTAAGTTAAAATACTTTTAACTTTTAATAGTTTTAAAAGTTTAGTTTTAGTGTGTTCAATAAATGTTTATCCTGTTCGGCCCGCAACCTAAAGTGTGTTTTAGATTTTGGCCCCCTGTGCAATTGAGTTTGACACCCCTGTTCTAGACAGTTCAGGAGAACGTTATGTGTCAAATGCTGAGCTTAAATCTAAATGAACCGAAACTCTGTTTTCATCAGCACTGACTCTGAGATAATTTACAATCTTTACTAAAGCTGTTTCAGTGCTGTGGCCTGACCTGAACCCTGACGGGAATTTATTTTGTATATTATTTTTATTTAGGTTTTCATTCATTTGTGTTTAAAGTACTATTTCTAAGACTTTGCTTAAGAGCAGTAGGTTTGAGGTTGGTCTGAAATCCACATTATTTTTCTTTAGTACTGGCTTTATTACAGCTACGTTTAGGGCATCTGGGAAAAACGGCACTTTCTAGTGAGGAATTGACCATTTCTACGACATTAGGAATAATATTTTCTAGAACCTGTTTAAAGAATAGATGGAATGGGGTCTAGGATACATATTGACGAATTAAGTTGACGAATAAAGCCATACAGATCTGTTTCAGATATTAAAAAAAAAAAGTATTCACTATAAATTTAGTTTTAGCAATTAGTTGTACTTCAACTAATGGATTTGCTTTTGTTCTGTTTGCTCGAATATTAATAATTTAATAAACAGCAAAAGATTCACACTTTGATTTGGTGGCTTCTAATAACCAATTGTTTACTGTGGTTACCAGTCACAATAATCTGATCATGAACTCTGGGAACTCAAGTAAGAATGAGGGTAAATACTTTGGGGGGTGATAGACACTGAGCATTAGTGCTGGCATTCTATCTTTTAATACAACAGCAAGATATTAAAAAGATGAAAAAATACCAAATTATATATTCCTACAGCTAAATAATTGTTAAAAAAAACAGCTAGTCCAGCCCTCTTCTTACCTTCACGTGTGGCCTGGTAAAACACATAGTTTGGTGGAGTAGCTTCAATAAGTCTAGCCATGCCTCAGTCAGAAAGAACAAATCTAGTTTTTAATCACATATGAGATCATTTATTAAGAATTTATTGTCTGCTAATGCTCTAATATTT
Source organism: Lepidarchus adonis (assembly GCA_037576955.1). Classification (NCBI taxonomy): domain Eukaryota; kingdom Metazoa; phylum Chordata; class Actinopteri; order Characiformes; family Lepidarchidae; genus Lepidarchus; species Lepidarchus adonis. The sequence goes on from JBBIGC010000001.1 coordinate 21,617,909, forward strand.
AGAAATTCCATTTTTTAAATTTTTTGTTCCGATTTTTACTTTCATCAGTTGCCACTTCTATACACTAACATTGATCAAATGGGATATTGTGTGATGTCTAATACTCCTGTATTTTATTTTGCGACAGTTAGTAACCCCATTGAGGTATCCTGATGTCGTTTCCTGTTCCAAACCGAGTAAAATATAAGGTTCCTCAGAACTTCGGCTCCTAGCCTGGTTGGGTGGATTCTCTCCCTCCAGAAAAATGATGGTTGATCCCAAAAGAGATTAAAGTTGTTGATGAAGACTATATCCAAGCTGGAACAGATGTTCTGGAGCCACCTGCTGAGACTGAGAGATTGACTGAATTGTTCTATTCCTCTGCACAAGGTGACTAGGTCCAGAAATGAAGATGTTCATGAGTTTCTTCAGCAAGGTGAATAGCTCCATAAAATCCTGCTTTAGTATCTCTGATCTCTGATCTCTGGTGTCATTACATCTCACATGCACAATCACATTCCAAGTGGTTGGGTATTGGTTGAGGATGCTGGGGATTCACTGCATAATATCCTTTACCTTCGCTCCTGGGAAACAGTGGGTCTAATGTAGATTAGTGCAGTTAGACATTTTGGGCCAGTGATTTGTTTTTTCAGTAATTTCAATTTAATTACTTTTGTCTCTTCACAGCTATGTTTTTTCTACATTTACATTTACATTTACATTTATTCATTTGGCTGATGTTTCCAGGTACAGGAAACAATCAGCATAAATTCAGACATGACAATACTGATGTGCGAGTTACAGGGAGTTCAATACAA
>JBBIGC010000001.1:21646365-21656445 GCA_037576955.1 Lepidarchus adonis
TTTATTTTATTTTAGAAAATAAAGATTCCAAATCAGTATTGGTGTCAGAAAAGGAAAAAGTGTTATCATGTCATCTCTAGTGGAGACATTGTTTCACTAAAACATCTGACACCAAATGACCTTTCAATGTATTTTTGCTCTGTGCCACAGTCTTTCAGTCACAGAAGAACCAAAATGTTCCTTATTACTACAAAAGTGATTTTTCTGTGGTTTCTCATCAAAGGATGTTTTACTTATAGAGTATAGAGGTCAAGTTTGTGTTTGCTGCACATGTCGAATAAGCTGTTTAAAGCGATTCAGGCCTCTGCTCTGAAGTAAAACTCATCATAAAAGAGCCCATGTGTCAGATGACGCACACTCTCATTCCTCCTCTCTTTCGTCCTCTCTATCTACCACTGAGAGGAAAATAATTTGCTCTCAGTGATCCGAGGCACTCGGCACTGCTTCATGGCTTTTGGAGGAAGAAGAAAGTAAAGTAAAGGGTAGTGCATCCCTTTTAATTAAACTCTGTGCTGTCAATGCCTTATTGTACTATTTGTTGTGGTTAAAAAAATGTAACACCTGTTTTGTTGTTAGCGTGTTAGCACTAGCTCGCTAATCAAGGGCCATTCAGTGCATGCATACCCTACTAATTGTTTCATGGGGCCTTTTTATGAAGTGACTCATTTGGAAATTACTGTCATTGTTGTTTCCTCAAGGAACACAGTTGCAAATTGGGCTCTGACAGTTGCCAGGCGGCGCCATGGAGGCAAAGCTTTTGTTTTCGACCTCCTTCACTCTCTGCCATACCTGATCCGTGCCGGCCTGCGGCCGCGAGAAGCTTTTTTCCTGGTTGTTGTCAGTCAGAGTGCGGTTACCCTCCAGTTGTGTTCGCAAGCTTCACAGCCGTTTTCCGCTCAGCATGTATATATATGCCCCCCCGCCTCCACCTCCGCCCCCTTTTGCCGCTTTCTCCTCATCTCATTCAAGAACCTGTCTGATGTGGTAAACATCTGTGGTGCTCCAGAGCACCTGTGCACTCTCTTTAGCTTATGTGCTCTGACAAGCACCCTGCTTCATTTGACTCCTCTGGCTGCGCTGTGTGTTTAAAGCCTTATTCCACACATTATTGAACTGACAGACCGTCACACGATTGCCCCAATCCTGTTGGGCCAGGGCAAAAGTGTCTCTTACCGTAAATTGCTGATTACGCCCTGGTTGTTGGGTCTGTCCTTTCTGTCAGAGCAGCCGTTTGGACATGCTTCCTGTGGCCCTGCACAAATATATAACCACACGAAGCTACATGATCGTCTTTCTGCCTTGACTTCTAGCCTATCACAGCTACCAACCTGGTGGGGGTGTGGGCCAACACTAGCTTCTTAGCATTTTAGCCTTCCGGCATCTTTTAAACTCTTGCTCTCATTTAGTCATATGTTTACATGACAGAATTGATGATTTCTTGGCCATTTGTCAGAGAATATGAATGATGACACAAAACCTTTTCTTTGGTTGAAGCCATTTATTGTCAAACAACTGTGTTTACCCTTTTTAAATCATGATTTTATATTTACAGCATTTGGCAGATGCTCTTATTCTGTATGAGTTATGTGCTTTGCTCAAGGTCACTTCAGCCTGCTGTCCAGTTCCACAAATCGAACCTGTGACCCTTTGATCACAAAACCACTTCTCTAACCATTAGGCTACAGCTGCCCCAATATGACACACCCTGGTGAAGGTCATTGTGTTTCCAAACCAAACCACGGTCAGGTACAATGGCCAGAAAAATTGTGCAGGATGCAAAGCTTTCCCGTCTGAAAAGATAAAGAGCCTCATCCACAACTATCACAAAAAACTTCAATCATTCATTGATGTTGAAGGGGGCAATACACAGTAAAAAGGCCTGGGGTATGTAAACTTTTGATCAGGGTCATTTGGGTAGTTTGTATTGTGATTACCATTTAAAATGAGTAAAACACATTTGATTGATAATAAATGGCTTCAGCAAAACACTAACCATGATTAAAAGGTTTTGTAATAAGTAAAAAAAAAGCTTAACGATTATTCCTATTTTTTTAATTTACTGGTTCATGTAAGATATGAATGTGTCTGGTTATTCTCGTCTCGTTCCCTAAAGTTTTCATTAATGCTCTTTTTTCCATGAACACTTTGACACATTCTTGCACAGGTTACCTGTAAACTCTCTTACTCTCTTTATCCCTTTATGAAAAGATGCTGTTTTTGTTACTAAGCATTTAATTCAATTATTGCAAATGAGCTGATTTTATTTAATTTGGTTGTATTGTGCCTCGTTCATAAGGGAATCCAGGCTAAAACACTTCTTTATGAATGAGCAGAGTTAACACTAGAAGTCCCAAGATTTTCTAGCCTTCTTTTAGCCAGGAGGATGCTAACTGGCTAGGTTAGATTAGCATCAATTCATGTGTAAATTAGGTCATTACCTGAGCAATGTGCGTTGGATTGGAGTGTGGAATGTGTGGGGGATGGGAGAGAGGGCTGCTAAAAGCAGAGAACTTTCTTCAGAGCAGAGAAGGCTTTGGAAATGAACTAGAATAGAACTTCAGCCAGATTCTGACTCAGAGCTGTCTGATCAGTTCTCAGGTTAAGTTTTATTTCACATTATTTCCTATTTCTTGTCAAACAAGTAAGTGGAAAATACCAAAAAAAGCACAGCGTAGTGACAGAAATATCTACTCTGCCTTTTTTTATATTTTCCACTTTTTTGTTGCAACCATATATTGGCAGATACATGTAAATGTGTTATATTTTGTGACATCACAGGTATACTGTACACAGTACAGTTTATGCTGCTTTTGTTTTCTGTTTTCTGACACATATGCTGTTATTTAAAAGTGGACAACATATGTTGCTGAAATGAGAAGTAGGCATTATGTCAAGTTTGAATTTTGTGTTTATTCTTGTAACTTTTAATACAGAACAGTAGAAAACTTGCTTAAAATAGAAGCGATTTTTATAAATCATTGACATAAATTACTGTGTTTTTACTGAGTGATGTTATCCAATCAAAGCTGGGATCTATCAGTGTTTTAGCATTTTTAAATACTATTTCAAACCTTTTAATACCAAAAAAGTGAGGAAATGTGATATGGACCGTTTAAACCTTTCAGAATTGGGCACTTTGTTGTGGATCCCGGGGAAAATTTGAGACCTTGTGAGTCTTATCTGCACTTGCTTGATTAGTGAGTGCACCAACAAAAAGTTTTGTAGTGTGAGCAGGAAAGTGGTGCAGGGTCACAGTGGCAGCGCTGATTACGGCCTGGCTGCCGCGCCGGCTCTTTGTGTCAATACTGCCATTAAGACCTGCTTTCCTGCCGCTCTCGACAAACACAGCTGGTGTTCCACCTAAGAGAGCGGGGTGACACAAGTGAGAGCAGCTTGGCATCAGTGGTGTGCTATTAGCGTGCTGACTCACTGGCTTTATAATAAGAGCTTTCAGACCACTTGCATAGAGATGAGATGGCAGTGATGGGTGAGGAGTGCGAGGGGGAGATATTCATTACAAATCAATGAGGCTTTCTCCCACAGGAGCAGCCTGGTGTCCACTGGGCTATTCTTCTGGCTGTCTCCATTTGGCTTAGGCTGGTAATCCATACCACTCATAAATCCTGTAGGCCTTTTTTTGCACAGCAAGTCGGAGTCTTACTGTCAAATGTAAAAAATGAAAGGACGGTGGGCCTGCGCCTCGCTTCAGTGCGTTTGATATCTTTTGATTCATGATGCACCAAGCACCTCCGCATCACCTCTCTCTCACTTCTGGCTGGTAATTCACACTGGCCAGCCCTCGAATGACTGCTCCTAGGCAAGCATGGAAAATCTAAGCGCAAGGGGCTTAGAAATCTGCTGTTCCATTGCAAAACGTTGAGTTAACTGCAGACAGCAGACAGTATTGAAATGGTCAATCAAACGGACGCAGTTTTCCCTCTTTCTCAAGTGCATTCTTGCTTCTTTACTTTTGCACTGGACTTATGAGGATAATGTAGTGTAATATTACATTACTAATGTATTAGTCACTATCGCATAAACTGAACGGTTAAATCCTTGTAATTCTGACACTATCATATGTTGTAATTTAAAAAGTGGACAATATATGCTGCTGAAATGGGAAGAAGCAGGCATTATGATGTCTGAAATGTGTTTTCTTTTCGTTTTTTAATAAGGAACAGAAGAAATCCTCAAAATAGATGTGATTTTTGTAATACGTCAACGTAAGAAATCTGTAGATGTTCTGTGTTGCTGCTGAGTTATGTTATGCCATTAAAGCTGAGATTTCTCCTCTCACAATGGCCATTCCAGGTGAACAAGGCGAGTGATCTGCAGTTTCGATGGCATTCACAGCCGCAGCAGTGTTAGAAGGTGAGAAGTTCTTGTAATGCACACGGTTATAGAAAAGCTGCCTGGCAGCGCCCACAGTTTCATTGTCCGCCATGATTTTACAGATAATCTGAAATTCTGAATGTCTTTGCCATACAATGTCATAAACTAAGCGATGTCCCCACACTTTGTGAGTCCCCAAGTGAATATGTTCCATTACTGCTTATCTACATCAACTTCATGACTCCAATAAAAAAGTAGAGAAGTAAACTTCTTATCAGCATCAACCTCTTGTCAGCTAAATGCAAACATGTCTTGGATGACATCTACATTTAGATGTTTGACCAAACCACTGCTCCAATGACTCCAGTGACAAGCCCCAAAGTCTGTTGCTTCAGGAACACCTCAGTGGTTCACCTTTTTCTTGGTTTCTCATGCCGGACCGCCCTCGCATCTTCTAGACAAGTCTCGGTATCGATCAGGCATCCAGAGTAGAGCACGCATTAGTGCAGCGGATCAGCCACGGCAGGAACGGCAGGCTGTGTACACCTGGCTAATTGGGCCTGGCATGAGCCGCGCATGCAGAGTCTCAGCTTTTCTGCGGTGATTAGGTCTCTGACAGGTCGTGCTTTTCTTCCAGCCGTTTGGAGTGCCAGCTCCTATCTGGGAGCTACTTCATCTCAGGCAGAAGCCCTGACGTGGCTCCTCACCGAGGGAGACAGTGGGTAATCACCTGGGGAACTTGTTTGGTTTGCACAACCAGATCCTCCTCACTGTTCTGCATGAGCGCATCCGCCGCAGTCTCTCTGGAGATGCCGCCGGATTTATTTAGCTGGAATGCTGGAGGCACACAAGGATGCAAATGTTCATCTTTATGCAAAAGAAAACTAACAGGGTTGGCAAAGCCGAGCAGTTTCTGTTTTTTCCCATATGTCTGGAAGAAAATCGGGGTTTCTTTCGATGAATTAAAAGAAATGTTCAGATCGCAGTCGTCCTCGTTTATTGTCCGTCCTCAAATCCATTCTTTCCTTGCTTCTCTTGTGGGGTTGAACAAATTGAAATCAGTGTAATGAAATGTTGATTAATGTTTAGTAACACTATATTGAAGGTCAGGTGACTGTAGGTGTCTTTTATAACAGTAAACCTTAACCTACATATACATTTATAAAGGGTTATTCTTACAAGCATGATTTGTCATATTCACTGCTTTGTCTAATTAATTTCACTTTAATTCAGCAAGTGTTGTTAATGCTTTTAGAATAGGCTTTTATAAATGCTCATGCAGAGTCATGTCATTTGTCATAAAGTGCTGTTGCTCTGCCATGTGCTTTGTCCTCGTTATCCAGTGTTATCCAATCAAATTTTAGTTTAAAACGCTTTATGTTAATGAGCTGAACCATGTTGCTGTAGCTAACCAATACTGGTCAAAGACAGCAATGAATTTGCCACCATGCTAACCAGGGGTGTAGTTAGGCCTAGTCATCTTGAGCTATAGCCCTGAATGTTTAATGAATGGCCCGTATAATCTAATCTTCTGTCATGGAAACATGCCACACAGCTAAGGCAGCCTCCACCTGACAAATAAAAACTTATTCCCATCCCAAGCTCCAGCCCTGAACATTTCAGGACCCTAACTACACCTCTGATGCTAACAATAGCTTAATCACACAAAAAACTGTTCTAACTGTGACCTCATACTGTATGAAGCAATTTCTCACTGAATGTGACATTTGTCTGTGTTTTGTGTTGCGCTTCTCACTCCCATTTCACTTAACATTTACCATAAAGTCTCCCAGTCCATATAAAGGGCTGATTGATGGCTTGTCAGAGTTTGGGCCTAGCACATGCCCTGTGTACATAAGAATATTCAAATCACATTAGGCCCCTTTTCTTTTGGGCCCACAAGTGGCAGAATGATTTAATGGTGGTAACAAGATGTGCTCTAGGGCTGAAAATATCGAGCACTGTCAGCACTGCTGCTGTCGAACACAATGGGTGTCAGCTAAAGACAGTTATTAAATCACAGATAAAATTCTCCTGCGTGTATAAATCCTCCAAGGTTTTCCCACTTAGCATACAGAGCAATTCACACTGGAACATGTTACCTCCACAAAAATGTTCTTTATGCTTTGCTGTGTATGAAATTTCCTCATCGTTTATTTCTTTTTGAGGTTCGTGCCTTAGGAGCATTATAATCTGACGCTGTTCTAATGTCAAACACAGCTTTGAACCGTAGGAAAGCCGTGATGCACAGAATGCCTAGAACTGGGAGACTTTCATGTTTATCCTCGTGGATATCCATCAGGTGGTGACTCGTGCCTTCTAGAAAGAGCATGGTGAGCTCGACGCTATAAGCGATTTGCTTTTAAGGTGAGCCGTCGGTGTGCCAGAGCTGCCGCTAATGAACTGAGCGTGTGAGCGTGCGGCAGGGTGTCAGGTCCCAAAGAGCCCCAGACATGGCGGTAATAAAGATGAATAATGCAAATGCAGGGTGCACACGCCTGGCGCCGTCGGCAGGAATCAGCTCGCTCGTTATTTACCTTTACACAGTTGTCACGGGGGGCAGCAGGCAGCGCTCGCCGCCAAATAGATGGCTGTGAGAACTCAGAGATGGTAAAAGTAAGACAAATGTGGCCATGAGGTCCCAGCATTAATCACAATAAAACCATTACTTTCCTTAAAACAGCAGTCGTGATTTCAGAGATGTTCAAGAAACCTAAACTATGACCAGAGCTGAAGCAACATAATCCAGTATTTTGCATGAAGATGAGGAAGATCTCTTTTTTGAGTGGATACTAAAATATTTTGATGATTTTCAATATAATTGTTGAAGGAAAAGATGAAGACTGACACCAAGGTTTGATGCTCGAATTGGACAGCGGCCCATCACTTTATTCAAGCTCTTAAAAAAACTCGTAAAGCAAGTTTGTCCCCAACTGGCGTAGCACACACAGAGCATTCAGATATATCAGCATATCGTCTGTTACCCCATATCTACACACAACCAGCCCCAAATGACCCAACTTAATCCCAAAACATTTACACAAACTATCCCCCAAACGAAACACAATTAACACAGTCCACACACACAACACAGTCTACCCAGGGGGCCGTGCGGAGTAAGCTCGCCCCCGAAGCCTCAGATCTTGTATGACTGTGATTACTGTTATGGTTCAGAATTAATTTTTGTTGTTTACATTACATCCTATTTCGGAGGCACATAACACCGTTATCAATTAGAAACTTTAGTTATTAAAAACAATGTAAAGTATCCAAAGATTACGTCATAAATATCTAACAGAAAAAATCGTCTTTGTAAAGCGTCGCTTTGCTGTGACGTAAGCTACAGTGTGTTGTACTGTACTGGCAGACAGACACTTAAGTATCGAAGTTTCTTTCCATGGTAACACCAGCTACAGCTTTTCCGCAGCCAAGTGCACATCTTTAGGAAAAAATGATTACAGGAAGCGACGTGCCTTTGACTTGTGAATGGCAGAGGATTTGGCTCTGATAAATCTCTCTCAGAAAAGCGATGCTTTTCTCCCGATTGCGAGCGACTCAATGGCAGTTAATTGGCCACATTTACTCTGCAGGCAGAGGTCTGTGGAACAGCAGATGTGGAGCAGAAAGAGAGCAATCTGCTCACTGTACAGCCACCTGCAGCAAAGCATTTACTACAACCTATCATGATTAAAAATAGCCAATAACTTACCAACTGACCGACTAAATAAATAAATAAACAAACCTATTCTGCTTTGGAAAAAAATTGTAAACTGTCCTAATTTAATTATTGTTGTCTACCTTCCTTTCTTTTTTGTTGCAGTAATTGAAAATGGTTGTAGCAACTAGCAGCCAGTGGGAGGAAAAAAAAATCATTGTTAATTACATTATTGACAGTTTAAATGCCTCTCCTTTTGTGCACGATCAATACACATAATTAATATGATTTAAAATGATTGTGTTGTTGAATCGATTTGGACAGTGACTAAATGTAGTCTTATTTGTAATTTTCTAACAGGTCACCAATTTCAGTGAATGTAAATACCATGTACTTCAAACTCTGTCATTGTTAGAATAATTTTACCATTACAATGATGGACTGTTCATTTCTTTGTCTGTTGGCAAAGTTACAAAATCAGTGAGGGGTCTTCCACTGTAAATCATAGAGTTAAACTGTGACACATTTTATGCTGGGATGTTGTCATTTACCGCTTAGAAAAAGATCAGTTTAGCATTGACAACAAAAAGGCCCTTATTCCTCCATTATCATTCTTCCAAGGGACCATAGAGAGTGTGCTCTGCTGCTACACCACTGTCTGGTAAGGGAACTGCACTATCGCTGAGCAGAAGGCCCGGCTGCGAAGAGTGAGGACAGCAGAGAGCATCATAAGGGTCCAACTCCCTGCTCTACCAGTAACACATCATCCGTCAATCAAACTGCATCATGAAGGACACTTCCCACCCCCACTCTGCACTGTTCTCCCCCTGTAGGGCAGATGGTTCCACAGCATCAGAACTGTAACTGCCAGACACTGCAGGAGCTTCTTTCCTCAAGCAGTCAGAGCCCTGAACTCACTGCCACCACCAAAAAACTGTTGAACACACACAGACATGCACACACACACACACACAAACGTAAAAATACCCTCATACTTTTTCCCTCATACAATATTTCCATGTGCAAATCTACACCTTTCTCACGTCTTGTTGCAAATAATAACTAATAACTTTGCACAATGTCCTCACCACTTTAAAATGTCTTGTTATTTCCCTTATTGCTCCTTTGTTTAGTGTACAGACTTTTACAGATTTATAGAATTTTTTTTAAATATTTATGGACATTGCGTATTTAGTAAATTTACTATTAGGTGTGTATTTAATATATATATTTTTAAATATTTTATATATTTTAATTTACATTTTCTTTATAAATGCACCATGGACGGGGCCTTTGTAAAACGGCATTTCAATACACTGTGTACTGTGTATACTGTTGTATTGACAATAAACCTTTCTTATTCTTATTCATTCAGGAAAGGCTCGAGGACTCTCACATACAAAGTCCTCACAGCAAAGCCAAAAGGACAGGGAAACATTTACACACAATCCAAACACACACTGTTTCTTATGGGCTTTTAATGAAGCCGTGTGGAACTGTGACAGTCACATTGATTTTCATTGCCGTTCATTTCTCACTGTGTTAGTGGCCAGCAGCTCAGCACTTTGATCACTCGTGTAATGAGTTGATAGTTTGCCAGATACTCTGCGTGTACGGTGAGTAAATCATAACACTGTGATGTTTCTCTGTAACTGTGCAAAATAAGGTTTTAATGCATTTTCACTAATGAAGCTGCTCCGGAGGCTTATTAACAATGGGATTAGTGTTATAACACTGACCTCATGCTCTGCCCACAAATGTGTTTTTTACTGCTGTTGCCAAAAATCCCAGTTAGCTTAATAGCAGTCTTTATGTAGAGACACTCCATTGTTCTCTGTTATTTGGATGGAAAAAGGTACACAATCGCGCTGCACTTATGCTAACATACAGAAATATACCAATCAGCCATAACATTAAAACCTTCCATCTGCCTGATACAGTGTAGACCAGGGGTGCGCAATACGTAGATCGCAAGCTACCCGTCATCGCGAAGGCCCTGCCTATCAAAATAAACTAACGTGAGACCACGCAGTAAACACAAGTGAACCACGAGCCACAGAAAACACTGCAGTACAGATGGAGCCAATCATCCA
>JBBIGC010000001.1:21682624-21702210 GCA_037576955.1 Lepidarchus adonis
TATAATATTGTTAAATATTTAAATGTATTTTTAAAATATTTCATGTTTTTCTGCATAGTTTTTGTTGCTTGTCTCCTATCCTTTTGTTGCATGTTCTGATTGTCACATTGCATCATTTAATATTAGATTAGGTTTTATTATTAAATGACTACATTAACATTTTTGTAATGTGACACAGGTTTGTCTTTCCTATGTACTGTACATGCTACTGAAATGTGTGTCTTTAAGTCAGGCTTTCATATCAATCCAGTGGTAATTTAGCTTCTTATAGCAATGACATCACCTGTGGTTGCGCTTTGTTATTTTGAATGAGTCAGACAAGCGTGAACAGCATAAAAATAAACATGGTGCCGTTTAATAGAAGAAAATAACACAACCAGGTGTTCAACATCAAGTATATTCCAAGGATGGAGCCAAAAGAATCAAAACAGCTTCACGCAGATCAAACCTCCTGATCTGGTTACCTGCTGTTAGACACTGAATTTGCAATGGCAGTTATATGAAAAACTGAGCTTTTCTTCTTTATTAAAAGCACAAAAATTCACCATTTGTACTGTATACGTAGTTCAAGTTGGTGCAGTGTCTCATGGTTTGTTTGTCTTATCTTAAAATATACTGTAATGTAACTAACCTTTTATTTAAATTTTAAGCACCATTGATCATTTGTCTGAATCTGATTTGGTTGCAGCTAATTGGCAGTGGGGCACTGGTCTTCAGCAGAACATTGGTGTTGGCACACGTCTATGGCACGGTGCACATCTCCTACAGAAATTCCTCTGTGCTGCTCATGCAGAACAGGCAGATTGTTAATTAAGCCTGTTGACTAGGACCACTCAGCACGAGCATTTCCCCACACGCTCTGAGCGTTTGAATTATTTACTGCTGTGCGTGCGAGCGCTTATGGGGACACTGTAATTTATGCGGTGGCAAGGGGGGAGATCGATCGGCCTGGATATGGGCAACAGCTGACAGATTCATGACAGCCCTTAAGGTGCGGAGGGAGAATGTCACCTCAGAAAACAGCCGGTGTCTGACATGCCCTAAAGGTCCCAAAGTGCGCCATATCTCCCATCTGCACCCTGGCCTATCAGTGGCCTGCCAGCGACAGTGATGGAGGTGCCATTTTATGTTTTAAGGCAGTATTACACTGAAGCATTTAGCAAACTGCTCTCAACTACTCCCACTGAGCAACAGTTATCATTACTGTGCAGCGTCCACAGAGCCTTTATTTCCTTTAAAACTCAGCAGCAGAGTTATAATGACCATAGGATGGTAATAATGCTCTCCATAAACACACTCCTATACAGTGAGAGCTGTGAAGAAATTATTTATGTGCAGCAATGGAGCTATTATGAATAAATAAACTGCATTTGCTGTAAATTATGCATGCTGGCAACATGGTTATGCTGTTTGGCATGCGCAGGATAAGTTCAGTGTAATGCATGAAAGTGAGCGATTCTAAACACGACTTACATAATTTATTATGAACACTCATTTGTGGAGGAGACAAGTGTGTATAGGATGGCTGTGTGTTTGTAGTGTACATACAGAGGCCTGTTGGCAATAATGCCGGATAGCTGATGTTCAAGAATTCCAAAAACTCATTTTTTTAGAGTAAAAGATTAGTGTCGTATGCAAAAATGGTCTCAAAACATTCTCCAGTACATGTACTGATCAGTCATTAAAACCACTTATCACATACTCGCGTCTTGTCAAAACAGCTCTGGTTGTAATGCGCTGTGTTGAAAGCAGCTTTTCATTGGGATTGGACCAGACGGGTTAGATCTCACTCCCTTATGCACAAAAATTTGGTTGGTTTTAATCACCTGGAACACCTCACAAGATCTCCTGTTTTATAAATGCTCTCACATCCTTACACTTCATAGCTTGGCCTTTGACAAAGCATTACACTGACTGTATATAAACTCCCTCGACAGGGGCAATTGTAACGAGATACTGAGATAATCAATGTAACTCACCACCTTTCAGTTGTTTTAAAGCTTTAACCTCTTTAGCCCAGAGTAAGTTATTACTCCTGCAGTTTGACTGCACAGTACAGCTTAACCAGTCAGAGCACAGGTCATTTCCCTACATCAGTGTTTCCAATCAATGCATCATATACAGTAATGGTTCGATAACCAAACATTTTAGGGATTTGTGATTTCTGATCATTAGTGATTAGTCATTTCCGATCATTAGTGATTAGTGATTTCCGATCATTATTGATTAATGATTTCCGATCATTAGTGATCAGTGATTCGTGATTTCCGATCATTAGTGATCAGTGATTCGTGATTTCCGATCATTAGTGATTAGTCATTTCCGATCATTAGTGATTAGTGATTTCCGATCATTAGTGATTAATGATTAGTGATTTCCGATCATTAGTGATCAGTGATTCGTGATTTCCGATCATTAGTGATCAGTGATTTGTGATTTCCGATCATTAGTGATCAGTGATTCGTGATTTCCGATCATTAGTGATTAGTGATCCGTGATTTCCGATCATTAGTGATTAGTGATTTATGATTTCCGATCATTAGTGATTAGTGATTTATGATTTCCGATCATTACTGATTAGTGATTTATGATTTCCAATCATTAGTGATTAGTGATTTCCGATCATTAGTGATTAGTGATTCGTGATTTCCGATCATTAGTGATTAGTGATTTGTGATTTCCGATCATTAGTGATTAGTGATTTGTGATTTCCAATCATTGTGAACACACCACTGCACACAGTCAATGAAATTTGTCCTCTGCATTTAACCCATCACACATGCACACTTAGAGCAGTGGGCAGCTATCAACAGCGCCCGGGGAGCAGTGAAGTGGGGGGCGGTACCTTGCTCAAGGGTTCCTCAGTGGTGCCCGGGCTGGGACCTGAACCTGCGACCTTCAGGCAAAGTCCTAACCACTAGGCCACCAGTTTTTTGCTATTGCCACCAGTTTTTTGCTATTTTAAAAGATAGAAAGAAGTTTGGACATTATGTAGATTTTTGGTACACCTACACAAGTGCTAAAAGTGGAGAGGACAAAACATGCAACATACAAGATATGACATTTTGACCTTTATGTTTAGTGTAAAGTCAATCATTTTGCATACATCTGCAATAATGTATAATGCTACACATAATATTGCTTATCCCCTGTGTGCAAAAAGTCAATAAATCCTTTTGAAAATTGTTTGATGGAGAATATAATGTTGGTCTCAGCTTAAACACTGGACAAGAGTCAAGTGTTTTCTGAAAGTATATGTGTGTTATGTATTGTACATAACTAGCACATGAAACAGAGGTGTAAACATAGGTCTTGTACATTCAGAAACCAAACAGTATTACACACATACACACACACTGTGAAAAATAAAGGAGTGGCAATGTTACCAGTGCAGTTTATTACATATTCCACTTGATTTGGCAGCAAAGTCTCAAGAAGGATGAGGAGCCTTCTTCTAGTAGTGTCAACCGTCATGGAGCCTTCACTGAAGCATGAACCTTGAACACAGGCTGGAGGTGGAATTTACTAACAGAATAACATGGTTTGGGCTCCAGGGGCTAGAGAGTGGAAGAAGGTGCTGCACAAAATGTTTGATTTTATACGCTCACAATATTTTGTTTTGTGCTTTTTGATGAGGATTAGAGCTGAGTTTGCAAAATTCTGAAAATTCCTATTGGTTTTCATTAGATAAAATATTTTGAAACGTACTTTTGAAATACTCAAATCAATAATAATCAAAATATAAAATATAATTAAATAATGTTTAGTGCAGGCATGTACATGTCTAAAACCTGAGTAAACATAAACATAAAACATCATATTAATTCATTTATTTATTCCTTCATTCATTCATTCACTTATCAATTTTTAATTGTGGGGAAGCTGAAGCTTATGCTTATGTATAAGCATAAATGTGAGCAAATAAACCGTAGCTTTTGCCGTAGTGCGAGGGTAATCACATACCACATACTATACCTCCTCACTCTCCTGTGATTGGCTGTGTGCTGAAAGGCTGTCTGTCTCATCAGACAGCAAAATGTCACTCGCTGGTTAGAGAGTGGTCTAAGGTTATGAGCGTTATAAGGCTGTTACAGTGAATGTCCTGAGTAGCCTCAATGAAGCTTTGAGTACGCAGCCCCTGGAGACATTAATCAGAGACATTACATTAATCAGGCCACTGACTGCATGTTAAAGTGGCCGGTTTTCACATCTAATAAGGAGCAGAGATACAGGAGACTGTCCTTTCAGCTGGTCTAACACTGAGGCCGAAAAACATCTCAATTTTACTCTATAACATTATTTTTTATTTTCTTTATTAACAGTTTTGCAGTTGAGCTGTGTCATGAGCATGGTCTTTCATCCAAACCTTTAGAAATGAAACTAAGGCCTTGTCCACATTGGAATCTGAATCAATCGTTTTGCATCTTGAAGCAAATCTGACCGTTCACATAGGCTTTCAGGGCTCATGTTTGGTTGGCTGTGTGTTTTGCTAACAAGGGAAATGGCATCCCCCTATGCATTAGCATAGTATCCTCAGTAACAGCTTTTCACCTCATCTCTAAGCTTTGCAGTACAGACTTATTGCCTTCATGTTCTTACTGCAAATTTGTGCCATTTTGTGTGAATGTTTCCTTCCTTTAATGAAGTATCATTTACTTTGCCACTAAACTCACAATTTCCCTTTCATTTTTTGACAACTCTACTACTGCTTTCCCCTCCTTCCTGTAGCTTCTTTCTATTCAGAGTGGGTTCACTAAGAAGAAAACCAGAGGCAGGCTGTAGGTGCAGAATGACCCTTTGATCACAGAGAGTGAGAGAAAGGCTGGTTGGTGATGGAAGTCAGCATCTGCTTTAGCAAACAAGAGAGCTGGGCGTTTACCTACCGCTTTATCTATAATGGGAAAACCACGGAGGAAATGAAAGATGGAGATAAAGGAGCGTTGATAATTCAATTAATTAAAAGAAAGGAGAGATTACAGCTCCCTCCCAGCAACGTCGTTGATCATAGGCTTTTATTTATTAATTTATTTGCATCAATGTTGGTGAATCACAGTTTGACTCTTAAAAATGACTTTGTACATGTTGTGCACGTTGTGTTTATGATGTGTGTTTGTATTCAGCCTTAATGAGACAGCAGTCCAGTGGATGGAGAACGCTTGTCCTCTACAATGAACAGTATCTGAGGCACAGATCGGAGTGGAGTTGGCTGACAGTGGTTTTGCCCTTTGAAGCAAAAATAGTGCATTTGTGTCTGTGTCCTGCTTAATATAGCACAGAGCTGGATGTTTATGGGGGAGAGATGTGGGCAATGATGACAGCCCTGAAGCGCATGCTGAGTGCTGAGCAGTGACTCCTTCTGCGGACACACACACACACACACACACACACACACACACACACACACACACACACACACACGTGCATGCACACGCACAGATAACACTCTAAAGCCATTTAAATTATGTATAATTATATATTTAGAATGTTTAATGATTATAAAATCTTTAGTAAACATCATAAAGATACATGGGCGGTGCTGGCCTAGTGGTTAGGACCACTCACGTACCCCTGAGCAAGTTTAATCTGAATCAATCGTTTTGCATCTTGGAGCAAATCTGACCGTTCACATGGGCTTTCAGAGCTCTTGTTTGATTAGCTGTGTGTTTTGCTAACAAGGGAAATGGCATCCCCCTATGCATTAGCATAGTATCCTCAGTAAAATCTTTAGTAAACATCATAAAGATACATGGACGGTGCTGGCCTAGTGGTAAGGACCTTGCCCTGGTACCACTCACGTACCCCTGAGCAAGTTTCCATCCCACTACACTGCTCTCTGGGAGCTATTAATAGCTGCCTACTGTTCCACGTTTGCATGTGTGATGGATTAAATGCAGACGTCACATTTCTTTGTGGTGCACTTTGCCAAATAAAAATCTATGAATTTTCAGCTTTGTGAGATTTTTATCTTTACATATATAAATGCAACACTTGCATTTAGGAAATTGCAATAAGGGATTATGAGATATGACTGTTTTTGATTCATAAGCTCACACTCCTAACCTCACACATGCATATCCTGGAAATGGAAGAAACATGTAGTAGAAGTGCCAATGCATTTTACCTACATTATAATGGACTTTTATTTTGAAAAAGTGTACATTGGTTTTTTTTACACTTAAATTTTGCATCATCTCAAGGTCATTTCAAACTATTCTATTTTTAATTGTTTTCAGCTGAAATAATTATGCACATTAGACCTTTAATAGACAAATGCTATGGTGCAAATTGCAGAAAGAAAGAAAGAAAGAAAGAGAGAGAGAGAGAGAGAGAGAGAGAGAGAGAGAACGAAAAAGAGAAAGAAAGAAAGAAAGAACAAGCGCATGGTGATTTTTCAGCCGGTTCTGTAAAGCTTTGTTGGGTAAAACTCCAGTGTTATGCTCATCAGTCGTGTGTTAGTGTGGAATGACTCTCAGGACATTTTGACTTGTTTGTCAGTGTGGTGTGTCATCAGTGAACTTTCTGACAGTTCATTCACTGAAGATAAGTTGCTACAAAGAGCAGATTTATTCAACTGCTTTCGCTGCTTTTCTGACACAGAGCTATTGAGACTCCAGAGCTGGTACCTGTCTGTCCACTCCACAGTCCACTCTAGGTCACTACAGGACTTTGGGGCTGAGATGGAGTAATGGTCAGAGGATGGAGAGCATCTGATCTTCTACAGTAGTGGTCCGCTAGTGCGTGCAAGTGGACATTTATATGTGTGTTTACAAACTTGTTAAATGACGTTTCACCTTAAAAAATTATCATAAAATAATAAAGACAATATCAATTAAAGATTAACATTTTTCACCAGATTCGTAACTGAGTGTGGAGCTCATGGGAAGAATATCAAGCACAACCCTGTGGCACAGCACCTGTTCATTCGAGAAGACTGATTTCTCACGTTTGTGGTTTGGCTGCAAAGTCATTTTTGTCCTGTGGGTGTAATCAGGAGAGAAACTCTCTCTCTCTCTCTCTCTCTCTCTCTCTCTCTCTCTCTCTAGCTCACTTTCTCTGTCTCTCTCACTTGCTCTCACTCTAACTCTCTCTTCCTCACTTTTTCTTTGTCTCTCTCTTTCTCTCTGTCTCTCTCTTTTGCTCTCTCTCTCTGTCTCTCTTGCTCTCACTAACTCTCTCTTCCTCACTTTTTCTTTGTCTCTCTCACTCTGTCTTTCTCTTTTGCTCTCTCTCTCTGCCTCTTGCTCTCACTCTCACGCTCCTTCTCCCCCCCCCCCTCTCTCTCTATCAGCTGACTCTTCATAGCCCTGAGACAGAGACAATTCTCTGAGCCCCCAATAGATATGGACGCCCAGAAAACAGGCCGTTTGTCAATATGACTCTTGTGGGCCGCATCCCACTGAGACTGCCTCTGGCAATGGAGACACATCTGTCTGATACACACACATGCACGCACACTCACACACGCACGCACACACACACTTCACCACTGTGTGCATTATTGCCCATTTACCACACTTCTTCCATCCCCCCCTTCCTTCCACCTGTTCTTCATTCCACCTTTTCTTTACTCCAGGCTTATTTTCTGTAATGTGGAGATACTTATACACTACTGCATGCTGGACCTCGTCCTGTACTGTACTTGGATTTTCTATTGGATCAGAAATGACACTGAATAATGATCTGAGAGCTCAATGCTGCCCAATGCTTCCTATCTAATCCTCAAATATTCTTTACTTTTATTGTTTACTTTATTTAATTGTCTTCTTATATTCATCAAAGTGTTTTATTTGAATTGGTTTTCTTTTACTTTTCACATTTCAGACACTGACTTTATTTGTTCACTTTTTTGAACTAATTTATTCCTTTGTTTGTATATTGGTTAACAGCACTTAATATGTATGTAGGGCTTTGTCAGCACAGCTGTCTTCTCTTTTCTGGCTAATAAAGCATATTTGATTTGACTTTAAAAATGTGGTATTGAGTGTTGGGCTATGAAGCTCTGTAAATAGTGAGCTCTGGCTGCACTGCTGTACTGTTGAAGGACTAATTTAAACAGCCCTGAGGGTCATCTTTTTGGAGCGTTTCACAGATTACACTTAATTGCTGTCTCAAAGGGATCGTTATGCTGAGGAACAACTAAATCACAAGAAAGATAATTGCATTGCTGCATGCAGACCTGAATTTATTCAAGCTATTCCTAGAATCTTGGACGCATTTTAAAAAATTAAAAACATTTTACACATTGAGCAGCAGAATTTCATACATGTTTTCAGGCATGTTGAGACAATAACTGAATCAGGCTTTAATTTGTGGTGAAAAACTTAGTGTGGTTGCATTTATTTTCATCATTTTAAAGCAGTCATTACATCACACTGGGTTTGAAAGCTGTGTTTTTGCTCTTGCAAAATTGCGTAGATGTGAAAGAAACATTTTCAAAGCAATAATTTTATGTGTATTTAATAAATTATCTTTTTTTCTTTTCCAATCAAAACAAGCAAATCAAATCAAATCAAAGCTAAATAATTGCATCATATAGGTTCATTGGCATATCACAATCTAGAACACAGAGGTTCCTAAATGGATATTGTTGATCATATGGATCTAGTAAAAACATTTGACTGTATAGAAGCATTTTCATTTTACATGTGCGAATTCATTTATATATAAACCTTCAACCAAGTTAAAAAGTTTAGATTTTTAATTTGTTACAAACTACTTTTTTTTTTTTTTTTAACAAAAACACATTAATAAGAATATTAGTCAGTATAATTAGGTAAGTGATTAGTAAGTGCTTACTGATCCAACATGTGCTCTGATTGATGTTGTAGTGTTGTCAACATTAAATGAAGCATTTTGTTTGGTCTGAAACCACATTGGAATTTCTGGTTTAATGAGATCCTCCATCATAACTTATATTAACTTATACCCATATTAACATTTCCATTTTCTTATTTTATTTTAAAGAACCAACCACTGAAAGCTTGTATATTTAACCAAAACTGATGTTTTTCTAAAAGAGTTGTTGATGTTTTCCTCTATAGATGAAGTAAAAAATCGACACCACATTGACCTCACAATCTCTTAGAACAATCTCTGTTCAGTGTCAGTAATAATATCCCAAGTATCCTTGATTTTTTTTGCTCTTAACTAAGTGTATATATGTCCAATTGGGTTTGATTTCTGTAGGCTAGTCCTTCCTGCCGACTTAAAGCAAATATTGTCATGTATCATCAGTCGTCCCTTTTGTGACCCTCATGATCTCCAACCAGATCCAATATGGATGGAGGAGAATGTATTGACTGGCTCATTCTAAAAGCAAATGAGTGAGAGGAACTGAATACAGTGCTCCAATTACCACCAGATTTGGTATCTAGCTGGTCCTCAGGATATTGGACTCAGTCTTTCTCTGTGAGCAGTGACAAACAAACGCAGGATTGTGGGAGCACATCAAACCCAGTGAGCCAGTGGTACAGCTATCAAACAAAAGAATGAAGCGTGAAAAAGTAATGACAGATCTTCCAATGAAAGCACAATGAAGAGATTTGTGAAAACCATTGGCGGTTGTTTGAGTCAGTGATACCTACCAAACAATATATTTCGTGTTTTTTACTTGTTTATATATATATTTTTATTTTTTAATCCACTGTTTCAAAGTAAGCTGCTTTCAATGCTGTTTGGGTTTGAGTCGGATTTCGTAAAATTATTTAGAAATGATGTCAAAGTACGTCATTGAGTGTGAGTCGCTACATCTACTTCCAAAGATGATTCATGAATTCCATGGCACACTCAATACCAGGAATGCGTCCTTGTCTACCTTCAGGCTGGTGCTTCTCCCATCTCCTCTCGTTCAGCCTTTGAGTTGCAATGGCCTTGTAATCCTCATCAGACAGGTGCATACAGAACTGTCTCTCTTCTTACAATGCTGTTTGGTGAATCAGTTTGTGTGGGATCCTGATCTTTACACACCAGCTCGACCTTCGCTTTCTAATCAGTTTCACTGCAGGAGGTTCTCCCAGCTGGATTACGCTGAGCTTCATCGTGACTGTACAGCAATATAAGTAGAGCTAATCCTAATAGCTCTCATGGGGCTGAGGAAATGACTTGGCTGTATTCATAAAGTTTAAAGGGATCTGCGTCATATGCCTCAGTTTCAGAGGGCTGAGCCCAGGCCTCCCCGGAGGGACGAGTGCAGCTCCTGAGGTTGTTTAATTAAGGGAAATCATTGTGCAGCAGAGTGATCTAGACGGTTTTTCTTGAGTGAGGGACAGAGCTCAATAGGTGATTTTCGATGGTGGTCCTTTAATGGAGCTGAGGCCCCAGATGTTTGCCCAGGGCAAAGGTTTAGTGATGTTGCAAATTTAAAACATTTGTCTGTATTTATATGTTTCGAGCTCAAGAATACTGCAGACAGCAGAGTCATTGCAAAAAAAAGATAGTAGTGACAGAATCACATGCACACAGAAACAGTGTAGATCTTTGCTAAATTATTTTACAAATCTCTTGGCTCCTCTCCTGTTTAAGAGGCACTGTGGGCAGTTTTGGAAACTATAAGAGCAAATTTTTGGACAATTATCAGTAGTTTTTGGGCAGAATGTGAAATGAATTTTCTGTGATCTTAGAAGCATTTGCTGTCTGGTTTCCTACTGCATTTGCCAGTTACTGTTGAGGATGAAAATTTCAAACAGGCTGTCAGTGAAAAAAATAATCATTCTAAAGCAATTTCTTCAAATCGTTATGGTAAATCATCCAAGGGGGGGTGGGGGTGGGTGGGCAATCGAGGATGGAGTGTCCCAATTGTAGTATTTTGAAAGAATAAGAAAGTGGTCTGTGTTAAAATAGCTGGCATAATTCACTGAAATATTGAGTGATTTATATTTCTACCTAGGTATGAGTTTTACCACAAATAAGCCCACAGCTCTTCATAATTTCATATATTTCTGCATAAGAATGACATTAAAGCATCATCAGTCCAAAAAGTAGATAAAAAACCCCAATTAATTTAATAAGACAAAATATTGTACTTGGTCATTTGTTCATTAAGGAAAATAATCCCATATTTCATATCTCTGAAACAAGCAGTTCATGTAAGTAAATCCACTACCATTCCAGAGCTGAAGATGTTTTGTATGAAAGAATGGGCTAAATTTTTTCCAAGCTGATGTGCAGAATTAGTTTTGCAAACTTACAAATTCTTAATACTACAAATTTCCCTCAATAAGCATATGGTCAAGTAAAAGCTCAGACAGTATTTATTAAATAGTAAAGAGTTCACAAACCAACAAGCAGCACTGTAGATAATGCTTCAGTGCAAAACATGCTAACATTCTAAGATGAAGGTTAATGAAGGTTACTGAATGAGATTTTCCCTTTGTATTTCAAGCAGAAATGAAAACAAAGCAGTTCCTCCATTACCTCTTACTGTGTAGTCAATTGCATTCTGAGACTGAGATGAACTTCATGCAGTTTGTTTTTGAGCAGTAGACACCGTATTGACAAAGAAACAGGTGTTCTCTTGAGATTAACCTTCTGCTTCTTCGATATAAAAGATCTAGTGCTGTCAACAAACGAAGTGTGCATGGGAGCGGATGAGGGTAGTGTGTCTTAGCTTCACAATCAGAGAATGAAGAATTATTCCCAGGCTGCATCTGGATCATGTCATAAGCATACGTGAATGGGAAGCACATATAAGTCAAAAAGAGTGAGACATTTGAATGCCGGACATATGTTTTAAAAAGTTGAACTATTTTGCACAAATATGATTCTTATTAAAAGGAGATGAAACATTGTAATAATGCATTTTAATAATAATATTAATAATATTAATAGTAATAGAATTTCAAATAGCCTTTTAACCTGGGGAATAAAATTACTTAAGCATTTCTGTTTTTTCAGAAAAAAATTCATCAATGGTAAAACCAGGACTGTATGGCCATTGATGAACAAGGTATAGCATAAACTAACAAGCTAATAAATGATATGGAGAAACATCTGGACTACATTTTGTAATTGCAAACTTAAATAGTAAGTGCTGATGATAAAATAATGCTGATACAAGGTACCTAGTGGAGAAGCTTGGTCATGTGTGTGTGTGTGTGTGTATGTTGCATTTTAAATGTGTATATTGAAATTTGAATCATACCTTTGTTAATTTTTTTAACCCATGCATCCACAACTGCCCTCTGTGAGGGGGAAAGTGTTTTAGCTAATGTTTGAGAGGAATGGATCTTATATCCGGAACCTTATTTGTGTTTGCAGTGAATGCACACTGATATTTTGGTACATATGAAAGAACATAATACTAGACCCTGTATATTATTTTAATATATATATCAAGATAGTGTTGTCTGAAAGTTCCCTGTCAGTGCTGCACTGTTGTTCCACTGATTGGACTATTTAGGAACACTAAGAACTTTTGTACTCAAAATTTGTGTAGCGTATTATATTGCATTTACTGTGATTTAAAATATTGGTATTTTTCAGACAGCGTCAGATTGTATGATGTTGCCTCTGTTGTGGCACTGACTCTGAAAAGCAGCAGAAACCACTTCTGCAGATCAGACTGGAGGGGCATTACAGTAGGGGGGAAAGAGCAAGTGGTAGATGAATGGGAGTCCCCAACCGCAGTTCTGCGCCGTCGCCGGGGTTTAATGATAAATAATTTTTTGACAAAGGGCCAGCGTGGCCCGTGGTGGGGCGGGGAAGCGGCCCATTGAAATGTCAGCAGGATTAAGCTGCTGAGGAAGAGGCTGGAGAGCCTCTTCATAATCCCAGCAAGGAGACAAAATGTCAGTGGTGGCGGTGTGCCCCCGGCTGTCCCTGCAAAATGGCAAACTTTTTTTTCTTCCCTTCTTCTGTCCCTTCTGAAAAATGAGAAGAAAAGTTGTGGCAGCAGTGTGCGATTCATCACGATCGCAGCTGTTCAAATCAAGCCCAATAAGAATGCATTAGCTTCAGCAGTCTGTCGCCAGCATCTTTAATGCGGCAGGATCCGGAAAGTGTACATGAGGGCTGCGTGCCCACTTCTTTGCAGCCGTGCTATGCTTACCCACCACAGCCTGGCTGGGACACGGGGCCCTGCAGCACTCGGCATAATGAGATGGCACTCCACTGGAGCAGACGTTCGCTAGTCATGCAATAATTAGCATAGCCAAGCAGAGAGGTGCTCAACAAGTCGCTGTTCAGCCAAAGCACAGAATGATGGAAAATCCAGTCGTTCTCAGGCCTGCTGACTGTTGGTTGTGTTAATAATAGTGTGAATAAGAAAATTATACTGTTTTATAAGCAGGAGATGGTAGCGTGGTTGTGGAAGGCCCATGTGCTATTCTTTCTTAGCATTCTTAGCATTATGCTAAGTGGAAGTTCATAACTGTGTGAAAGGTTGTAGCTTCTGGTTCCAGCTGTACGTTCTCTCTGATGGTTGCCGAGTAGTCGAAGCTAAAGTGATACTGCAGTGAGTCCTAAAATTAATTTTATTGGCTTGATAAAAATACACCCCCTTATTGGATTAACCAGTGCAGTTAAACTGACAGGGTGGCATACAGTCTTACACATAATTACCTGGTCAAATTACACATTTGTTTTGTAAAGATGTTTTCAGACCAGGGGGTATTTTCATAGTTTTTCGAAACGTTGTAAAATAATTGTGTGTCTGCTCTGCAGGAGCTGAGATTGATTATAGTTTTTACAACGCTGTGTGGCGGGACTGTAATGGTCCTTAGTTCCTCAGTGGGAGCTTCCCTGAGAACTATACACATTCAAAGATTTTTTTCTGTTTGCTTTAGCTCCATCAGAAGGAACCCTGTAGGAGCCAGTAAGCTGGGCTATAGCAAGTATATTGTACTGTAGCTGGGGATTGGTCGGCCCGGACGCCATCTTGGACAATAATTTGCATAACAGCCAGTGACTGTGGGTTTGGGGCTGTTTTGGGGTTTATTGTGTTTATTTGTGTATTGGGAATGTGTTTATTATGTGTGGGTAGTGTTGGGGTTGTTTTGTGGAGTTTAGGGGGGTGGATGGCTGAGCTGCCCCTTTCGTGAGTGATGCTTTAGATTATAACTCGGCAGTTCTGCCCTCCACCTCCGTTCTCAAATGTGGGTGTGTTTTGCTCATGCTCAGTAAAGGAAGGCGCCATTTTCGACCACCAAAGAGAAGATGGAGTACATGGTGATCAGAGTCAAAACCATGTGTATTTCTTCTGCTGCACATCAGCTCAGTAAACCCTGGACTTCACTGTCAGTCTGTTGATGACTAATGTTAAATACAGTTTAAAAATGGTGACTGCAATCTATCTACATTTTGGACCAATCACCGTTCACCTACATCGTACTACCCTTAAGTAGGAGTTCCTTAAAACATCGGTCTAAAGATTAAAATTGTTCTTAGCTTTTACAATGTATATGCACAAAAAATGAAGAACTTTATACTTTTAAAAACTTTGAAAACCCGTCTCAGGCTTGAAAGCATATACTTTAAGTGAGGAACTTTCTCAAAAACATTTAAAATTTTGAATCTCTTGTTACAGATAAATGAATAAAATTATTAAAATATGTTGCATATATATGTTGCAATGTTTTAGAGATACACAGTATTTATGTAAGAGAAAATTAAGATGTTTAGATGCATTTAGAATGAAGAACAGACATGTAGGTGATTTCGTAATAAGTGAGAAAGCTGTATAACATTACAAGTGATTAATAAAAATGCAGAATGTCTCATATTTGAAACTTGGTGACTAAATCTCAAGGCAGACAAGACATTATTGTAAGTAGATTACTGTATCATTTATTATTTAGTAACTTACTGTCATTGCCAAATAGTTTAACATCCAAAAAATATTCTCTGCACTAACAACAGAGCTGTAAAAAAGAATCTTGGGAGCCATACTATATATGAAACATTAAATCGAGTGGCTTTGGTGTGAGGATTGTAATGCTGCATGCATTAATAGACTCTAAAGAGCAGGATGATAACTGCAACTACACACACAACAGAACCTTATGCATTTAACTAGTTTGCCTTGGCAACTATTGCTGAAATTCAAATGGTCCTGTTCTATGACATTACAGCTGAATTAAGCGAACAATCCTCCTGCTGTCTGCAGGTGTGAGTGTGTGTGTGTGTGTGTGTGTGTGTGTGTGCATGGTTGTCTGTCCGGAGTGAACCCTGCCTTGGCCCATAGTCTGCTGGGTTCAGCTCCAGCTTCCCCCGGGACCCGAAATGGATTAAGTGGTTTGGATAATGGATTGGATAAGTGAATAGTGGGTGGGCATGAACTGCCATGTACATTACAAATGCATTTTTGTTTGCTTATGGCATTAGATTTGTGTTAAAATGGCACATGCAAAAAACTGCTCATGAGTGAATTATACTACCAGTGTTAATTTATAAGCTAATAAATCATTTTTAAAAAGTAGAGATACAGAGCCTCCAGCAGAATCACAGCTGGATCCTTTATGGCAGTCCTTTAACTAGTCTAATTAACCCTAATTCCAATAATAAAGTTGAGCCCATCTGTAAAATGTTGAAAACAGAATGGAATTGTTTGCAAATGTTGTAAATCCTTATTTAGATCATAGAAGAACGCAGAAAACATAAAATATTAAAATTGAAACATTATAATTGCATGAAAAATGGGCTTATTATGAATTCAATGGCAGTAACATGTCTCAAAATAGTTGGGACAGGGAACAATGGTGTAAAAAATAAGTCACACTAAAAACTTTTTGCACATAATTACATTATTTTCCAACAGGTCAGTAATGTGATTGGGTGGAAAAAGAGCAAAAACTTGTGGAACAATTTCAGAATAATGTTGCTTAACATAAAGTATATAAGTATAATATAACCAAAAGATTCCAAAAAAGTGGCCCACAAGCAGGACTGCATTAAAAACAGGCATGAACTCACTGCATGGGCTCAGGAATACTACCAGAACTCACTGTGTCATTCTCAAACACAGGTTAAAGCTCCATCATGCAAAGAAGAAGCATCAAGTGAAAATGATCCAGAAAAATCTTTTTCTGGCCAAAGCAAAGCAAATTGACTGAAGAAAATTGGAAAATTGTTCTGTGGTCAAACAAATCAAAGTCTTTTTGGACACCACACTCTATGGACTAAAGAGGAGAGGGAGCAGCTTGTTCCCCATGCTCAGTTCAAAACTCTGCATCTCTGATGGTATGGGGTGGTCTCCTCGACTGGTCTCCTCAGTTCCCAGATGTTTATAGAAGAGCGGATGCTACACAATGTTAAACACGGCACTGTCCCAACTTTTCTGACATATGTTGCTGCCATCAAATTAAAAAAAAATAAAATATGGGTTTATGAGATTTGCATTGCATTGCATTCTGTTTTTATTTATATTTATTTTTTATATAAAGCATCCTATCTCTTTAGGAACTGGGTTTGTTTCTGTCGTTGGTATGTGTGTTAGCTCAGAGCTTGGCATGCAGTGAATAATTCACGTCAGATTGGTCATAATCATTGGTGGATGAGTGGAGGAGATCTGCTGCTCCTGCACCAGGGGGATAAGTGTGAAAAGTCATTAAGCCTGCTATACCTCCTCTAACAAAAAGCTTTCCCTAACTAAACACTGTATTCTACTTATTCATCATGAATGTGCTCCTGGCCTGCTCTTTGATTTGCTGCTCATTTGGGCTGATGAAGCTCTTTTCTGCATTTACTCATATTAGACATGGCCTTTCTACACTGCATGGTCCATAAAAGATTCAAATGAGTATAAATGGTAGAATACTGCATATGGATCACCATTAGTCCAGTGCAGAAGGGCGATGAATAGGGAAAATTAGGAACGGATGTTATTGGCCAGGTGTCACTGTAATGAAGTGCATTTGTTTCCCTGAGTGTGACAGGATATCTCTCTAATAGACACTATGGATCTCGTTATAGGAGAGGGGAATTAAATTGCCAGCTTCTTGACCTTAACCTTCAGTGCTGTGGAAAGGTGGACCAATTAAAGGGGAAGAAGGTTGCATGCAGAGCAAATGCACTGTCAGTGGCTGCCACCCTGAAACTGACTAGAAACAGAAGCGGTGAAGTGGCTGTTGGGTTTTTTTACGGCAGGGCCACAGAGCTGTGCTGGTTTATACAATAATGAAGATAATAGGCATAAGTGGGATAGGGGGTGGGATTGCAGGTTGTGATAAGGTGCCAAATTATCCCAGGCAGCTTTAAACAGTTAAGATCAGCCGCTTAAGTGAATCGTACAGTAGCTCTGCCCTCTTTTTTTTATCTTCTGCTGACAGTTTTGTGTCGCTGTCATTTTTAGAGGCAAATTCCACAGCGGCGCGGATTAGCGGCCGAGAGCCAGAGAGGCCATAATTAGAAACTTGTGGGAGTTTTGGATGCTGAGTTTTTACCTCCTTCAGACGCTTTCAGTTCATTTCAGACATCTGTTGGGGGAGAATGGGACACAAGCTAACTATTTTTTTTAAATAATATTTTTAAAACGATTTAAACATGTCATAATGTTCATGCACGCAACCTACACATTGTTATTCAATTAAAAGATAAACTTTTTTTGGAGCATCCATATCCATATTTGAACAAAACAGGCAAAAGTGGCCCATAAAAAAAATCTCCTGTAAACATACAAAAGCTTTTTATTTTATTATTATTTTTTTTTTTTACCCTGTCTTGTTTGGCATCTAAGCAAAAAGAATTATAAATCTGGGTGCGATTTTGGTCAGACATCTTTGCTTTGCCAAGTGGGGCTTTAACCATATAGGCCTCTCTTGTTATCTGTATTCATTCATTTATTTATTTATTAATTTGATTTATATTTAAACCAGGTCAGACATTAGAATAGAAAAAAAAACAAAAACAAAAATAAAACCCCAAATACATAAAAACAAGAAACAAGGGGAAAGGAGGGAAAAGTAAAGAATAGATCCCAGTGGCAACACTGCCATTGTGTCGTACATACAAAATCTTATAAAAAGTAAAATAATTAGCTGTAACATTAGCTTGAAAAGTTACTTTTGTGCATTTTAATGTTTTAGCAAAATTACCTTCCTATAATAAGTATATGAAAGTCTTATGTATACAGCATATGTGTATATACTGTATATACATTTTGACTGCTTCCAGCATATCAGTTTAAAGAACTATCTTACTAATATATATTGCACCCCCTGACAGGTGACACTAATGAAATGAGTTAGTGATAGTTAATGGTGTCATGTTACAGACAGACAGACAGACAGTGATTTTTCCCCAACATGCTAAACCAAATAAACATATACTATGCACTAAATCTGCTGAAAATTCCCATAATTCAGGTTGTTCTCTTTAGAGAATCTGAACCTATTTTTGTTGAAAATTTTATTTGGCTACTGATGCAAAAATGAGTGTAATAAATACAAGAAATATCAAGTATTGTTGGTAAATATGAGTCATTGGCACAAAAGTGTTTAAGCTGAGACTTGAAATATGCAATAAAGACTTGAGAGCATCACCAAACTGAAGTCAGACTTATTAAAAGTGTGTGTGTGTGTGTGTGTGTGTGTGTGTGTGTGTGTCTAAAAGTTAGAAATCTCTCTTTTACTGTGGAACTCTTGCTGTGGGTTATTTGTACATGCTTCAAAACATCATAATGAAAAAGAAATTATGCAAATATTTCTTCCATGATACGACAGCGGCTTAAAAAAAGTTAGGTAGCAGTCAGCATGGTCAGGAAATGTTGTCATGGGAATATAGGAAAGTGAGTAGCATGTTGCATTTGAGACTTTTTACTCCGTATTTAGCGGAGCCCCATACACACCTCACACACACACACACACTTTTTTGTCCAAAGCTATCTCATCTTAAACACTCCTTCTCTGTTGAAAATGAACTCTGATAATTCCCACCTTCTCTTATCTTTGGAAAGTAGTGCAGGGGGTTCTTCAGAGAACCTGCTCTAATTCCGCTAATCACATTAATCAGCCTCCTTAAGAAGTGCCTTTATCTGCTGTGAAATTAGAGGTAATTTAGGTCATTCAGTCGTAATACACACTTTCATACACTTTCATGATGAGGATTATGATTTTACTTTTGATTATGGATAAAAACGGGTGTCAAACACCAGAGATAAAGTGACACAATCAATGGTGGAGTTGTGCAGTGGTTTCTAGTTCAGAACCTGAAACCATAGGGTTACAATGTTGCTCTGACTGCTGCTGTACTGACCTGTTACAGTAACCACCACCTGATCAACTTTTCCATTCACACTTCTCACTGCCTTTTCCACAATGTGTAAACTCTTTTTAACATAAGAAAGTTGGAAAGTTGTGTCTGTCTGTCCTTTGGAATGTTGTCTGTGTCTGTCCTTTGGAAAGTTGTGTGTCTGTCCTTTGGAAAGTTGTCTGTCTGTCCTTTGGAATGTTGTCTGTGTCTGTCCTTTGGAAAGTTGTGTGTCTGTCCTTTGGAAAGTTGTGTGTGTTTGTCCTTTGGAAAGTTGTGTGTGTCTGTCCTTTGGAAAGTTGTGTCTGTCTGTCCTTTGGAAAGTTGTGTGTGTCTGTCCTTTGGAAAGTTGTCTGTGTCTGTCCTTTGGAAAGTTGTCTGTGTCTGTCCTTTGGAAAGTTGTGTGT
>JBBIGC010000001.1:21713299-21725669 GCA_037576955.1 Lepidarchus adonis
TTCATCTCCGTGCGCATCCTAGCCAGTAGGGGCGCACAGGGTACAGGTTGGCCTTTGTAAAGGCCGGTTTGAGCGCAGAATAAACCTGGCCAACTTCCTGGTTGTTTTGAAGAGATGTACTGTGTGTGAGTGATCAGTTGGTGGTTCCTCTACCAGAGAGAACCGCTACAATATGATGGACTATGTCTACAATGAGTAATGTGTTTTCAAATGTTTCATGTTTGTAAACTAGGGGAGGTCCTGATTGGCTAGCTCTGGTCCTATATTCGGGAGACTGGAAGTTTGATCCCCAGTGATGCCACAGCCATCTGTGGCCGGGGGCATCGCTGACTTTGGGCTCTCCCTCTCTTTCATCTCTCAAAGCGTGATGCTAACCACTGCAGCAAAATTGTCAGTCAAGCAATGACCTTGTGTTAGTGGCAATTTGAAAAGATGTGCCAGTGTTGTTGGGATGAGGTGATGAGGGAGTTCGGGACAGTGGGTGGTACTGGAGCTGAAAAGTGGGCAGAACATCTGGAAAAATGTTTACATGCTAGAAAAAAAGACTTGTACTTTCAAGCAAAAAAACAAGAGGAACCTGTACTTTTAAGAGTGATGGTGCCGCAAAATATTGTCATTCAAATCCCCCCATGTTTGGTTATCACACAAATCCTGCAGTGTGTGCTATTCCCACACCCTCAGTCATGGAGTGCACTATATATTATGTCACATCAAGGGCAAAACTAATCAAAGAGTTACCTCATGGCCCTGAGCCTCAGCATTTCTGTGGTGTTTCTGAGGGATCCAGTTGCTCCTGAAATTACTTCCCCTAAACCACAAATCACTGCCTCACCTTCAGCTGGCAGCTCATGGCTGCCACTGACAACTGCTGAAGGCACAGGGATGGCTCAGCAACATTTTAATCTCCCCAAACTCCCTATCCCACATTCTGCCCTGAATACTCAATCAATATGTAACCAACAAACAGCAAACTAGAAGAATTTACTGTATTGGGCCAGATGAAGTGAACGAGTTCCTGTTTCCATACGATTTGTGGCACGTGCGTCTGAGAGACTTTCATGCTACATGTTCCAAAGTCACTTTGAACAGTTATAGGTACAGTATGTCAGCTGGTGAGCAAAGAAGGATTATGGAATACTGAGGGAGAAACTGGAGCAAGAGTGTAGCGTGCAGGAGAAACTGGGGTTAGCTGGGAGAAGGTGAAGTCCATTTAGCATTTTGACAGCAAGTCAGTAGCATCATTAAGATGTCTGAATTAATAAAAGCGTAGTTCATACTGATGAAGCAGAGTTCATGTGGAGCTAAATAAAATAAATATAGAATAAATACAGGAGGTCCTCGAGTTACGGTCCTCGAAACTCATGCATGTAATGATGCTGCAGAGGCTTTATTGAACAGCACTGTGCTTTATTAACAGCCTCAATTAATAACATGCATGAATGTCTCATATTACAATTGAGCATTTAGGAAACATTGGTCCAGATAAAATTCCCTTTTAATGCTTCAACACACACCACAGCAGTAACTGCTTGGAGAAGTGACTTGTGGCAAGAACACACTGATTGTGTTAGCACAGTGCACTATTAACCCCCCATTTCACCCACCAATCCACATGAACTCTTACTCAACACTAACAATGAATAAAACATAAACATCTCAGCAAGAGCAGTGAAAAACAGTGCTGTCCATGCTCACACACTGCACAACTGCAGATGCCTCTTCATATTGGACTCATTGCTTCTCTTAGCTCTTAGTCTTATTTGTTCATTTATTATCACTCTCCGGTGTCAACCAGAGGAGGATGGATTCCCCTTCTGAGCATTGATTACTTTCAAGATTTCTTCCTACAATTCAGGGAGTGTTTCCTTGCCTCTGTCGCCTTTGGTTTGTTTACTGGGGGCTCAAACCCAGATTCTGTAAATTTTGCAAATTCTGTAAAGCTGCTTTGTGAGAACATCAGTTGTAAAAAGCGCTATACAAGTAAAATTGCATTACACGCACGCACGCACGCACGCACACACTGCACTACTAACCGCTCCATCTCACCCAGCAATCCACATGAACTCTTATTCAACGCTAATACTGAATAAAATATAAACAATACAGAAATAACAGTGAAAAAAATGCAAACTACATTCTTTCTCCCTGTCCCTGCAAGCACAGGCTTACACACATCACATGCACTGGCCGTCGCATATTACCGTAAAGCATTTATTAGCCATTTAACTGCATTCTGCTACTGTATATTTTTTAAAATACTGTATAGATTTAAAAAAAAAAAAAAGGCCATTGACTTAACCATGAATTTTTGCAAGTTGCAGATACAGTGTAACATATAGCATAGTATAAACCAGAAAAAAGAATACATGAATGTCGTCTTTTAAAAAGAATATTACAATATTTTTCAACCTAATATCAGTCTCCCACATACAGTACACATCAAGTTGTCAATTATTAGCAATAATGTATGAGCGCTTACTTTTTTTATGTTAGTGGTAGGAATCACAGGGTATCTCACAATACAATACGATACTATACTATATACAGTATGTCCCATGATAACGATATCACAATACATTCCGCAATAATCGATATATTGCAAGACAATGATACAGCGAAACATCACAAAAATGTTTACATTTATTTATCTGTGTCTATATATTTATAATTTGAAACTGCGACAAAATTAGTATAGTATTCATTTACATAAATAATAGCAATGCTATTTTCAAAAATTCAATGTTTAAAATCAACCAAATTGACTGACACAACCCAGCAGGAAAAGGCAAAAGCCAATCACATATTTATACACAACTATACACACTATATATGTACTGAATAATAGGAGTGAAATGATTATTTACATAAAGTGTGTTTTATTGTATGTAAAGTGCAAACAGCTTGTATTATCAGATGTGCAAATGTAAAATAATTTAGAGGTGTAGGGCTTGGAGTGTGTTTGAAGTGTCCCGTGTTGTAGCAGTGAGTGTGTATGTGTTATGTATTGTCCTGGTTGAGGAGCCTGATGGCCTGTGGGAAAAAGCTCCTCTTTAGTCTCTCAGTTTTGGCTCTGATGCTGCAGAACCGTCTCCTGATCTCAATATAATGAGATCAGTGGCACTATATCAATATAATATAATGCCACATCAATATTTCGTCCCACCCCTACTATATAAAATTGCTAATTGCTTTGATTTATTTGTGAAAGTGCATCAAAACCTTTATTATTCAATAACAAAAGGTTCTTTAGAGAACCAACAATGTGTTTTCTATGGCACCATTTAAAGAAGTATTTCTACGTTATAGGTGGTTATACCAGTAGCTAGATGTGTTGTTACTGAAGACTTTCTGAAGGCTGCAGGTAGCGCGGGCCGGAGTGTACCTTTGCGCAGCTGCCCACAGTGGTGTGTGGGTTAAGTGTGGAGGCAGTAATAAAGAGTGGAGGTGAGGCCCGTGCTCTGCTGCTCGTAGAATAACCTCCCCCTCCTCGGACAACTTGACATTTCTATCGGGCAAGCAGGAGAGAGCAGCACAGGGGGCTGCAGATCATGTTTATTATTTCGTGGGAAGTGATTTCTGCTCCCCACCGCTTCAGGAGAGTAAACCACACATCACTTACTGTCAGCGCTGCGGCCCTCTCCGCCCCTCTGTCCTCTTTCCTGCCTTCTCATCCCTGCTTCTGTTTATTCAGCCTCTCCTTTCCCCTCTTCCCCCAACAAATGCTTGGGCCGATCACCTCCTGTTTCCCCCACCATCACTTTTAATCGAGGCCAAGGGTGAAAGCACAGGTGCAAACAGAAGCTGACGTGTAATCTTCCTGTTGAAGCGGGCAGGCGCTCTGCTGTCTGTGGGAAAGAGCCAGTTTGTGCTCAGGTAATCCCAGCCTGCTGGTTTCCATCACCATCATTCATCACTGATCCCTCTCTCTACACACACACTTTATCTGTATTTGCAGTGATAAATCTATATTAGTTATATAGACATGCTTGAAAATATGTGAACCCTTTAAGATTTTTAAATTGTATTTATTTTTTTATAAAGTCCTAAAACTTATACAAAAATTATATTTGGTCATGTATAGTATATTGGAAAAAAAATCCAATAACATGTCTTTGTGTGGCAAAACTAAGTGAACATTTGCTATTAGTATATAGTGTAATCTCCTTGTGCAGCGATATTTTCAAATAAACATTTGCTGTAACTGTTGATCAGTATTGCACATTGGAACAGAGGATTTTTAGCCCATTCCTCCGTACAGAATAGCCTGGATGTTGGTATGTTTGGTATGTTTCCTCACATGAACGGCTTGTTTTAGGTCTTTCCATAACTTTTCAGTTGGAAAAACAGTAAATGTATTCTGCCTTAACTATTCCTTGGTAGAATTTCTTCTTCCATCAATGATGCTAAGCCATCCAGGCCCAGATGCTAAGGTTCTATTTTTCTAATTCCACCCACAAAACATTTTTATCATAGTATCTTCTGGTTTGTCCACAGGATACGGCAAATATATTCCTTTTGAGAGCAGTTTCTTTATCCTTTCATCCCTGTCATGTTATTGCTGTTTTTTATTTGATTTTTTGTGATGGACTCATATACATTAGCATTAACCAATGTTAAAGAGGCCTTTAGGTGCTTAGAATTTACCCTGGGCTCCTTCGTAATCTTGAGTTATTACATGTCTTGCAGTTGGAGTTAAATTTTATGGTCGACCACTTCACTGTATGGTAACATCAGTATTGGAATTTTTTTCCATTTGTACAACATCTGTCTGGCTGATGACTGGTGGCATCCAAACTCTAGAGACTGCTTTATAGACATCAAAAACACTTTCCCGAGGTCCTTTAACCCCTCTATCATTTGAGCCATGATGCATATCCACAAGTGTGTTGTATCTGTGATCAGGTTTTGCTGGGTTCCTGTTCTTGAAATGAAACACAGTCTCTCACTTACACCTGATTGTCATCCCATTGATTGATAATGCCATTTATTTAAACTTGAATTTATATAATGATCCTAAGAGTTTACTTATTTTTCTAATCAGGATTTTAATAAGTAAAAGTTAAATTTGTTTATCAAATTTTTTCTACTTTTAGGACTTTTAAAAAATCAGATGATGTTTTAGGTCAAATTCATATAAAAAATATAGAACATTTTAAAGGGTTTACAAACTTTCAAGCACCACTATGTGTGTGTGTGTCTGTTTATATATATATATATTTGTGTGTGTGTGTGTGTGTAATATTTATAATTTTTAAAATGTTGTAAATGGGTTTATTTTAATGACATGTGCATGTATTTGTGTGTTTCCGATTGTGGTTCATCCTCAAATGAATATGAAAACCATAAACCATCTCATAACCTTCAAAGCACAACTGCTTATTTAATACACTCAGCTCCCTGCACATAAACTCAGCTCTGCTGCTTCTGGGCTATTAGTGGTCCCTAAGTGTTGACTAGCCTTGGCTAATATGATCTTAAACCTCTGTATTTGCTTTACATGGGATTATTATTCATATTCATAATTACATTTAATATTTTTTCTGTAAATTTTGCATTCTTTCAAAACTAAAATGTGATTCTTTGTCTGTTTATAAAATGGAAATAATGGAAATTCATTTTAAATTGTTTTTAGCAGGTCGTTTAGAACTTTTCCTATCGTTGTGAAAATTCTACATTCGGTAAATGTCAGCTGATGTATTCAAATGATCTAAAAAAAGATGTTGTTCCTAGAACAGTAATGGGCTGGTAAAGCTGGTTAAGGATACACAAAAAGAAGAAGCTGCTCTAGGTTTTGCTCAAACGCTCTGCCACTGTTAATACTCACTACGCTGTTTTGCTTGTTTTTTGTTGCAAAATTCAAAACAGTATTTGCAAAATTAAATTTTTTTTACCAGTATTTGCAAAATTCTTATAAAACTAGCATCACTATCTGACTACTATAATTACTATTTGTATTAATTTTTATTAATACTTTTTTTTTATACATTATTTAGGATGTACCTTAGCTCATTAGATGCTCAAATGAAAATAATTATTCCACAGATGTTGCATATGTTTATTTTTTATGATCAGTAATTTCTCTGTTTAAAGTACTGCATCTACAGTAGAGCAGCTACAGTACCTCAGTATCCTAAGCAGCGCTGTGTGGTCTGCGGCCATCGATCCACTCATGTTAGCGTTTGGAATCCTTCCAAGAGAGGCCCTTTAGTGAATGTCACTTGAGGCACTGCTTTGGCAACTCACTTATTTGAGAAATTGTCCCTGGAGTTTCATTTATGTCAAATTAACAGTGTCGCTGAAGAAAATCTATAAAGGCAATGGTGATCTGCCAAAGCAGAAAGATTTCAGCCTGCTTAATTTAAGGTTAATATTCAACTTATGACCTTGCAGCAGATTACTGTCTCTAATGAAGCATATTCAAATGAAGGTCCACCATCAGCTTTTATTACATACTCTCTTAAAATGAAGGTTCTAAGAAAGGTATTTTGGAATGTTGCCAAAGAAAACCCATTTTGTCCTGAAGAACCTTCAGAGAATTCCTATATAGGACTATATTTGTAAATAAGATGTATGTATATGAACATAAAGATCCAACATTAATTTTAAAGAAACATGTTTGTGGGAAAAAGAAGGATTGTGAATCAGGGTGTTGGATTGTGATAATGTGGTTTCTCTGATTAGGTTTGCCCAATACATCGATCATGATCTACTGGTCATAGAGTCCTGCCTTTCAAAATAAAAGCATTGTGAGACCACACAATGTAAAAATGAGTGAACCGCAAATTAATACACTAAAGTACAGATAGTGTGGGTAGATCACATGTCATTAAAAGGGTGTTAGCCTATCATTCATCCCCACTATGGTGTTTGGCAGTTGATTGACATACTGTACAGCCAGTCTGACATCTCATCTTTTGTAACAAGTGTCACCACGCATTAGGGGTGGGAATCGCAGGGTATCTCACGATACGATACGATATGCGATATGTGGTCCACGATAATGATAATATCGCAATACCACTATATTGCGATATTCAATTTATCGCACGACAATGACGTATCGATATAACACAGAAACACTGGGATGCGTTATTAACTTACATAAGTAACAGCAATGATATTATTAACTTTACGATATTTGCTTTGCGACCACGGTTGGAAGCTCAGAGAAACCGCTACTTCAGCTTCAGAGCTTTATTTCTGTTTCACTCTGTCGCTTGGCAAGTAGCGTTAGCATCGTGCTAATAACGTTTACATTTATTCATGTTTCTGATGCAAAATTTCAGCCAACAAATCACCTAGTTAGCAGTTTCCAATTTATTTCTCCTAAAGAAATGGTCTAAAAATGAGTAGGGAGCTGAACCAAGTAAGAAACTGTTCATTTAAAAAGTACAACACTGACTACCCATCGAAAAACGAGCTAAGAAAGAGAAAGGTTAGGGACTATGTTCTGATTATGCAACTCTGGCTGATTCCATTCAGTTTAAGACATATCTTGACTAATGTAATGGTCCAAAACATTGTTTTTAATTTTTTTTATTGTTGCTAGATCATTTTGACTTTAAAAGTACCTCACAGGACAAAAAAGTGTGGGCACTCCTGCTCCACATCAATGATTGATGGCATTTATTGTCTCACCCACAATTAGTAGGTTAATCAGTTTATTTAATGAACCTTTCATTGGAGTAGAACCTGGAAGTTCTTCACACTCATTTACAAAAATATTAGGAAATGCAGATCTTCTGTGACATTGCTCCAAAGAACCCTTTTTAATAATTTTATTTTTAAAATGAGACACTTCCTGTGAATTGGAAATGTTTTATAAAGTTGATTACTGACATTCTTAGAAAAATTCATTCTAATATTTTTTTGTAAAGGAACGGTTATAAAAAGAAATGTTATATGTAAAAGACAATATCAAATAAATGTAATTTACTTTACATATTTAACATTAGCATTAAATTGTTTATTTAATTCGATTGCACTTTAGATGAAGGATTTTCCTTTACACTCTTCACTTTGCTGTTATAAATGCAGTTATGAGTAATATATAAAGGAGGCTCTCTCTCCATCATGGTTTGAAGTGAACATGTAAAATGCCAAATTGTACAAATTGGGATTTTAGCTTCTAAATGGAGAGGCAAGTTGATTTTGAGAAAAGCAGTTTTAAGGACTGTATTGTACAACATCATGATGTCATCAGTATAAAAGAAATATTGTTATATAGCTTTTTGGAGATGTACAGTAAGACATTGCTGGGTCTAAAGTGGGTGGTGCTAATTCTTAAACTTTTTCAGTTTTAGAAAATGCAGTTTGATTTGTGGACCTGACTAAAGAGAATGAAATAACTGAACTTCTGTTGAGTTTATTACAGTTTAAGAGAAGACTTCTTATACATGGAATTTATTTGATTAAGTTAAAAAAATAATAATAAAAAAAAGTTAACTAACCAAACTATTGCCAAAAATGATCCCTTTCATAGATGTGGGTGTTTCTCAGCTCTGTTTTCTTTATTGCATCTTGCACACATTCAGATCTGGTGTGATACGGGTTTTGCAGCGTTTTTGAGGACTTGTTTGGGAGGGTTGTGTGTTGTTTTTGGAATTGTGCTTGGGTGGGAACAGATGATTGAATCAGGCCGGAGCGTGTCTGGGTTATCGGGATGTGCGGGAATAACGGGGCCTGTCTTCTTGCAGGTGTCAGTAGTCCTCTGTGTCTGCCTGCCAGATAAGGCAGTGCTGTCTGCCACGGGACACAATTACAGCCACAATGGCTGATGGCCATGTCGATGGGACCCTGTCACTGCGATGGCTTTTCCTTACCTACCGCTGCTTCAGCACACTGACAAGCCCAGAGACAATGAGAGCGCCACTGTAGAACCAAATCAATTGCGAAATCCTGGCAGGGGCGAGACGCAAAGCTCAATTATCTCCATACAAGAGTGTCTGCCACTTTATTAGATTGAGCTTCATTCTTACAATTTTAATTTTCTCTCTTTTTTTAATAGCGGAAGCCCCGGTTATTGCTCATCTGCAGGCATGTTGT
This sequence comes from Lepidarchus adonis, assembly GCA_037576955.1. Lineage (NCBI taxonomy): Eukaryota > Metazoa > Chordata > Actinopteri > Characiformes > Lepidarchidae > Lepidarchus > Lepidarchus adonis. The sequence continues at coordinate 21,722,345 of JBBIGC010000001.1, forward strand.
GTTCTATAGATATAGTAAAGTACATTGCCCACACAGATGACTAAGAACCATGGAGGATCATGCAGAAAGCACTGCAGCGATAGCTTTCTAAGGTCACCCCTCTTTATCTACCATTTTCCTGCCACTTTTGTTCCTGATTCCTGATTCAAGCGTCACTTATGTGTATACCGTTTTTACGCTCATTTTTCTCTCTTTAAACCACCAGCTTTCCACAGACACTGTGCTTTTGTTGTTCGCTTGTTGAGTGGTCATGCCAGCGTGGATTATCCCCATTGTCAATTTTTCCACCTTCACACAATGCTGATTAAGGCTTCTCTTGGGAAATGATGGAAGAGAAACAGAATACAGGCCCCACTTACTTTCTTTTTTCCCTTTGTTGGAGGTTTTCTCAGCTTAGAGTCTTGAAGGAGCATTGGCCTGATATCTCGTAAAGTCCATGCACTGTCGCTCTGATGGTTTACCTGACAGCGCTCTGATAGATCTCTCCTTCCGCACCACTGGACATGCCGGCTCCACACCTGCCACCACTACGACACGCACACTGAGTGCCAGCAATCCCTGTGCTCCCCTGTGTCTACCCAGGCAAGGCAGGGCCAAGGAGCGTGTGACTGGCACGTGACAAGCGTTGGCTTGCTGTCATTGTGTCATGGCTTACTGCCCTGCTGTCTCCAAGGCTGCACACATTCTGGCTCATTTTGATTTCCTGCTCAAACCTGATGTGTCTTGTTTTATTGTTGACATTATCAATTTAATACAACCTGTATCCAACACTAGTCAACTCAGCTCAATGCACAAAAGAGCAGCTCACCACCTGCAATGCAAATTCAACCCTAGTGTGGCGTGGAGGCTGATTTCTTACAAATTCTCCATTTTTCCTTGAGTTTGATTGATTTAAACTTCACATACATTTTTTTTTCACACCTGCAGTGTGAATACAGCCTAATTAGCATTCACTCCGCTTCTAATTGACCGCCATGGCATGTTAGGACTCATCTGAGCGGAAAGGATCAATTTCATTATTATGAAATGTGCAGCAGTGCTAAGGTCCTTTACATGAGGTAGTTTTTTTCTCAAAGGAAGCACTGATGTATTCACTCCTGTTTACCTGGTACACTCATTAGCTTTGTTTTTAGCATTCCCACTGCATCTTTTAACACTATCACTACCTACCGGAACAAAAAGACCCTTCTGCAGGCTTATCCGGCCTCAGCCTGGAGCAGTAAACTCTCATTTTTGTTGCTTGTCAGTTCACTGAAGGCAGGCAGCCATGTGGAACACTGCTGTATTGGCTACACCTTCAGTGGTGAAAATAGAGTGGCTTCAAGGCTGCGCTCTCAAACCCTCCACACAGAGAACACCCCTATTGCTTTAGACACTGCCATGTATTGATTCAGTGGTTGTGTGTGTTTTTCTCTCTTTTTATGATCTTTAAACCTTGAGAAATGAATGTCTGGCTCTGTATTAGCTATGTCTGGGTTTATAGGAGGTTCTCATTTGTTTCCAGTTGGAGGCTGTTCACTGGTGTTTTATTTTTACACTTCTTACCAAGATTCACTTAAATTCAGGAGACTTTAACAGTGCTGTTGTCTTTTATTGTGGCAATTGGTACCACAAACATTAAAATTGACATTCTGTCATTGTTATTTAAATCTTCCTTACTCCTTATGTCCTAAACTTGGGCCATATTAGAGTTAAGAGTGGCTGATTTCAATAATTGCTATGTAAAAATAATAACAAAATGAAGATTGTTGTGTAATAAAATACAAATATAATAAAATCGAACGGGTTTAAGTTTGACCAAATCTGGCCTGCATATGGCATATGAGTTATGGAAAAAGAAATTTAGGAACTTTCCTCTGATGTTTTGTACTGTAACGTATTTAAAGAAAAAAGTTTATTGCATTCCATAAATCTTTCTCCATGAAGGAACCCATTGAAATGATCTAATATGAATGAAATTAAATTCTTATTACTTTAACACTATGTCTTTTCTTGTCCTATAAAGATATTTACATTTTTGCCCATTTTTGATCCATCCGTGACTGAATACGAATTTTGAGCAACTCAAATCGAAATAAAAATAAATACTGTACACTTCGATGTGGTGTATCTACCTACCTGTGTTTCTGTCCGTTTGTCTGTCACTCAATCTATCAACATTTTATACTTTAATAAACAAAGTCAAGTAATTATATATGTTGATCAAAAGTGTTTAAACTTTGCATCTAAAAAAACATAAAATTGCTGATATAAATCTGCAAACTGCTTCTGCCTCCCTGTCAAAATTGTCAAAAATGAAAACCACCACAACAACCTAATACCAAAATTTTTTTTACAGACCCTTTTTTATTACCTTGAAATACTTGACGTGTAGCTATGAGAAAATCTCTGAAAGCCTGTAAGTTACTGCACATAATTGGCTAATTAAGAATGAGATTGGAGCTCAGTATCCGTCTCTTTTCTCCTCTATCTTTCTAACTCTGTAACATTGCTGAGGACTCACTTCAGAGACTTCTTCTCACGACCGTGTTACACCAGCATGTCCACAGCTAGCAGAGGATAGACACACTCTGATGGCTCCTGTCTTACCAAAAGCCTCTGCTCCTTCTAATGGCGGGGAGAAATTGCTTTCAGCGTCAGACAGATGCTATCTACGGGCTATGCTAGCTGAAAGAAGAAGGTTTGGGAAGTGGGGGAGGAGAGGAGAGATGGACACTCTCCCCCTCTCATCTTGTCTTCTTTCTTGGAAATTAATGGCCCTAGTGTTATTGTGTCATGGAGAAGAAGAGGAGAGAAAAAAGCCTCAGATTGATTTTTTTTCCATTCATATGTGGAAGATCTACTCCCTGTTTGGAGGTTTTGGAGATCTTGTTCTCCAGAGTGCTTCCGTACATTGTTTAGTGGATGTATGTGGAATAAAAGGACAGTTTCAACATGGAATATTGATCTTAATGCTGATTGACAGCCTTCTACCGTAACTGGGATTAAAAACTCTGTATAGCTTTCATATTTTCTGGACAATTTTGAAAGCTGAGCATTATTCCAAAAATCTGAAGAAAACTATGTTGTTTTTGTGATATAAGCTCTGTCAGGAAATATTTGCTCTTTTATAATCATTCCCTCTTGGATGCTGCTATTTGCTAAGCCTCTAAATAATCCTGTTACATTCTTTAATTTTCACGTCCTTTGGTCAGATTTAAAACAAGCTTGCTTGCTAAAACATGCTTTTTTTTCTATTTAGATTTTTGTTACTGTTCTAGAATAAAGTGCAATACCACTCCACTACATTAAGGGGCAGTGGCGCTCTCATTGGCAGAGTGTGCGC
>JBBIGC010000001.1:21725769-21744032 GCA_037576955.1 Lepidarchus adonis
TATAGTCGCGCGGGGGGCGCGAGATGTTTTCTTCTTCCTAGGGGGGGCATGACAGAAAATAATTGAGAAGCACTGGTCTAATGGAAGCATGCTGGTTGATTTTAAAACGGAGTGGTTGTCTTTAGGGCAGACTGGCCCTGAGTCCAGAGCGAGCTAATGATCAGATATATCCATCTTCTTGGTGCTGTATTTCTTCTTTTAATTGGACTTTGCATTGTCAAGAGTCTATAGGCCAGGATTCATCTCCTCTGATCCTAGATTGATCTTTACTCCAGAGGACAGTTATAGACCGGCTCTTTCTCAAGCATGCTCTCCATTTCTCTCTTTGCTTGTCCAGTAGAATATTCAAGTGGCTATTGGCCTGCACTGTCGCTTTACAGGAACCTGCATTGTGAGCGACAGCACTCTGTCCATCTGGAGTCCAAGATTGATGGCTTGAAGAATGATGTGACAGTTTATATTGAGGCTGACAGAACCGAATTGCTTACGACAGGCACTGCTGGTTTTGGCCCTGTCCCACTGTGTCCACATTGACTCATCTCATTGCTGGACCTTGATTCAGAATGGGTACAGTTTCACGGTGAATATAATTGGTTCAGGCTCTCCTCACCTTGACATTTTTTCCCAGTTATGTCAAGCTCTCATATTGTCTCTCACAAAATTTTAATTTATTATTATTACTTTTTAACAGCCAATGTTGTGTCCTACATCGCTACACAAACTTCTTAATGAATTTAAGAATTTGCTCTAGACCTACACATCTGTAATGTTCTTCTTCCAGCTGTTCCATTTAGGGGTGGCCTAGCCGATCCTCTCTTTCCATTTATTCTTGTCCTCAGCATCTTCCTCTTTCATACCAACCGCTCACCACATCCATAAATCTCTTCTTTGGCCTTCCTCTTCTCCTCTCGCCTGACAGCTCCTTCCTCAACAATCTACTCAGCCTCTCTCCTCTGCACATGTCCAAACCAATGCAATATTGCTTTGTGACTTTGTCTACAAACCATCTAACCTGAGCTGTCTCTCTTATATACTCATCTCTAATCTGTCCATCCTTGTCATTCCCATCACAAATCTCACCACCCACTCAACCCTGTCTGGACTCGCTTCTTCACCTCCCTTTCACAATCCCCGTTACCGTTATTTAAAAGCCTCCTTCAACTCCCTGCATCCTAACCCGTCCACTGCACTCCCTTTCATTCACGCTCATGTATTCTGTCTTTGACCTCACTTTCATTACACTCCTTTCTAATAATAATTCCTCCACCTCTCCAAGGTTTCTTCCAGCTGCTTCCTACTCTCACTACATATCGCAATGTCATCTGCAAACATCATACTCCATGGGGCCTCTTGTTTAAACTCGTCTGACAACTTGTCCATCACTACTGCAAACAAGAAAGAGCTCAGAGCTGATCCTTGATGTAATTCCATCTCTACCTTGAATTCATCAGTCACTCCTACTGCAGACCTCACCACGGTCATACTGCCCTCATACATATCCTGTACCACTCTTACATACTTCTCTGCCACTCCTGACCTCCTCATACAGTACCACAGCATTTCTCTAGGCACCCCATCATACGCATTCTCTAAGTCCACAAAGATCCAGTGCAACTCCTCCTGAACTTCTCTATACATCTCCATCAACATCAATCACCTTTCTTCTTGACCTAGCTTCCACTACTCTTTCCCTTCATACTGTGGCTGATCAACATTGTCATTCTGTAGAACAACAACTCTGCGCATCACTGTTATTCTTGAAAATTGGTACCAGTTCACTTCTTCTCCACTCTTCTGGGATCCTCTCACTTTCCAAGGTTTTGTTAAACAATCTGGTTAAAAACTCCACTGCTATCTCTCCTAAACACCTCTATGCTTCTACAGGTAAGTCAGCTGGCGCAACAGCCTTCCATTCTTCATTCTCTACATAGCCGTCCTTACTTCCACCTTGTTAATCTGCTGCACTTCCTCATTTACTATTCGTCTACCTTCTCTGTATCTCTCATTCTCTTCATGCATCAGTACTCCTTCCATCCCCTCAGCACACTTTGATAACTTATGAGGATGTTTCTATCACTATCCTTTATCATCCTAACCGGTTGCACATTTCTCCCAGCTTAGTTCCTCTGTCTAGCCAATCGGTATAGGTCTTTTTCTCCTTCCTTAGTGTTCGAACTTTCATATAATACACCATACGCCCTAACTTTAGCCTTTGCCACCTTTCTCTTTGCCTTGTGCCTAATCTCCCTGTACTCCTGTCTACTTTCTTCATCTCTCTGACTATCCCACTTTCCCCTTGTATAATATTCTGGACTTCTTCATTCCACCACCAGGTTTCCCTATCCTCCTTCTCTTTGTCCTGATGTCACATCAAGCATCTTTCTGGGTGTCTCCTTCACCATCTCTACCTCCAAGTGCCTATCTTAACCTCACTCTGAACTCAGTATTCTTTCTTTAATTTATTTTATCCTTGGTTCTGGTATCACTCTTCTCTTCTTCTTGGTCTACCATAATTATCCTACAGACTACCGTTCTATGCTATTTAGCTACATTCTCTCCTGACACCGCCTTCAGACTGACCCTGTGTTCCTCCCTGTTCTTTAAATATATGTTCACCTTGCTTTTCAATGCTTTTTGCAAAATCCATTAACACCTGACGCCCTGCATTCCTCTCCTTGATGCCATACCGGTCAATCACCTCTGTTCCCTCCACCAACATGCCCACTGAAGTGCCCACTCTCTCGCTTGGGTATAGTTTCCAGCATCTAACTCATTCCACAATTCCTCTTTCATACCAATCTCATACCCAACTTGCAGAGCATATGAACTAACAACATTTATCATCATCCCTTCGATTTCAAGCGTCATACTCATCACTCTGTCTGACACCCTTTTCACTTCCAAAACACTTCAGAATAATTCCTACCCCATTTTCCTCCAATCCGCACCATGGTAAAACATTTCCACCTCCAATACATCTGGCTTTATTTCTCTTCCATCTTCTCTTCCATCTGCACATACAACATTGACCTTCATTCTCTCCATCATATCAACTAGCTCTCTCTCTTTCCCAGTCATACTACCAATGACTAGAGTTCCTACCCTCACTTCAATTCTTCTACCTTTTCATCTCTCTTCCTGCCTGTTAACCCGGGCCTCAACCGATCCGATACGGAAAACTGTGTCGTTGCCCACATCATGATTTGGCACAAATTTTAACCCTCCCAATTTACACAGAGTTTTCTACACACCTGTAATGTAGGCTAGAAATATGGTTCCACTTCCAAGTCCCAGAAGAACAAAAGCCACCATTCTATAAACAGCAAATTAGTGTATGATGTTTATATTTTGCAGTGTGACTGACATCAGAGCCTCATCCCTTCAAAATAAAAAAATATCCTGAATAGGTTCCTGTAACACTGCGCAAAGTTCATTGTGGTTCCAAAGAAGTTGTGTGCATGCACACAGTTTTGTTGGCTGCTGCTGTCAAATATTTGAAAGGATGTCAAGAAAATCTGCATAGGAGCTTGATAGTGTACTTTTTGTTTACGGTTTTTATCTTCCCCAGGCTGATTTGTTTATCCAGAGATGATGCTGCTCATGTCCGCCTCTGTGCGACAGCTTGACATCTCTCTGGCATCCTGTGTGAAGGCAATTCCGCCATTACTTGAAACAGACTATTAATGCCTAGTTTTCCACCCACTTTGTAGAAAGTGTTATTTCCACAAACCATGCAGATTACAGAGCCAGAAACATTTTCTATGACACAGTTATGAAATCAGCAGGTTTCATTCCACAGCAAAACTACACAGCTCTAGCGGAATCCGTGCACTGAATTCTACAAAACTCATTTTAGGAATCCAAAATGTCATTTCCTGGAGCTTGCATTAAGTTGAATTTCATATGTGGTAGTCTACCTATCTGAAGATGTGACAGCAATACAGACCTTTCATTTCTCACTACAAATGTTTTTCAAATAAGAGCATTGCCTCAGACTGCTTCTGTAGGCCTACTTGGGTTTGAAAAGTTTCTGGTTTAGAAAATTTGGGGGTATTAAGTGACATCTTACTTGGGAGTATCCCCATGGAAGCCAGTGTCAACAGTTTTGTGCAGAAGAATTAAGTGATTCCAAGCAATATAAATAACCAGCTAGTGTGAGAATGTCCCATCTGGCCTGCCGTTTGCATTAAAATATTTCCCTAATGTCATTGTAACTAAACAAATTATAGTATTGTACTCAACTGCCACAAATGCCAAAAAACAAGTAATTTCAAATAATATTGTGACATTGCTTTTATTCTACTAGGTTTTAATTTCATTAGGCTGAATCTCAAATGGGTCCATACTCCCTATGTAGTCATGCACCCATACAGTGTATAATATTTAGCTAAAGTAATTTGTGATTTAGCACCATGAGTACATAGAGTGCAACTTTTGAATGAACATGCAGACTATCATAACTAACATAATGGCTTATAGTGACATATACATTCAGGCTTTAAACATTAATATATGCTATATATCAATGTATTATAAATAAATAAATAAATAAATAAGCAAAAATATTGATTTGTAGGGGGCTAAACTTGTGTATAATGGTAAAAATCAAAGGAAAATTCTAAAGTGGGATGATATTGGGAAAGAACTCTACAAAGTTGAATAGGCAGTGTTTATATCTTCAGAAGATCCCCGACTGATTTCTTTTGTTAAATTTGTCAATTTTTAATACATGGAACAGATTTTTTAATACACACTTTTGCTAACAGCTCCCCTGGAAGAAGCACCAAAGTGAGGGCTGTGATGTGTAATAACACAAACTTCAGCTTATTATAGTTTGCCGTTTAAACTGCTCATTTTCTTTTAGTCTCTTCTTTTTTGTTTTTCTTGCTTTGTTTTTTCCTTTGAGTGAAGGCTTGTGGTGTGTTACATGCGCTCCATGTAGCACATTTGGACTCTTTCCATATAGTACCTGCTGGTTAGCTTTTCGAAGCAGTGGTAGCCTGAGCTAGCATAGCTCTCATCTTAAGGCACTTGAGCATATGATAGTTTGCCGTTCAAACTGCTCATTTTCTATAAGTCTCTTATCTTTTTGGTCTTTCTTGCTTTGTTTTTTTTTTTTGAGTGAAGGCTTGTGATGTGTTACATGCGCTCCATGTAGCACATTTGGACTCTTTCCATATGGTACCTGCTAGCTAGCTTTTTGAAGCACTGGTAGCCTGAGCTAGCATAGCTCTCATCTTAAGGCACTTTAGCATACGTTGTTATAAGAAATGAGCTTTGGTGAGCGGAGAAGGCTCATTTTTAGTTCTGTTAGCCCTGCGTATGAAGAGTTTGTTCCTGAGAAGCAGAAAGAGATGGAGTGGGCAAGCAAGGCATTACTAGACCTTGCTACTTGTTACTAGCCATGACTAGGCATTAGCAGCCATGATTAATCATTATTAATCCTTACTACTTTGTTGGTGTAATGTAGTGGGATTTGCCTCTACCTTCCACACAGTAGCCACACTGGACAAATAAGCCACTAAGAATCTCATAAGAGTCTTTTGGTAGTTAAGCATTGCTTAACCACGAGTAGTTTGGTTGGCATTCTGTTGTTTAAGAAATAAGAAAGTCAACAAGTGGAGATATTAGGAAATGACTGGTAAGTGGTATGTGTGGATATTATAAAGACATATAAGTGTCTCCGGAAGAGGTGGGTAAATGCTGCTTTGAAGACTTTGAATTTGTGTGTGTAAATTTTGTGGCTCATTATCACCCACGATTTTATGTCCTCTTAATCAAGTATTCAGTTGTCATCTCTCTAATCTGTTCAGACAGAACTGATTCCCTGCTCTGCGTGTGTATGAGGAAAGCTGGTGTGTGAACATGCTGATCAGCTGCAGGGCTTGATGTCCTTCATAGCATCTGATCAGTGTCTTAGCTGGACAGTTACAACATGTGTATTTAAAAATATACTTAAATTCACAGTCAGGATCCATCACAGTGAAGAAGCCAGCCTTGATGCAGAGGTAACTGCACAGTTATTTTTTTTGTCACAAATTAAGATTTTAGCTAATTATTTCATGCATTTCCTATTTTTAAAAATCCATAAAAAGACAGAAATTCAAGACTTCTATATTTTCTCTTTTTGTGTGGGCGAGGACCCCAACAGATTGCATATTCAACGCTGCGTTTTGATTGACAGCCCATGCATCCAACATAACAGATCTGTTTTGTTTAACAGAGTGCTATCTAACAAGCTCAGCAGACTGTTAATAAGCTAAAAGACATTTCCCATGATATTTCGAGTTAGACTTAAAGTTTATCTATTTACTGAATAATTAGTAATAAAATATCAAAAGACAAAGACATAACGGTTTTACAGACTTTAATGTCTTTAGCTGCTATAAAAAGCATTAAACCCTTTGGGAAATTGCACAGTTTGCTTGAATATTATACAAACTGTAAATACAAATCACTTCTACAGACTCATAAGAACAAAAAGTTAATGAACTTACTGGAACATCTCATGCTTTATCTTGTTGAAACAGGTTGTGCAGATGATGAAGCAAATGGAATCCAATGAGTTAAAGTTCATGACCCATAATGAAAGAGGGTCTTTAGATAAATCTTGTTATTTTGAACTGAGTAGATAAAGAGGCTTTAATTTACTTCCTCTCTCAGTGCTGAGCAGTGTATTTAAACTCAACTGTATGCTGTTGTTGTGGATTCACACATATGGTATGAAATTTGATATGAAAATTGTTTTGACGTAGATTATGATTTTCTAATTATAAAAATTGTTCTTGGTATTTAATGGATATATTTGTTCTTCTAAATTGTTTAAATGGAGCTCTGGCTGCATTATTTCAGAAAAATATATATTTTTCCTAAAACAATGAAAAAATATCCACTTATCCTTTTATATTAGTATTATCTTTGTATTTCACTAAGCATTTTTATGTTTAATCTCTAGAAGAGAATAATTATGATAGTAGTAGTACTATTTAAATGTAATATTGAAAGCTTTTAGATACAGAGGGCAGCATGGTGGTTCACTGGTTAGTTCTTACAGCTAGAAGGTCCTTGCGAGCGCTCCCTTTGTTTGCATAGGTTTCCTCCCATTGTCCAAAGGCCTGTGGTTAATCTTGTTTGGCTTCTCTAAATTGCTCACAAGTGTGTGTGTGTGAATGGTTGACTCTGTGTTGGCCTGGGATGGGTTGGCTTCCTGTCCAGGGTGCACTCTGCCTTGTGTCTGTAGTCACCTGGGATCAGTTCCTGCTTCCCTGTGACCTGAATTGGAATAATAATAACATTCATGACTTTATCACAGTTTTACATTTGACTTACATTCTTTATTGACGGGATTATTATAGCACTTCAACTTAAATATTATTTCGCCATATTTTTGCAAGATTTGTTTTATTACCTCAAAATCTGCTGATATTTTATATTCTGCACTTTAAACAACATTTCTCTTGTTTGTTTGATTAAGATTTGAGTAAGGACTAATTAACCCCAAATGACACCATGCTTTGTGATTGCAGCATCTACTGTAAGAGTCCACAAAACTCCTTTACTGCCAGAGTAAGTTCAGTTGTTGTCTTTCTTTGCAACTTAGCAAAGTCTTTTTCATCTCAACTATTACTGTTCTGAAGTGTAGTTGTTCTCTGAAGATCCACAACATTCCCATGTACTGAAAGCTGAAGCCTGCTAAACTTTACCAGGTTTGTGAACTGAAAAGCTTTGCCTTGGGTAATGGGCTTTAAAGTGCAAAGCCCTGTCTTCCCTTCAGCTCTCTTACATCTCTGTTTTGGAGGGGGAAGGGGATGAGTGCCAGAGCTGGGAGTAATGAAGCATAGGAGAAGAAGATTAATAAAGAATCAGTGCAGGAGTCCGTGCTGCTCTTAATCCTGATTAAAACATAAATGCTGTTTTGGCAAACCCGTTTGAATAACTCATTAACTCTTGCAGGGTCAATAAATGACATATGAGAAAAATGTGGCACAGTGTTGGGGTTCTCTCTCTCTCTCTCTCTTTCTCTTTGTCTCTCTGTCTCTCATGTGGTCAGTGGGTTGTGACAGAGAATGAGCTGAGGGTGAAAGATGGAACAGCCTCATCCATCCACATTGATTACAGGCTGATGTATTCATCACCTGGTTGAACTGAGTTGTCAGTCTTTATTTGTGTCACTGAAAAGATAAAGTCTTTTCAGTAAAAGTTCACGGCAGGTTTAAGTTTTAACAAGGTGTTATTGATAATATGCACTGATTTCCAATTTTAAGTAAATATTTGAAAAGTAGTCTTCTCATAGCTCGATTTTTATGTAAATGATAGCAACATTCATAAAAAAATTCTGGTTATAGAACTGAAATGGCTTTGTTTAAGTAATAAATAATTTAGGAATAAATGCCTATGAAGGTGATTTTTCTGTACTCTGATACTTGAACTTTTTCTGGTGTTTTCTACACATCTACCTTTATAAGTACAGATGAACAAATCTCAAATGAGCCTGAAATGACCTGTGATGTGCCCCAAGGCTCAGTTCTTGGCCCATTTTAAAATTCTTCATATAGTTTGATATGCAGTCAAAAGCATGGAGTTTGCTGATGATACACAGTTTAGTTATGCAGATGATACACAGCTATAAATATTAGTAGTAGCAGCAGACAAACTCTGTCGAGCGTTGTTATCTGGATGATTTTCATAGATACAATTTTCAAATTTTTTTCTCCCACCTAGGTTCTCTTATGATGATTAAAATCAATAATTACAAAGCAAATATATTCTATTACCCTCTTTACCCTTAACAGTTAACAGACTACTTTGTTACTGTGCCCTAATGACTGATACATGTAAAGAAGTTCAGCTGAATTTGGCTGGTTTGAAAAATGAAAGGGAAGAGGTGAAGGACTCCATGGGGTCCTCGACTTATGGCAGGGTTACTATTCTCAGCAAATCGGAACCCCCTTACATAAGCGCCTATGGATGTAATGCCCTGGGACCATTCCTCTGTCAGTCTACCAGAGGAGAGAAACACCCACTCACCTGTCCAGGTGGATTCTATCTGGGGCAATCACCAACACATCTTAAACCTCATGTATTCCCATGCTCAGTGCTCTGTCTTGGGCGTTTGTTCCTAGAAGAAGCCCTCAGCCCACTCTCTGGTATTTTCTACTAGTTAGTAATCTGTTTTATTTTTTGGACTTTCTTAGTTCCTATGTTCTTCCCTTTTTGCCTTCTCTGCTCTCCCAGCCACTCAACAGCCATTTTTTCATTTATGGTGTTATATCAGCCTTTTAAATCCATCCCTTCACGGTGAGCGTAGCTCTCCATGTTGAGAGTCGTTCTGCCGGTCCGAGTAGCGGTGCTCCAGCCTCTTTTTCACACCACCTGCCCAACCAACACCAACTCATTGCAATGTGACTCAATTGGAAAACATTCTGAGTAAAGTAATGAAGTAAAATTTTTCTTATTCCCTTTTCCGAGCATTTTATTATTTGTACTTTCATTTTCATTTTCACTTTCACTTTCACTTTCACACCATGAAAGAGGGGTGGTCGTTGTAACCCTGAATCATTAATCAGATTTATTAATAGTTTATTCAATTTAGCTGGTTGACTTAGTATATTTTTGGAAATAAGTATATAGGATTTTTGGTTTCAGAAATGTTGTCCCTGTTAATAAATAAATAAATACATAAATATTAATGGTTATGTCCATATGGTTGTATGAGTGAGATCATGGAGTGAGTACATCTTTTCAAATTCAATCATGCAAATTGTCAATTCATCAGAATGGTCCATCTGAATATTTTTTTCAGTTATGACATTCCTAACTAACATATTAATTCCAGCCTTGTATCAGTTTGACATTGCAATGTAAGTGCTACTTCATCATAGCTTGAAATTTGTGGCCTGCTGCTGTAGCCTTTAAAAACGGTGCAAAATAAATGTCAATTAAATATAATGTTGATGTCCCTATTAGCTGTGTCACTGTGGCTATTTTACTGAGATGGGCATTTGGGAAGCTTTGATTGCTATGAGGAGCAGCAGTGACTAACATCATGATAATGTGCATTCAGGAGCTAGCGTTCTGGCATTAACAAAAGGTCATGTGAAATGAGCGCGTTTGGCGCCATTAGGATGCAGTTATTGGAGAGTGTCTCTGAAGAGCAGAGTCCAGTGAGCTGGAACAGAGGGAGAGTGTGTAAAGCGTTCTTTCGGGGGTTGTTAATGAGGAAAATGAGCACTCTGACAGAGGCAACATGGCAGCAGGTGGCACAGGCCCGTCTCTTGGAATTTCAGCGCGGTAGGCCGTGGAGGAGCTCATTTACACAGTATACACACACACACACACAGCTCTAAGAGCTATTCTCCTGTTCCTATGTGAGTGGACTCTTTGTGAATTCAGATGTCCTTATTTTAAGAGTAGACATTACACTAAAAATGCAAGTGTCTGGAATGTGAGGGAACAAGATTAACCCCTCAACAATAGTGGGATACGGTGAATCCTACCCAACAGTTTACACTTTTTAAATGGGACATATATTACAGCTTTCTTGCATTTTCAAAACCAAAGGTTCCATCTGATATTTTTGTAGCTTTCTGTTTTTTATGAGCATTTCAATCTCAAATCACCTCTTAAAATGTTGAAGTTAATCAGGTTTTTTTTTTTTTTTTTACTGTGCCTTTAAGACCCCTGATTGGCTGCTCTATATGGCACAGTCCAGGTTGAAACTCTCGTTATAACTTCAGTGTCACTAAAGGGGTTAACTAACAAAGCATTATTAGGATATACAGTATCACACAAAAGTGAATGCACTCTCATAGTTTTGTAAATATTTTATTAGATCTTTTCATGGCACAACACTGAAGATATGACTCTTTGATACAATGTAATCAGTGTTCAGTTTGTATTACAGTGTAAATTTGCTGTCCCCTCAAAATAACTCAAGACACAGCCATTAATGTCTATACCACTGGCAACAGTGACTACACCCTTAAGTGAATATGTCCAAATTGTGCCCAATTAGCCATTTTCCCTCCCTGGTCTCATGTGACTCATATGACAGACAAGGTCTCAAAATGTGGTATTCTCACTGTCATACTTGTCACTGGAAGTTCAACATTGCACCTCCTGGCAAAGAACTCTCTGAGGATCTGAAAAAACGAATTGTTGCTCTACATGAAGATGGCATAGGCTTTAAGAAGAGTGCCAACACCCTGAAACTGAGCTGCAGCACAGTGGCCAAGACCACCCAGTGGTTCCTCTCAGAACAGGCCTGGCCATGCTCGACCAAAGAAGTTGGGTGAGTCATATCCAGAGATTGTCTTTTGAAAATGGATGTATGAGTGCTGCATTGCTGCAGAGGTTAAAGGGGTGCGGGTCAGCCTGTCAGTGCTCAGACCAATTGATGTGCATGTCTGTTGTCTCAAGGAAGCTTCTTTTAAAGATGATACACAAGAAAGTCTGCAATAGCAAGCAGACTAAGGCCATGGATTACTGAAACCATGTCCTGTGGTCTGATGAGACCAAGATAAAACTATTTGGTTCAGATGGTGTCAAGCATGTGTGGCGGCAACCAGGTGAAGAGCACAAAGACAATTGTGTCTTGCCTACAGTCATGCATGGTGGTGGGAGTGTCACTGGGAACCTACAGTTCAGAGGGAACCAAAAATGCCAACATGTGCTGTGACATACTGAAGCAGAGCATGATCCCCTCCCTTTAGAACCTGGGCTGCAGGGCAGTATTATAACATGATCATGACTGGCCAAGCATGTCGGCGGAGCATCTGTGGGGCATCCTCAAATGGAAGGTGGAGTAGCGTATTGTCTCTAACATCCACCAGCTCCGTGATGTCGTCATGGAGGAGTGGAAGATGATTCCAGTGGCAACCTGTGAAGCTCTAGTGAACTATATGCCCAAGAAAGTTAAGGCAGGGCTGGAAAATAATAGTGGCCACACAAAGTATTGACACATTGGGCACAATTTGGACATTTTCACTTAGGGGTGTACTCACTGTGGTACCCAGTGGTTTAGACATTAATGATGTGAATAATAATGTGTTATATTATATTATTATTATGTGTATTATAACAATAAGGCTGTACATAGAATACTTTACATTGTATCAAAGTGCCACATCTTACCATAAGGTGTAATAAAATATTTACAAAAATGTGAGGGGTGTACTCACTCATACAGTGAGATACTGTATGTTGGTTAGTTTGATACCACATGCAGCTAATGTGAATTTTTCAGCTTTATTCCATTAATACTCTGTCTGGACTGGAGAGTGAATAGTAGACTTGTAATAGTACAATGTGAAACTGCATTTATGAATTCATGTATGAAAATGAATAGGCTGGAAACATCAATAGGCTAAATAGGTCCAAATTAATTGGATTTCACATGTGCCCATGGACAGAGGTAATTTACATTTACAGTACATACATTTACTGTATTTAAGTACAGTTTTTGAGTATCTATACTTCACTTGAGTAGTTTTTATTTTGGGAAACTTTTAAGTTTCACTTTGCTACATTTGAAAGACAAAACCATACTTTTTAGTTCACTCCATGTCTGTCAAGGTTCTCGTTACTCATTACTTTTAGAGTAAATTCAGAGAACGAGTTGATAGTGGAGCCTTTCAAAATAAACTGTACCGCGGACGTGAGACCGCGCAATGTAAAAATCAAGTGAACTCGAGCCACTGAATACACTACAGTACAGGAAGTGTGGGGTAGATTGCATATCATTCATCCCCGCTGTAGCGTTTGGCAGTTGATTGACAGACAGCACATCCAATCTGAGACCTCTTGTAACAAGTGTCACCGCACATACTCGGTCAATCACACGAGCTACTGCGAAACTCCAGCTAAGAATCCTTTACATTGTATCTTATGGGAAGATGTGGCACTTTGATATCACCTAGTTAGCGGCTTCCAATTTATTTCTCCTAAATCAGAATCAGAATCAGAATCAGAAAAACTTTATTGTCCCTAAGGAAATTGTCCCTAAAGAAAGAGTATAAAAATGAGTGAGAGAACTGGACCAAGTATGAAAACAAAATCTGACCGTTCAAAAAGTATAACTACCTCAGTGGTGCCTGGGCTGGGACTTGAACCTGCAACCTTCTGATCTCAGCGGCCATCATATCTAAAGCAGTGACCCTCTGAAAACAAGAGCAAGTTTTCTTTCTGGTGAACCTGCATAAACAGGCTACCAATTTGTACATGTGTGATGCAGCAATGAGACACTACAAGAAGCAAAAATAGCATAAACAAAGTATACAGGAAATTCTTGTTGATTTTGTGTACTGTAAATACGTGGAAAATACTGTAAATACGGTGGAAACACTTAGCAGAGTGTGATAAAAGCATCGAGTCTGCGGTGGACATGTCACCACCATCATTGATTTTTTTTCCCCACGAGAGAACAGCTCAATAAAGCACATTTTGATCAAAAGCAAGAAGCAAACTTTCCACTGGTGAGTGATGGTGGAAGGGACCTCAAAGCATCATGTTTACTGTGAGATGCATGCTACTAAATGTGCACAAAATATTCCCCTGGCATGGATAATGCTCCATTTTTCTAGTATGTGTCTTCTGGTATGAAACAAGCTGACGTTAGCCTAATTTGTGCTGTTGAAACTTTGTGTTCAGTGGTGCAGAGCATGTGGTAGAGTAATTAAAGCTGAACTCAGATAACCTAATGAAAACATATAGGCCAGTTCTTTTTTACACCTGATCAAAGTTTGGCACAAGTGCCACCAGAACACCATCTGGGTGTGGAAAACAGACTCACCATTGAGTAGTTTCAACACAAACATACGCATTTAAAGTTGACATCCTGTGAGCATTGTTAATATTGTTAGTTTGAAGACAAAAAATGATAAGTATGAGGGAGTGGGGGTTGTTATAGCACACTATGTTTGAATGCTAGGTGTGTGAATGCTGTGTGTAAGTATGGCCTTGACTGTAAGGCGCTTTATAGATTATAGTTTTAATTCAGAATTGATTCAAGTTCTTTTTTTAAGGTACTAACATTTGCGTTGGGAGTGATGAGGATAAACATGATCAGAAATGAGTAAGTTAGAGGGAAACTCAGGCTAAACAGTTTGCAGGCCAAGTCAGAGGAGTGAGATTGTGTTGGTTTAGTCATGTGCAGAGGAGAGAGGCGGAGTATATTTGGAAAAGGACGTTGATTATGAAGCTACCAAGCAAGAGAAGGGGGAGCAAAGAGGGCAAAGTAGGTTTTATGGATGTGGTCAGAGAGGACATGAAGACAGGAGGAAATGGAAACAGATGATCTGCTGTGGTGACACGTCTAATGGGAACAGCTCGAAGAAGAAGAAGAAGAAGAGGAGGAGGAAGAGGAAGAAGAAGAAGGAAGAGGAGGAGGAATAGGAGGAGGAAGAAGAGGAAGAAGAAGAAGGAATAGGAGGAGGAGGAGGAAGAAGAAGAAGAAGGAAGAGGAGGAAGAGGAAGAAGAAGAAGAAAGAGGAGGAGGAAGAGGAAGAAGAGGAAGAAGAAGAAGAAGAAGAAGAAGAAGAACTACTAGTTTGTTGCTGTAGCTGTTTACACTGATACCCAAGCTTCATGTGTTGAAATTTTACATGTAAGAATTTAGTAAAAATACATATTGTTCTTCACAAAATTGGTACAAGAGTAAGAACTGTGATCTTAATTAAAAGCAAAGATCTGCTTATAATGTGATGTGATTTAATCCAGAACTGTGAATCTCTTTATTCAATGCAGAACTGATTTAATCAATACGTTACAGACTGAGTCATACCTGCCATCCTTGCATCATCTGCTTAACGCAGCTGTGCTTTCTTTACCCTGCGAAGAGGAAATTGGATCTTGTTTTGTTTTCTGAGAGTAATAAGATAATGACGTTTGAAAATTGGACCTTAATGTCATTCAATGGCTCCTCTTGTGTATTGCCTGAAGAGGCTGATTAGCCGCTTTCCATGGCAAAGTGCTCCCACACTTCGTTGTTATGCTGCAAACCCGCTGTGCGGAAATTTCTGGATGTTGATACTGTTGACGCCTAATCATAATTACTCAGCACCTGCAGATCATTTCTGATGAATTGGTTGGAAGAGATGCGAACACACTATATCAGAAGGTGAAATTAATATGGAAAGGATGGTTGTATCGCTATTTTGCAATTACTCAATACCACAACTGGGGGACTTCTTTTAGTAACTAGGCAGGTCAGGTTGTCTGAGTTTATCTATTTCCTGCTCTTCTGTTAACTTCTCAATGTTAAGGCTAATTATACCTCCTGGATATGTTGCGCATCACTGTTGTATATTGATCTGCTGTTTCTGTGGACATGTTTATTTATAGGCAACCATTTTTGATGCTGTGATTATTCTTGGATATCCTTGTTGTTTGGCCCTGTGCAGCACTGAAAGCACTGTGGGGAAACAGTCTCTCTAGATTAGAAGCTGAAGAGGGGATTGGCGGTGGGCACAACAGGGAACAGCACTGAGGAGCATCTCTCCGTGTTGCTGGCGCAGGCAGACAGATGAAATGAAATGAAAGCATGTCTGGATTAAAGCTCATTAACGGGGAGGGGGCCTTAATTGCTGCAGCTTTGTACAGCCTTACAAAGAGCTAGCATTGCTAATCTGTTGCTCAAGGGGGAATGTTGTCTGCTGACACATACACTGTTTGTTTTAATGGGAGACACTAAGAAAAGCACTATTTTTAAGATATTGTTTAAGAAATTGGCACAAACCAACCAAACAGGACCAGTGGCAGTGTGGGATTGGATTTCCTTGGCAGAGCTGAGTGGAAAGAAAGGGGAAGCTCTTTACCCACTGTTTTAATGCTCATCAGTATCGCAGTGGCTTGAGGTAAATAGGACACTTCCACTGCTTTGGCTTGAATTTATTTTATATTAAGCAGAACAGGACCCTAGCCCTGCAGACTGAAGCATGTGGCTTTATCTGAACTGCTTATGTGTTTGCAGACAACGCTTCCTTAATAGCGTTGTACAATGAATTTCAAGCAGTTCTAGAAATAGAAAACTACCGAGTCGGAGTAATGACTTGAGCACAATGGTTTAACCCCCTGGGGTCCGACATTGTGCAAGTGCAATGAAAAACCCTCATGTGACATTCATTTTCATACTGTGTCATTTCTTTTCTTTCTAAGTCAGTTTGTGCTACAAAATAATGTTGGTGGAAATGTCAATATAGATCTGCAGAAAATGGAAAGTAGGAGATACACAAAATTGCAATGGAAATCCCTACAGGAGTAAACATTTTTCATATGGTAATATAAAATGCACATGTTTGGATGTGTATTGCAAGTAATTCAGCTCAGCTAAACATGCACAATGCTTCAGCAGTAGCGAGAATCTGAGGTTTCTACCCCTGAGACCTCACTAGTTTCTCTACTGTAGCTCTGTACCTTACAATGCATTATCATTTTAATATAATTAACCATTATTATAGCTCTTTTTAAAGTTTTTTTCTGGTTCTTTGGACTTGGTCTTTAATAGGGCTAGCTTTTAATACTGTGTGTGGATGTTTGTGTGAATGTGTCTATCTGGCATAATTCCACACTGGAAGTAATATTTATAATATTATAATAACTAATATTTATTTCCAGTAAACCGTGTTTCAGATCAAGTACATTCATAGTGCACTTAACACATTCAGTACAGTAGTGAAAAATTAAGTGTATAGCATTGCTGAGTATTTGCACTCATATATAAGGAATGGAAAAGGCCATTTTTATTTGCAAATCAAATATATTAACATATTTCAAGATATGTGTCAGCTGTGTAATACATAATTCTAGTTTGTAATACATGTTAAAACCTGCATAATATATTCAATAATATATAACCGCTCTGACTGGTGCACTTTGTTCTGACAAAAAATACATGTTAAAAAACTTTTTTTCTGAGAGGAATAGAAAATACTGCAATTATATTTGTAAAATGGTAACAAAAGGAATCTGTTCATTTATTTTTCTCCATTCAATGGCAAATTGATAACAGACACACAGCCATCTACAAAGCATCCAGTGTCAAGTATAGGGACACAGCCCATACAGGCATGAGGACATAGAGTGGTGCTTAAAAGTTTATAAAAACCTTTAAAATGTTATATATTTTTAAATGAATGTGACCAATGCAAACATTTATGGATAATATTGTTCAATAAATACATATATCTTAATGCACTTTAACCACTATGAGGTAACATTCATATAAAAATCATCAAAAGCAGGTTCTTCAGTTTGCTCACGAAGTTATAATGTGTAAGCAAACTACCCAAACCAAAACAGTCAAATGAAAACATGAATATTGGGTGGTGGGTAAAAAAAAATCCCACTAAAATAAAGATGTCAGTTATTTGCCTAGTGTCTGGTCAAGTGCAGTTATTAACATATGGTACAACCCGATTATCTGTCATTTTGATTTTAAATGATCCAACTTTTACAAAAATCCAGCCACTTATCCTCCAGGCTACGGATCCGCAGGAAACCGCACGTCTCAGTTCACCAAGGTCCTGCTATTAGCTGATGAGTAGAATCAGATGGGCAGAGTAATGAGGCAGAATGATAACTATACAGAGCTGTGGCCAAGACTGGAGTCAGATTCATGTGGTATGGAATAATAACTGAAATAATAAGTGAGTTGAGCCAGTGGCTACATGGTGCAATATGTCTTTGAGACATTCTCAGCTGTAAACAAAGGCTAGTAATTCATAAGGTAGATTTTCATTTGAACATATATACACTGCAATGGAAGACAATGCATCCCAGCATGCCCACAGTGTGACGAGTGTGCTGGCCCTCTGTGGTTAGGTCCATGTGAACTAGAGCATGGTTCGGTGCATTATCAGGTCAATGAACTGTGTGTTTACGCCTGTTTAATCAGCGGATCACACTTTCAAAGCTTTGAGGCTGCTGCACTAGCATGTGACACATTGAGGTCTTGTAGCTTTTTCTCTTACACTAATGTGTGTTACCTTGTTCCTGTTTTGCATAATTTAAAAGTCTGATTTTTGCTCATTCGTCACCGTTGGTGCTCTGTTGTGGCTTTTCTCATCAGTGTGTTGTCAGGGGAACAAAATTGACTCCATAGACAGAGTGTGTAAAATAGCCGGCTAAAGAGAGACCAGGCCAGGAGTCTAGCAAGAGCCTTCGCACATTGTTAGGGGATGAGATCAATACATTGGTTCTCTCTCTCTCTCTCTCTCTCTCTCTCTCTCTCTCTCTCTCTCTCTCTCTCTCTCTCTCTCTCTCTCTCT
>JBBIGC010000001.1:21774341-21784872 GCA_037576955.1 Lepidarchus adonis
ATCTATCTATCTATCTATCTATCTATCTATCTATCTATCTATCTATCTATCTATAGATAAGGTTTTATATTAGATAAGGTTTTATATTCATTATACCGGTATATTTCTTTTAGAAGTTTTTAAATATTTTGCTGTTAGGTTTTTTACATCTAAAATTGCTTTTAAATTGTGTTTTATATCTCAAGGTCACAGGTGGTCGTCAAAGCATTTCACTGCATATTGTACTGTGTATGTGACAAATAAAATGTGAATTTAGGACAACGGTGCTGAGGCCAATTAAAGTTAAGATTCCAGCTTCTTCTCATGCTTGCTTCTTTCACTTGTTCACCCGGTTTTGCTCACATGCTGCGTTTAGACCTAATTGTGTGCTGGACATACATTCTGTCTCCTTATCAATCCTATTACTGCTAATCAATTCCTCAAGAACGTCAGTAACTGAACTTTCTTTATGGAATCTGAGTAGGGCAGAAATGAATCATGCTGTGGCTGGAATTTCACAGCGTAATGGTTATGAATGTTCTCTTTTCATTACTGCTCACCGTGCCAGACAGAGGGATGAAATGAAGGACGATCGATATTTGAGTGAAATGTCATGTATGAATTGCTCTTACTTGTCTGCGAGGTGTAGACTTGTCATTTATCTTGAAGCTTGCATAAATACATTTGTCATGAAAGAAGGATGGCAGGTGTGCAGACATAGATAGAAGACAGAAAAATTAGTCAGGTTGATGGAAAAGATTTAGTATGAGTAGTCACCTCCTGAATTCTTTTTGAAAAGGGGAGTTTGTGAAATCTTCCTAATCCTTCTCTCTTTTTCCAATCATTATTCAAAGCCCACAGCTGAAAGCTCCATTATTATGTGGAGAATCTCTATTTTCCTTCATGTAACTCAGCCTTGTTTTTGTGCTGCCTTCATCTGCAATTTCCTGCTGCCAATCTTTTAACAATAGACACTTTTATATTCAGTCTTCTATGCATTTAAAAATAAAGGTCCCACAAGGAGCAAGAGGGATGCCATAGAAGAACCATGTTTGGTTTCTTAAGAACCTTTGAGTTCTTTGAGTTGGTCATTTTTAAAGAACCTTAACATGAGGCCCAGGAATCAGGATCCGGAGCAAGATGGGATGATTCCGGATCCGACGATCCAGTCCAGGCGCCGGTGGCGCCAACAAGTCAGTAGATCATCATGACCTAAGTTCTAGAGTATTTATGCAAGAAGTCAAAGTTACTTCTTTATGAAGTATTGTTTTGCGTTGGCTTGCGTACGGAACATTCTCTGCATCTTGTATTTTGACCCATTGTCGTTTTTGACCTAATTTGACCTTTCTTGTGGATTAAACTGTTATAAGCTGCACTTGAGCCTCCACCGTAATTTCATGACACTTTACACACACTTTTAAAAAGTGCCACAGAGGGTGCAGGCGATGGTATGGAAGAACCATTTTGCTTACCTAAACAATCATGTCGATACAAAGACGTATGTGTTTAAATTCTCAAAGACTCTTTTCATTATACAAAGGTTCTTCACCAACTCAAAGTTCCTTGCAGTATCTATAAATGTGGAGATTCAAAATGTTCTTCACATTCACACATCTCATTTGTCTAGATCTACATCTCTAGAAGTGCCCTTAAGAGAAACAAAATCATGCAAAGAAACCAAATGTGTCCGTTAAGTGTCAAAACCCCTTTAGACTCACATACAACATCAACCTTTCTATTTTCTCTCCCTTGTTTTGAGTCAGTGAGTCACTCCAGAGTGTTTCTTTAACTGCAGACTGTAACATTGCCTCCACCTGTAATTAAACAGATTTTCCTAATCCCACCTTCCGGGCTGTGTCCTTATGAACTTGTCTCCCTGTTTTAATCATTATTCAATGTACATAACAGAAAGCCCTGTTATTTACACTCTATAGAGAATCTATATTTCCCTTAACGTAACCTGGCCCCTTGTTTTCGTGTTGTCGGGATTTGCCTTCCTCTGCAATTTCCCCAGCGCTATTCAGCCGTGTCGCATAAAACCATTTTCGGCAGCGGCGTGCAGGGGATTGCGGCGATAATGAAAAAGGGACAGAGCGAGGTGAATGTTAAAATGAGATAAGCATGGCCATGGAGAGTGTGTGAATGCTGAGACGGAGGGGAGGCTGCAGACACTTCCTCCTGGGCTTTTGTTACACCCCACACAGAGAACAGCAGTGCGGTAATTGGATGCTGATAAGGTGTGGGACACAAGTGTGTGTTGCGCCTATCAGCATGAAGAGAAACAAATTGGTGGATCTAGGATTTCGAGACATTGAAAGCTTGGAACATTGGAAGTGTATGGTTCTCCACGCTTAAAACCCATGTAACCTGAGTCAAGCATAGTGGTGCTTCACCTGTTCTTTCAGCACACATCCCAGGATTCACTGCTCTTGCTTATGTTGGTGATAAAAGTATCAATGGGAGCCAATTCTGTAACAATGAAGGCAAGATTTCTATGCTATCTCCTGCTAGTAAAGCCGTTATGGCCACTGCATTATTAACTCAAAGGCCATGAATGGAATAATAGTAAAATCCATGTTTTAATATAATCCATTGTTTTGTAGAGGCCTTTTTTAGATGCTAAGAACATCATGGAACTGGCTTTGGAACTTGTTTAGCAGCTTTTCATTCTCTTCAAGGCTGAGAGCAGTGCTTTGGGTCAGTGACAGTGTCCTTATGACTTCAGTACTGACAGTTAGCTAGTGTCAGTCAGCTTTTAGCCTACCTTGGACAAGCTGGACTAATGTTGCATTTAATGAGTGCTTATAACCCATAATTTCTCATCTGTGATACATTTCTAATAAAAAGATACTCCTAAAATGAGTTCTCCATACACCAATCAGCCAAGAATTATGACAAATGACAAGTGAAATGAATAAAATTGACTATCAAGTTATTTAATTACAATGGCATTTGGCAGTGACTGGGATAGGCAGCAAATGAACAGTTGATGAAGTTCTGACAAAGGACCTTATTGGGTTGGTTTGCCAACTGAGTCAGAGCATCTACAAAACGGCAGCTCTTATAGAGGGTTCAATGTGCGCAGTGGTTGCCTACCAGAATTGATCCAAGAAAGGACAACTGGTGTATCAGTAACAGGGTCATGGCCACACAAGACTCGTGTAGAGTGATAGCTCACCTGTCTGGTATGATCCCAAATGAAAGCTCTTCTTGCAAAAAATTTTACCGCTGGCTATGAGCGCACCACAATCCATTTCAGCTGCATGAAGCACAACATTAGATCGCTTTAAAGTTATGTATGTTTGTTTGGGTCACTGGGAAGCTGGAGATGATCTTGGGCCAAGGCTGTGTACATGCTGAACAGGAGGTGTATGATGTCAATTCAAAATGGCTGCTCATACAATCAACGATTCTTTTGGTCAAAAGAACACACAGTAGCAGATTGAATCTATAAAACAAAGATTAAGTTTACATTTTGAGAAGGTAAAAACATAATGAATATGACTATCCTTGTCTGCTATACTATAACTATAACTTTATACTTTTTTATGATGATGTTTCACTTTTGAATCAAGTCAAGGGAAAACCCATGGTCTCAAATTGCTTGCATATAACCATGGTTGTGGTAAAGTTTGAATGTCTACTGATATGTAGTAGTACTAGTATATCTATGTATATAAATCAAGGCAACAGTTTTGTATTGTAGGAGGAACTGAAGCAGGTCTTAGGTCTTTCTTTATTAGTCATTATTTACACAGCTTTGATTCTGATTGCCTGGTGCTTTTTTCTATAAAAAAAAATCAGATTGTTTGGCCCAGCATTACAGTATCTATAGTAACTCATTGATAAATATGTATTTTCATTTATGTTTTTTGTGTTTTTTTGAAGATTCATAGCAAATTCATTAACACTACATGAAGTAGTATCTGCCATTAGAAAGGCACTGATTGTACCGCCATTAATGTGATTTAGTTTTTGACGGATATCCAAATGTCATCTGAATATCAAATGAAATATTCAAAAATAAAATGTGGTTATGGTGCCAAACGTTATGATCAGCACTCTTCCACCCTGGTTGTAGTAATTGTTCACCCCAACCTACACACAAGACATTAACAGAGTTCTTTCTTTCATGTCATCCAGCTGGCGTTCCTGCCTGTGCGTAGAGCTGGGTTGACCTTGTGGAGAATATCAGTATTCACTGCACCTGCACACTGTGGATTATTCAGGTGCGGGAATAATAAACGGGCCTTTGTAGGGAACTACGTCTCGTTCAATCTCTCCCTGAGAACAGAGTTCATCTGGCCACTTCTCTTTATCACTCCGCTGGCTCAGGGCCGCCCGCAGGCCATGCTGCTCTTTTGTGGGGAAAAGGCACAACTGACACATGCAGAACTTGTCAGGTAATTTGGAGCACAATGGTGTGGGGTTATTCAGAGCATGCGGGACAGGGCTAGTCTTCCTTCACTGATGTATGAGGGCCAGAGGTGGGTGAGATAAGACATGTAAGTGGAGTCGTACTCTATCTATGGGATGCCTTAGGATAGTCCAGGTGTACCCATGCCAGGTAAGGTCTATACTTAGTTCTCTGTGAGTGATCCTCTTTTTGGATCAATTGAGTCCTACTTGTGTCTTTCCCTTTTTTAGTCTCTGTCGCTATTTGGCTCTTTCTGTAGCTCACTTATGAGGGGAAGTTTTTCAGCACTCCAGCTGGCTTGTTTTGGCACTGATTAACTGAGCTTGTCCCGCTTGACTCTTTCCAGGAGCTTTTGTAGTATTCTTTCAAGAGTCCTTCAAATGCCCTTAGCTTAATATTCTACCTAAAGTGGTAAAATGATTACCAAACTTTTTACAGTTCTGCACTCAGACCTTAAAACTTCTGCTAGGTTTCGCATCTCACTTCTTTCACATGGGAATATTGCAATGATGCATAAGACATTGTTCATTGATTCCAAACCTCCAATTCGTTTTTGGTAACTGGGAAGCTGGAGCTTTGTATCTCATGATACGATACGATATGCGATATGTGGTCCGCGATAACGATAATATCGATATATTGCACGACAAGTACGTATAGATATAACACAGAAACACGGGGATGCATTATTAACTTACATATGTAACAGCAATAATATTGTTAACTTTCCGATATTTGCTTTGCGACCACGATTGGAAGCTCAGAGAAACCACTACTTCAGCTTCAGCTTCATTTCTTTTCCAATGTCACTTGGCAAGTAGCGTTAGCATCGTGCTAACAACATTGCTCTCCAGCTCTGGTTTTAACCGCGTCTGCGCCCTGCTACATACAACATAACACATTCTCTCAGCACGTGCAGATTTCCTGTATATTGCATAAAAGTATCTTCATGTCAATCTCACACATTATACTGCACATACAAGAGCTGCTTAATATATTTAATATCCCCCAATAGCCCTCAGATATCGCCACAGAAATGAATAATTACGTGCGTTACAGAACTATCCTCAGAAATCAGAAGCTTGTATTAAGCCGTTTCATACCTTTTTTTGAATAAACTCTGTTAAAACACAGTAGGAAGAAGGTGGAAACGCGTTGCTGCGCGCGCCCGTGAAACCCGGGGGGTGGGTGGAAGGGGGTGTGTACTCACATTCACCGGTCGCTGTAAATTCATTCAGTCGCTACAAAATAAGTTCAGAAAGGAGAAGCACAGAGACACGGCGTCACAGAATAATCCACACTCTGTTCCAATGTTCTCAAAGCCAAACTCCCACTTTAAATATGGCTGGGGCGTCTCAGCCGAGCTTTTAGAGTCACAACACAAGTTTAGAGCACAAACGAACTTCTTCTGTGATCACAGAACTCTCCTGCTGCACTCAGCGGGAGCAGCGGCACCCAATGGAGAGAAGAGGTAGCGACGCTGGTGAGTCAGCTTGGCGGCAAATGTGTCCTCAATTAAATAGCGATATTGACCCCGGCGTATCGATTATCGTATCGCGTGAGCAAGGACGACCATATATCGCAATATCGATATTGTGGCCCACCTCTAGTGTACACCCTGAACAGGAGGCCAACTCATTGTAGGGCAACATAAAAACAGACAACCATTAACACCTATGGGCAATTAGACAGTGAAAAGGAACAGGAGTACCTGGAGGAAACCCATGCAAACACTGGGAAGTACCTTTGGCTGACAGAACCCAAGGCCTTCTTGCTGTGAGGCAACCACTGTGCTACCCCATAAGACATTTTGGCTTGTATTATCAATTTTAATATTATTTAACACTGCACAACAAACAGCCAGTACTGAGCTTTCTGATTGGTGAACCAGGGTTTGGTGAATACCAAGAAAATGGTACCCAATGGAATGCAAAGTGCCAGTAGTGAGGTTTAGTGCAGGAGGAATGATGTATGGGACTGTTTTATTAGTGTGGGATGGTTTCCCAAATGAAGGTTATTGCTACTGCTACAGTAAGACAATTATGTACTTCCAGTTTTTTGGCAACAGTTTGTAGAAGCCTCTTTCTGGTTCCAACATGACTGTGGCACTATGCACAAAGTGATTCCACAAAGATAAAGTTTGATGTGGGGGAACTGACCTAAGCTCAACTACCTGTAGTCCAACTTCAACACTCAAATGCACTTAGGAAAATATAATAGTTGAAAAATAAGCTAATATAATCTGCTCTAAACAAAAAATATTCAATTTTGAAGTAAAATAAAGAAATAAACTATATTAGGCCACAGAACTAGCCCATGGTTCTCCATATATTTTCACTATGGGCTCCTAAGCAGCCAAAAGTGCTTGTAGTAATGAAAATGCAGATTTAGCTTAAACAATGCTTGGCTATGAGTCTTAATACATAAATAAATCAACATATATTAGTAAATTTAATACTCCTTATTATTATTATTATTATTATTTTACATTTTTTAGCAGTTCCTGTGAAGCCAGGGTGTGTCTTCACTACTCATTACTTGGCCTCAATCTACGTCCCACATTTCTGCCCAAACTTGAAATTTAAACCAACCAAAGCCTGACAGATATTTGAGAAAGTCCAGAACCAAAATGAACGAGAGGAATAGTTGGGTTCTGTCAGGTTTGAATATGTTTTTAGGCTTTAGCCTTTTCCAGTGCAGGTTGCAGAACTAGACTGTGGCAGATGGATGATACCTCTGAAACTTGCAATATTTATGTTGTTGCACCATTTCTTTGCCTGTGTTGAGTGTTTTAACGATCCTGAAGGTGCTATTGAGCTACAGCAATGTCTCCTCAAGTACAGTATAACCACAGGTGACTTGCTTTCTGATTTAAAAAGTTGAATATGGTATTAAGCTGTAGAGCCATTGCTATGCAAGCTTTATGTCAGTATTTTAAACCTTCTGGAAGATTTAAACTCCCACTTTTCTCAGTGTTTCACAGGATTTGTTCAGATGGCCAGAGATTAAAGGCCTAAGATTTGCCTTTTCTTGAACTGATTGTACCCCTCTGCCTGTGGAGAAGTGAAGGATTCAGTACAGTTGACTTTGATGTGGAATTGATGTATTACGCTGAAAAGAGAAAAAGCACCAAGTCTGCATTAAAATGCGATGTTTTTTTTTTTACATAAAGTTGGGTAGGCAATTTATTCCAGTAGCATTTTTTTTAAAAAACACTTTATATCTACATGTAGCATCCAATTGTTTAATTAATCTCATAATGACGTAGCTACAGTATATGTCTACCTACCTACTGTACCTGTATACTCATTGCTTGAGACCCTGTGCAGTTTGGTCTAAAATCATATCCTTTTCAGAAGCTTTGCACTCCAGCTTTGTAAAAAAAAAAGTAACACTTAATGATTTACTCCAACATGCAATATCTTTAATTATTTATGCATTTCTTCATGTTGTTGTTAGCCATCAACTGGCCATCCCATAATGTTGCAAACACATTGAGGAATAGACTAACAAGTGACCCCATTCTCTATGTAGATATAGTATCATAAGACTCCAGATGGCTTTGGTATAAAATGTGAGTGATTCTGCCATTTAATCTCCCATCTCCATTGATATTGTGATTTCTCAAGTGATCTCTGCTGATGTTGCATTTATTTCATATATAGAGAACATAGTCTAACAACGCTGACAATAAAAAAAATTACATTTTTGCCCCAAATGCACTCTATGATCCAAATAACTCACCTTTTTCTTATGGTGATCAGTAAAAGGTATTATTCCTCTTCTTTTGTGTAATGATAAAGACAAATAAACGTTGTTCCTACATGTTGACACCATGCAGGATTAGCAATGTGACATACTTCTCTGACAGCAGATTTAAAAGGGGCTCTGAGGGCCAAATTTAGTGCACGCAAAAGCAGCAGTGGGAAAAAATGCCTCTATGCAACCACAATAAGTGCATAAAGTAAAGTGGGTCTAAAATTAACATCTTATTTACTCTAGTTGTACAGTACAGATGACCACAAACTGTGTACTCGACCACTTACTAGCTGCACAAGCTAAAGAGTTTTAAAGATAATAATGACACCAAAAAGCAATGAAAATTCAGGAACAAAGCCAGACAATGCGAACTAAATAAAGGACGTTTTCCTTGGACTGCAGCACATATTATGGCTGCATTCGCTAACGTTTCACATCTTGTCTTCTCATGTATGTACCTCTAAGCTGAGAGTGTTGTTGTCAAGGTAAAAATTCTTTACGCACATATTCAAGGCTTCTGTTGTTTATGGACAATCGTATGCATTTGAGACTCAATTTCTAATTGAGAGAGAGAAAAATCCATACAAACCAGGCTCTTCCTAGTTGACTTTAATAAATCAGGAGGAATAAGCAATCAGCCACACTTCCAATATCTCCACCCAGTTTATGGGATCCATTCTGTGCTTGTATATGCTTGAGAGAAAGAAGTGCATTTTGACCGATTGTGCTTGAAATTGGCACTAAAGGCTTACAACACTGGACTGAATATATCACCAGTGAGACTGGTGTGATTCATTAAAACAGC
Organism: Lepidarchus adonis; assembly: GCA_037576955.1. NCBI lineage: Eukaryota > Metazoa > Chordata > Actinopteri > Characiformes > Lepidarchidae > Lepidarchus > Lepidarchus adonis. The sequence goes on from JBBIGC010000001.1 coordinate 21,783,302, forward strand.
CTGTAGCTTTGTGCTGTCTTTAATGCTCTTTGTCTTTTTGTATAGAGCATTTGACAGTTTCTGTAGAGCATCATTGCATCCCTCTGCCTCATGGGCTTAACAGAATTCACAATTATGTTCCGTTTGTGTGTTTATGTTCATGTGTTTTGTCACAACCTGCATTTCACATTGAAAACCATTAGGATTCCCGCCACATTTAAAAAGAAAAATAATGATTTTTATATTAGGTTAGCTATTTGGTGTCCATCAGCATTAGCTAGTTAGCAGTAAAAAGAAAACAAAAAATATATAACCTTCAATAGTTCCTTCCACTCTTAGGTCTTGTCCACGAGCGTTCAAATCTTGGATAAATTAACATGCTATAGGCGACCTAGTCATTGTGTGTCTTCCTATGGCAGCAATACTGAGGCAGTCCAAAGTCCTGACTGCACATTGTGTGAAGAATTATGTAACATTTGAGCTGCTCCAGAACTTTAAATTAATAGCATGTAAATTCAATACATATGTTTACTTTGTGCTCCCCAGGATTTTGCATTTTTTCTTATCTGAAGATGCATCCGACTGAATAAAAGTCATGAAAGCCTGTGTGTCTGATTTACTGTAACAGGCTGAAACACTGTCAGCATTTGATCCGTGTTTACCTGATGCCATAAAATCAGAATTTTGCATTAACAGGTCATTTATTTAATCTTGTGTATGATCAGAAATGTCCCATGATTCTTCAAATGTTTTTTAGTAGAAGGGGAAAACTAGTAGTAGCACTAATGAAGATCTTTAAAATAAGGACAACAAGGCTCAGGTATAATATAAGATAACTGATCCATATTTTGTGAATCCAATAAAGGATGAACCTCAACCCTATAGGAGTTGTAAAGCAGACGTGCCCAGCGCCAGTCCTAAAGGGCCCGTTTCCAGCACAGTTTGGTGATTTCCCTGATTTAGTACAGCTGGTAAGACTCACTTTTTAATTGCCAAGTTCAGGGAGTGTGTTTGAGGAAGGAAACTGTTTAGGACACCGGCCCTTCAGGACCGACTTTGGACTCCCCTGATGTAAATGCTCAGGACTGCCTCATTCATGTCCCTACAGGTAAACACACAACATTACAGTCTGGGATGCAGGTTGGTGGATAAGGTACTACAATCAGAAAGGTGGTTTCCTAATCGTCAGGATGGAAAATCTTATTTATTTAGAAACACTCAGGGAGCAGTTGGAGGTGAGGTGTCTTGCTCAAGGCCCTGGGGAACCAAACCAGCACCACTACAGAAAACAAGTATGCATGTTTACAACAAATGTAGTGATAGTTACATTACTCATTTTGGCTAAAGTGCCCCTTCAAAGTTGTCAGTGTAGTACATACAATTGAATAGATGAATGTAGAGATAGGGGTGTTGCCCAAAGACTCTCATTGCTTAATATTGATACGGAGAGTCACACCCCCAGTCTGCAACATGAAGGACTGATACGTAACCCGCTATCTATCTTTATCTATCTATCTTCCTATCTATCTATCTATCTATCTATCTATCTATCTATCTATCTATCTATCTATCTATCTATCTATCTATCTATC
>JBBIGC010000001.1:21787503-21800889 GCA_037576955.1 Lepidarchus adonis
GTGTGTGTGTGTGTGTGTGTGTGTGGGAGAGAGAGAGAGAGAGAGAGAGAGAGAGAGAGAGAGAGAGAGAGAGAGATAGAGACATACACATGATTGACAATTACAATTATTATTTAAGGTTACAATAACAGGTCTGATTGATAAAGTAATGTGTTTTTGTTTTGTTCTTTCTTTTTTTTATTGGGTAAACAAACAAACAAACAATACATAAATAAATAAATATCTGTTAGTAGTACTCATTTCCTTCCCAGGGTTTAATACTGCTGCTCTATTTATTACACTCAAGGCATTCAAGTAGCATTAAAAAAAAATATGCTATTTTAGCATATGCTATGCTTTATGCTTTATCTTTATACATGTATATTTAGTAAATTTAGTATAGCAGGTCACACTATGAGGATTATAGTCAGAGACTGTAGGGTTATTATCAGACATATATTTGTTGTAACTGAGTTATTATTATCAACATGATATTATATAGTCCATGGATAGTGTGGCATTTTAAGCTGGAAGCTCATTGTTGTGTTCTGACAATACATATGACAATAGGACTATGGCAGAGTAGAACATACTTTTGAATACATTTGTTTTTTTGACCGAACCTGGATTTTTGTCAATATTCTGTAAAACTTGTCTTCCAGTCACTAAAGCTGAGTACACACTGTGATTTTCGCCCTGATTATGACCACTCATATAGTGTGAAGGGTTTAGCAATGCGCAAGTGGCCTGAACAGCGATGAGCAGTAGCCAGTCAGAGCATGAGAGCCAATCACTCCATGGAGAGAGGGGCAAGCAACCAAAACAATAACAGATATGCCACAGGGTTATTGGAGAAAAACCTGTTGACTGAAGCTATAGCTCATTGCTATTGTAAATTGGTTTGGAGCAGGTTTCTTCTTAGTTCTGGTTCTATATGAACCCAGAAAAAGAGCGGGGGTAGTCTATAGGGCTGATTTCTTCCAGGTGCTCCAGTTTCCTCCCACTATCCAAAGATGAGCAAATTCAAACGGGATTAAAGTGCATATTCCAGACTTTGATTAGAAGTTAGTTACATAAATTTTAGTTTCACAATGTAGAAATTACAACACTTTTTATATATAGTCCCCCTCCTTTCAGGACACCATAATGTTTGGGACAAAGTAATGGTATTGAAGCTGTCGTGTTTACTACTTTGTTGCATATCCCTTGCATACAATGACTTTTTGAAGTCTGTGATACTTCTCTGGTGCTTCTCTGGTGATGTTCTGCCAAGCCAACTTCAACTCCTGCTTACTCTGGGAGCTTGTCCTTTTAAGTTCAGCATATGGAAGGAATTTCAAATAGATTTAAATCAGGGGACTGGTTTTGCCACTGAAGAATTTGAAGAAATGTTGTCTGAGTGGTATGTTCGGGATTGTAATCTTGTTGCAGGATGAAGTGTCATTCAATGAGTTTGGAGGCATTTATTGAAACTTGGAATAGATAAAATGTTTCTGTACACCTCAGAATTAACTGTGCACCTGCCATCAGCATTTACAACTTCAGTGAAGATAAGAGTGCCGGTACGTGTGACAGTCAGACATGCCCAAACCATAACACTCCCACCACCAGGTTTAACAGATGAGCTGGTATGCCTTGGATCTTAAGCAGTTCCTTTTCATTTTCATGCTTTCCTCTTGGCTTCAATCTCATTTACCTTAATCTTGGTCTCACTCAACACCTTTTTCCAGAATTCTGCAGGCATTTTAATTACTTTTAAGAACTGTAATCTGGACATCCTGTCTTTATTGCTAATTAGTGGTTTGCATATTGCATTGTAACCTCTGTGTTTTGGTTCATAAAGACTTCTGTGAATAGTAGTCTCTGACAAAAGACTCACCTGCCTCTTGAAGTTTTTGATCTGGTGGACATAAGTTTGAAGATTTGAGGGTTTTTTCTCTACCATAGTGAGAATTCTTCTCATCTTGGCCTACTAGTTCCTCTGCAGTGTATTTTTATCTTTTTAATGATTTTCCAGACAGTTGATTTGGATAGTGGTAAGGTTGATTAATGTATCTAATCATTTTGATCTTGTTTTCCAGTCAGATTATAGCTTCCTTGACTTTGTTTCATTGGGTACAGCTTTTTTCCTCACATTGAACAAGACTAGGTATCTCATCCTTCCACTAATGAAAACACGTCTGAGTGGCCAGAAACACCCCTGAAGCCAATTGTCCCAAACATTATGGTGCCCTGAAGTAAGGTGGACTTTGTATAAAACGTCCTGTAATTTCTAAATGGTAACATTAAATATTTATTCAAACAACTTTATATTAAAGTTTGGAACGTGCACTTTAATTATGTCTGAATTATTTGATTGAAAATGTTATTCTGAGGAGCAGAAGAGTAAATCAATAATCAAGAATCTTTGTCAAACATTATTGAGGGTTGTGCTATTCACGTGTAGCAAGACAACGGAGTTGATATTGCTGTTCCGAAGCTGCTATGCTGTGGTTGGGAAAAGGAAAAATATGTTGCAGCACTTTATTAAAAAAAAGGTCAATTGAATCCTATAATTCAGTGTTTTCCAGTCCTGGTCTTGGAAGACACTGTCTGTGTTTAACAATGTAGTTATACTAGTACAGGGGTCCCGAGCCACATGCCACTCTTCAGCCACCTTACTGTGGCTCTTTTTGGCCTTGACGAAAAACCTGTTTATAACTTTTAATTAGATATTTTATTTATAGTTTATTTTGTTAGTTATCTTGGAGTTTGAGGTGATAGTTTAACATTGTGCAATTATGTAACTTTATTAGCAGCGTAAATAAAGTGAAATTCGAAATGCGCCAACATTTTTAGTAATATACTGACAGTCTATGTTGCATTCATATCAGGCTTAGATAAGGCTTTTAATTTTTTTGCGGCTCCAGACAAGTATGGTTTCTGGTTTTTTTGGACAATATGGCTCTTTGAACATTTTGGGTTGCCGACCCCTGTACTAGTACAACATACAGTGAAATGTGTTTTCCCTTGGGGGACCCTATGTTCAGTGTGAGTGTGTGGGAGTATACATCCCCCACTCTCACTGACTGTGGACTTCCAGTTAGAAAACTCTACACCCATCTACACAAGGATGTGCTGAAACCCAAGTCCTCGAGCCTTTCTGAGAGGGTGTGAGGGATTATGGTATTGAACGTTGAACTGTAGTCAATGAACAGCAGTTCCCTCCTCCCTCATCGAGATGTGTTGGTGTGGGGTGCAGGACCTGTGCAACAGCATCCATAGTCCAGCAGAACCTTGCCGAAGACATTACATTATTTTCCCTACTCCTCCTAGCACTTTAACACAGGAGAGACTCGCTAATTAGCAGATTAGTTATGATCAGGTGTTGTTGGGAGCTGGGAAAACGAAATCATGTAGAGCTGGGGGTCCTCCAGGACCAGTAAAACACTGCTGCAAGTCAAAATCCCTTGATCTAGATACTTTCTAACTACACTATAGAGGGTTTTTTGTTGAACTGAAGGTTGTTTTAGGAAATATTCATGTTTCAAGAACCTTCCAGGAATATTTTCGTTTGGTTTCAGAGTTCAAGGTTTAAAGTGACGGTTTGAACAATTACACTCTAATCTGTAGTCAATCTATACAAACTTCACTGTGTGGAGTTCTAAACCGTCTTTAATTTTGCATTGGAACAACAAGCACAATGTGGTTAGCAAGTAAAGACAGATTATAAATTTATTCAAAGTCTCCAGATAATCATCAAGCAAACTACATCAGACTTTGTGCCCCTACAAGATGATCTCTACTTTCAATATAAACACGTCTACTTTGACTAAGATCTAATCTGATTAACTGTTAATGCTCAGATATTGGAAGTGATAGAGATTGCATGACATACACTCATCTCAGGTGTTTCATTTGTTCTGTGTACCCATGCCATCCTTCAAGTCCAATCCAGACAAATGAATTCAGTTCATCCAGTTGCTTAGTTACTAAGCTGATGTTACAAGTGCTTGGCAAATGTTGTGCCTTTGATGCTTTTGTGTAGAATGAATTAGAATTCTATGAATTTACATCAAGAAGGCCACAGAATCATAAATGGGCTGGACCTATGTAGCGAATACGATTGGCTACCAACAGTAATGGGGCATAATTTTGAGCAAACATGTAATTGGCTTATTCCAATAGTCCAAATGAAACGTCCTGTCTCACTTCCACAGTTAATGATCAATTTTTTGTTTTTCCTACACCTCAACGTATTACATCTGAACAGAAGGAAAGAATCTTGAGAAAGAAAAATGTTCTGGATGCAGACAGAAGGGCAGTGTAAGAAAAACCATGATCAGATCATTTCAACTTTATAATGTCTAATGCTGCATTTGGCTAAAACGTGTTGTCTAGAATTTCAGTGTAGAATTCCTACTCTGAACATCAAGTGAATGTTCTCAACTCTGAGCATATGACGCCATTAACTTGGACACCAACACAGTCAACAGTTTTCTGCTTTTTAAAACATTCAGACAGACAGGTTGGTTAAATCTACATTTAAATTTGAGGATTGGTACAACTCATCACTTTTACCATCTCTACCTCTTCCTGGTCTACAGATACAATCTCTGCAACCTCTCTGGTCAACATCTCCAACTGCTGCCAACAAATCAGTTCATTTCAAACAGATGCCTGTAGTAAATACTTTAGGAAAGTTACAGCTATTAATTCTTCTGTTTTTGACATCATGTTGTTGTTATCATGTCATGATTCAGTGTTTCAGATGCTTTATAAAATAGTAGTGACATCGCTTCTTCCTACAGTTTTGATTAAAACTAGTGCACTGGACAGTGAATTATCGCTGTTTGTTCAGAAATATCTGGATGGTGTTTTGTTACTGATGAAATGAAAACGTCTACATAGCCTTCATGTGAGTCATCTAGTACACAGCACATCAATTACTCTCCATTCTCCCCATTCATTCTTTCTGATCTCCTGTGGACAGACTGTAAAAACACAAATAATAGATTTTATTTTCTCCATTCTAATCCTGTTTGTCATACTTGGTGCTAAAGGAATGAGACATTTTCATCAGCGATGACCTCGAATGCCTTCCTAACTATGCGTCTTCATGCCAGCATCTGTGTCTGCCTGACAAGTCATGTTTATGCAGGGGATTACATGCGTGGGGTAGGCAGTCAGGCCTAATGCCAACACAAATTGGATTATGGCAAGCAATATTCTGGAAGTATTTTATTATCCCAGGGCTTTTAGTATAATGTGATTACTTTGTAATGCACTTTTGTTTTATAGGCGGCTGTGCCACGCTGTGTTGCAGGCTTTATTAAGTGTGAATACATTCAGATCCTCCTCTCTTTATCACCTGTTGCTGTGAAAGCTCCTGACAGCACTTGTGTTCAACCTGTGGCTAAAATATGTTAACATTTAATATTGAGCATGTTTAGTGCAATTTTACATTTTATGTACATAAAAACTGGTTTAATTCTTAAAGACATTTTAAACTGTGTTTAATTTGTAGTAAATGTACTGCAGTTTCTAATAGTCTTTCTAGAAAATAAAACTTAAAATCTGTTGGCACAAGCACTATAATGCCCACAATGCATCACAAAATGCATTCATTTGCAGTTCATAGGGCAGGTGAGCTAGCAAGGAAATTGGGATGTTAGGATGAAGACCCTGAAGAAATTTACATATGATTAGTGCCAAAATGTAAGAACCTGTATTGTGCTGCAAAAGTGTTGTTCAGGACAACAGAACTTGTCTGGCACATGCAGAGCTGTTTATTTTATGGAAACTAGATATGACACCAGGGCTCCCCTTAAATAATATCAGGCTCAGGCGCCATTGAATTTAATGGAGAAATATTTTTTATTGATCGTTTTAATATGGAAGTTCTTGCAAGAGTCTTTAAACGTTCATACATTTTCATTAAATATTTGTTTACACTAAAATACTGAAACATCTATGAAATTTCTCTAATTACAGTAACAAAAGCTTCATTTAAATCAATATGAATTAATCTAAGCTGAATGATTTTGTCGAAATGGGGAATTATAAACTTTTCATTTAGACTGTATTTGTTTTCTAACCATGAAATTCTATATTTAATTATAATGAATATACATTTTCATAGACAGTCTAGTTTTGTAGTATTTTTGTGTATCTCATTCCTTGAAATCAAGAAAAAATAAGCCAAAAGTGCAGATTTTTCCATACAGAAGGCAAATCAAATGCAACTATGTTAACTAACTAACACAACTAAAAAATAATTAATTTTGTAATTAAGTTATTTTTACTTAGAAACTCGAAATTGTACTTGAATGTCTTCAAACTGCTTCCTTTAAGGAAATAAGTAATTTGAAGAAAAAAAAATTGTATAAAGGCTTTTAAGTCAGTCTGAGTTGATAATTTTTACTGTGACTTATTGTTTGTCTTCTTATTTTATTCTATTTTTTATTGTGTTTTTATGTCTTTTATGCATTTTATATATGTGTACAGCACTTTGGTCAACTGTGTTGCATTTAAAGTGCTATATAAATAAAATTGAATTGATATAATAATAAACCCTGCACAGCAGATAGCTCTGAAAGTGAATGCAGTCTTTGTAGAAGGCAGTCTAGTTGCCCTCCTATCTGTATTAATTACACATACCCAACCTGAGAGCCGTGTGTATGAGTGTATGTGTCAGGCTTCATTAACCTGTGCCTCTGCCTGTGTTTGGTCCGGGTCTCACTGTGGGTCGTTTTCATTTAGCCGAATCAGATTTTCATTACCTCAGGGAAACAGGAGCCATGAGGGGCCTCTGTCTGACCCTGTCCAACTTAGATTGGCCACTGCTACAATTTGCGCACACTCAGACAATTCCCCGGTGCCTCTCTGGTTGAATGGCTGTGCTTGTTTTCATGTGCTTGCAGCTGTAATTATCGTCACGGATGCCCATTTGGCTTAGATATTGCACTGCGTCTAACAGTGTCACGACTGGTCTCATGGAAATGGACCCCAGCTCATGCACATGTTGTGTTGAGGAGGAAGAGGTAGGCAGAATGGCTCCAGCAGACAGGAAAGTGTCATTGGCCCTGTCTTTCTGGGTAATTAATGGGTTGCTTTGGCAGAGAGGTGGCCCAGCAGCAGATAAGGATGCTGCAGGACCGGCACAAACATGTCACTCATGCGCTATCTCAATCCACAGCTCTTTGAAAAGCATGCTGAAACTGCCAAAGGTGTTGTCTGGCCTGTCTTGGTGTAAGCCAGTGTGGGAGGTAATATGAGGTTCAGCTTGTGTCGTAATTTCTGTTTTCAGGGGTGTAGTGATGTGCAGGTGTCAGATAGGTAGGTAATTGGGGAAACAAAATCATTACATAATCATACAAACAGATGATTTTTTTTATTCTAGGATCTAGGACACCCTGGCTGAAAAGAGGAGAACTGTATTATTGTGATAATATCTATGTTTTTATGCGCGCATACTATTATAATGATCATTGGATAAATGGATGATCCATTGGACCATTGGAAGTTCATCATAGTCTGAATAATTTTAAGTTAACTTGACTACAACTGTGAGTGTGTGGTCTTGAAAGACTAAAACTTAATCGTTGGTGCCCAAATCTGATTTTGGAGAGCCAGCATCCAGCACAGCTTGGTAGATCCACTCCTTAAATACACTCTGCAAGACTTTGTGAGCAGAATTTGCCATGATGAACTGCACCGTTATGAAAGTTTTTTAGAAATTAATTCTGATTATTATAGATGATACTGGATTTCTGTCTCTCTCTCTGTCTCCCTGCCCCACCCTCTCTCTCATACACACAGACACACTCACACACACCTTATTTATTTCATATTAATAATAATAAAAATCCATAAAAAATATGGGATTTGGAATATACACAAAAAATATAAAATACTAACAATGGAATAAAAATGAATTATAAACAACAATTACAAACAACATTATAAACAGAGAAATACAATATTTTTTATAGATCATTACAGGGCAAATTGTTGTGCCAGCAAAGACATAATCAAACTTTGCTGGACACCAGTCCTCCAGGACCTGATTTGGACCACCCTGGTGTAGAAGTTCAGGCAATTCTGTGGAGTTAAATCCATCCATAAATCCATTTGGTGCTGATTCCTCAGTGTGGTTAAGACACAAGAAGGGTGCAAAGGGAAAAAACAGGGACATGTCGGTAAAGATATGAGTCCAGCTAGTTAAAACCAGATCCAGTCATCCTGACCTTTCTGCTTCACTCCCTCCTACATCTTAGGTGATGAACGTGAGTCTGTCTGAAGGAGACTCAGTCAGGTTTGAGGATCTGGGTGGACGTGAGCCTTCCGTTCTGGCCAATGAGTCCATCCTGATGAAAGGCCTAGTGGTGCGCAGCTACGGCAACCAGATCACCATCCACTTCCACAGCCAACAGCCTCAGCCTGGCTCCTTCCTGCTGCGTTACCAAGGTGAGTCCTCTCTCTCGTACAATGCCAACAATCCAGCCCCTCCCCCTCGTCCCCACCTTCACCCACAAACACCTGGGTTGGTGGTAGTTTATGAGCCTGGCACTGAGCCAGGGTTCGAAACAAACCTGCTTAGTAGCGTACACTTACTGATTAGATTGGCAAGCGTGATTACACGTCTGGGAGAAGGGAATGCTCAATCATTACTTTCCATTATGTCAGACTCTCTGTGCACTGAGGGGGAAATGCTTCTTGTTATCTCTTGTCAACATAATATGCTTAAGTTAGCCTGAAAATGACAACTGCTGTCAATAAGCTCACATAATTACACCACAGAAAGCGTGGGGTTATATTACCCTACTAATAGGCCTTTAACAGAGACGTCAAAAAGAGTGACACTCACATTTGAAAAGGTTATCTAGTCCTGAAATGTACCTGCATCAAGAGAGGTGTTGGAAGCAAAAAAAAGAAAGTGGCTTTTGTACACAGACAAATCCCTTTGTTTCTGTGAACTAATGAACTGTGGCAGGTTTTGCAGTGAGGGTAATGTAATTTCACAGGCCCCTAATGTGGCTGTTGAATAACACTGCTAGCCATTTTCTTCATTTTCATTCTCTCTCTCTCTCTCTCTCTCTCTCTCTGTTGGGCAGACACAGAGGGTGAGGAAATATGACAAATAAATGAACATGATCTGTAAAATTAAACTGATAAGTGTAGCGCGGTCATGCATTCTGGGCGGATGCCAGACAGTAGTAGGAGCGGTGGTGGTCTCCAGAATTTTAAGGCATCAACCAATCTATCACATCAGTTTTTTCTCAATTACTTTCCTTAATGCAGTTCTCAAGCCAATTAAGTCGTTTCTCATCACATGAAATTACCTGTGCAAAAACCACAAAAACATTCAAATCATTTTTACCTGTGTCAAAACGGGCAAAGCCACTCTATCACTTCAACCTTGTATCCAGTGACTAAAACCCTTTCACCCGTGTTTTTAAGACTTTAAAAAGGTTCAAATCTAATATGCTGAGATACTAATATGGAGGATTTATTTGAAATTCTACATTATTGCTGTAACTGAAATTATGCACCAGAAGTTAAGACAATGACAATCAGATATAAACTTAGCACCAATTACAGTATAGTGTGGTAAGTTCACACTACATATATATTGTGTGTATACTTTGTATGTAAATATACATTTAAAAAATATATATGAAATCTGTTATGGGGCATCCTGTCCCTACTAGGACACATTGTTAGAAATCTGATACCCCCCAAACCTCTTTCTGAGACACGAAGGGAAAAATCTTTGGCATGTCATCTCTACAGTCAGTATCCATTGCCAATGTTCTATACAAAACTCAGTTACCCCAGACTCCTTATGTGCTCAGACAGGCATGCTGGGTAGACCTGCAAAGGCAAGAGTATCTGTTATTGCAGCAGTGATTGTTTGCAACACTCTGTGGTAACAGAAAACTCTATTACTCAGCTGACAGTAACTTGTATCTGTAGAGGAGTCTACATCTCCAACAGTATCTTCAGTTGCCAAATGTAGTGTTAAAGGGGGTTAATGGCTGTTAGTAAGATGTTCAAATAATTTATATCATTTACATAATAATAATGTGCAAATATAGCATGACAGCAGTAATACTGCTTGTCTGTGTGAAAATATGTTCCAGATGGGGCTCATTCTCAATCATGTCTTTAAGATTTGTGTTTACAAATAAAAATCCAGAACCCCCCACTACCTTGTTCGACCATAGTCACAAACAACTCAGAAATAAGCAGAGATATTTTTCTCTAAACTTCCCTGAAAAATCCCTTTCATAAATACTACATGTTAGACAATCAATACGACATTGTAGACAGAGTGTTTGATTTTATTATGAAAGGATTTTGTTGTGAGTACAGTGTTATTTTACAGGAAGAAAATCCATCTACTTCCTGGGCATGTTATTACCTGACATCAAAGTAACTTTAAAGTGCCAGGAAGCACTGCCAATGTGGGACGGAATGACGGGGCCCATAGGCAAGGGGGAACGAAAACAGAGGAACATGAAAAACACATGGAGAACAAAAACGCTTGAATGATGACGTGATGTTAGGGGCAAGATGTGAACATGCTGAGAACACTGCTTTGGTCGCCGGTAATCTAGAATGCTCCCTGGGTTATCAGACTGCCACAGTGTGCCAGTGTGTGTGTTGAGAACCTGTTCACAACCCCACAACACAGGGTTCCCCAAGGGGGACTGCATAGCCTAGACGTGCCTGAAATTGTCCAATAGACGTTAGTTTTTTATTGTGAATCCTTCAATTTTAGTTAAATTTTTTAATTTACTGTGAGCTGCTGATGTCGCATCTGAAGATGTGGCAAAATTATTAGCTAATATGTCCCTAATTTATGTTTTTATTTAATGAGTAGGCTTGAATTTTCCAGCTTAGACATTAAGTGTTTTGAAATTTCATTTAGTAGCATTTATATCCAACAGTGCATGATTTATTTTTGTTTGCAGGCTCTAAATAAACTATCAGTTTTTGTGCCATCACTGCAGTATAGCTGCAATAATACACTTCCATAGCAATATCTCTCAAGCCATAGACATTGTACACACATTGTGTAACTTTATTGCTTTTGTCCAAAAGTACAAAATGTGATTTAAGGAAAAGGGACCTTAAACATGTCAAATAGTTATTTTTTAAGCTGGCAATTCAAAAATGTATTTCTGTCATGTGGATGGCATACAGTATATAGCCACCACTTTGGATAGCTTACAGTGGCCAGCAGAAAAATACAAGTATGGTGGAAAAAACATGCTGTTATCAAGATATAACAACACTTTCCTAACAACCACACTGTGTAGGTGGAACTAACTTTTGAAAGTTACAATCTAAATTGTAAATCGTATATATAACAAGACAACAAAACTCTTCCATGGGTGAGACCAGTGAGACGGCACTTCTTGGCACCCTGCTGTGGAGTGTTAATGAGGCTTTACCAGGCTGTCTGTGCCACGCTGCACTAACACACAGCACTTTACCGGGCACCCCACCTGTCACCCATACCCTCCCTACCCACCCTGGCAGCGGTCTGCGTGGTTTGATGGATGAGGACTCCTCTAAATGGCAGGCTACGTCGGAGGCGCGAGCATTAAAAATTTAGGCCTCTCAATAATTCACATCACATTGAAAGGGCAACCTCGCCCCTCCTTTCACATCTCGCTAAAGGTTAAACACAAACAAGGCAGGATTGATGGAGTGGAGTTAGGGGGGGAGAGGGCATGGGAAGTGAAGACCCCTCTGGCCTTTCAACAGGAAATCGCTCCCATCATCGCCACGGAAACCAACCATGGCTCAAATGTCACAGGCTGCGATGATGCCTATCGGTTCACCTTCACTGTCATGTAGCAGAATCAGACACATACAGCTAGTACGGGAGTCAGGTCACAGAGGATACAAGCCTTGTCTCATCCTTAACATTGTTACTCAGGCTAAGGACGGTCAGAGATAACCTTTTTATACATATGGGCAAATGCAAAAATTTGAACACCCCTGGACAAATAGCACTTATTGCCTATTGTCAAGTGTTTTTTCTGTATTTTGTATTTAAAATAGTTGTAAACATTCCTCCTGGTGTATGTTTTTCTGTGGTTATCTCTCCTCGGCTGCTGTAACAAGTGAATTTCCCCAGCAGGGAATCAATAAAGTTTTATTCTGTTCTATTGTATTATAACTAAGTACAAACAATAATGTAAAAACAATACGTCCTGCAGATTTTATTGCACAGTTTCTGTTTTCATTAAGCATAACATAATGGGTACAGCATATAAAATGTCATTTTAAGTTAGTACAGTCCCCATTTTTGTTTTCTAATAGTTTTCTAATAATAAATAATCAGTAAATGTCCAGTTGAGGGTCCTGTCACAAATGTGTACATATTTTGAACATATTACCAATTAAACATGGATCAAGATCATGCAATATAGTCAGCACATTCAAACTGAATTAAACAGTCCTTTCTTTATCTTGTCAAAATAAAGTCTTCAGGCTTCAGATTTGCTAAAGGAGTAAAAAATAGACATCACTGTCTGTGTTCAGTATACAATCAGTAAAAGTGTTTTCTTTCAAATAGTAAGATCAAAAAGAAGTGACAAAGAACTATAATCTAATACTACCATAATTCATTCTTTTTTTATGAATCTTACCCAATTATCTTAACCAGGTTCATGAGGATGTGGGTAGCTGGGGCCTATCCCAGCGCTGACAGGGTAAAAACAGAGAAACCCCCTGGACATGTTGCCAGTCCATTGCAGAGCAGATAAACAGACAAACAGACAATTTGACATTTCAGACATAGCGGACTACATGTCTTTAGACCGTGGGAGGAAACTGAAAGTGGACAACCAATCAGACACAGGGAGAACTTCCACACAATTCTGGGAAATTAACCCAGAACCTTTTACATTACCATCATATGCTTCCAAAAGTCAGAATCCAGAACTGGCCTGTGACTGGTTGATCATTCAGTGCTGTCATTCAGTGACAATGGATATAAAATTAACTAAATATTCATGTCATGTCTTCTAAAACTGGAAGTTCTTGGTCTTGGTTCTCCATCACCACTCCTGGTCTTGTTTTGAGTAAGACTAGGGTTGTGCAGACCTTGACCTGGAGGTATGTCTGGGTTATGACAGTGGAGAGAGAAACCTACACACGGACACTTCAGTACATTGGGTTTTGTGGACAGTAAATGTTGGAAGTTGCATTAATTTTAGCATTGTTGCTGCTCAGGAGCCAAGAGAACTTTTCCTGTCATTAAAAATGAATTAGCTAAAATGAGCTTGTCTGGCTCTGTTGCGCATTATTAGACTGTGCTGTGTTGGAATGTGCATATGGTGTGTGTGTGTGTGTGTGTGTGTGTGTGTGTGTGTGTGTGTGTGTGTGTGTGTGTGTGTGTGTGTGTGT
>JBBIGC010000001.1:21817587-21831425 GCA_037576955.1 Lepidarchus adonis
ACACACACACACACACACACACACACACACACACACACACACACACACACACACACACACACACACACATATAATATGTATAATTATATATATAATTTTATATATAATTTTAATTAGCTTTTAATTTAGCTATATATATATAATTTTATATATAATTTTAATTAGCTTAATTTAAAAAATATATATATATATATATATTAAAAACATTATTCTTTTATTTATTTATTTTTTTAATATATATATTTTTTAATTAAGCTAATTAAAATTATATTTGATATAAGGTTTTAAACAATGTTTATATTGTAGATCATACAAGGAGGGAGTTGCTTGATTAATAGCAGGAACTGTGATGTATCATGTTATTGAAAATCCACTTCTTGCTACCATCCAGAGTTCTGCCCAGAAAATATAGGTATGGTAAGTGACAAGCAAGGAGAACATTTTCAGCCAATGGAGCGCCGCTACCAAGGTTTCTGCAATGAGAATATGATGACTGACTACTGCTGGATGCTGTACGGCAATAATCCAGACACAGCGTTCACAAGAAAATCTTGTCAGGAAGCCATTGTGTGCCTCTTTCATATGGAACTGAAGAGACTGACATTTTTATTTTATTGATGCTTATGTATAGTGCATGCAAGCACAATGTAAACTGACTCAGTGTAAAGTGTAATTTAGTGTTAATTAGTGTCTAGTGTAAACTGTTAAACAATATTCATAACAAAAGTTGACTGGAAAAAATGAAATTAGCATGAAAAACTGTGGTCTCCAATGATTCCAAAAAAATGTTATAAACTGAATGATCACATTTTGTTGTGACCAATTAAGTGTGCTTTGTTCTAATCGTTTTTTGGAGGGGTACAACACATTCAGATGTTGTCCAGAGAGGGAGAACTAGTCCAGGGGTGGTTGTCTGCAATCTGAACATAAAACCAATAGACAGCTTGAGCCTAGAAAATAATTGAGAAATGACTTTGGTGTCTGATTGAAATCAGCATCAATTATCTGAATGCATAGGCTCCAGTCTCCACTGCCAAGTCTCCCTAGAAACCAGAAGAGACCTCCCAACAAGTCAAATCTGATTGTCCTTGCTGAGGCTTGTGTGAATTACAAACAGGCAATAATTTTCCCCTGCTGGGTCTTGAACGTGGCTTTTGAAATGTCACCTTGTTTCTGCTAGGAAGCCAAACGTAGTCAAAGTGGAGAACGATTCAATCAAATCACACACCAATCTGCAAGCCCGCCCAGCTATTTGAGTTCTCCACTGTTATTCAGGGCTGTGCAAAGTCAAGTTATTTCACTACACCCTGTTAATGGCTGCCATCCTGCAGGGCTGTGGCACTCCATTGCTATTTATTGACCTCCTCTCTATGCTCTCAGATCATTAGCAAGGCCATATGAAAAACAGAGGGATGTGGTGGTTAACCGCAGCCCACTGCTGTCAGCTTATTTGCTTTCGATGAAATTATATTTGCTGGCACTGACTTATGGGGGTGTGCTGGAGCGAGGCATTTAGTTGACTTGAATTATAGTTCAGCACCACCACGAGAGTAGAGAAGTGACAGCGAGCCATACATTTAATGAAGCAGAGGATTTTTATTGTGCTCGTGCTTTGGCACTGGAGGTGTCAGTGGAAATTTCCATAGGAACTATAATAAAAAATAATTCCTTTCCTCATTATTGTCCTTACTTGATACACACTTTCTATATTTCTACTGACACTTGTTACATACACACACTGAACAGAATCCTTAAAAGTGGTGCTAGGCGGAATTAAACTGCCCAGGGGTGTAAGCAGGTTTAATGGTACCACTGAGGTACTGTCCTGCTACACAGCTCCCCATGCTGTTGATAACTGCACCACGTGTGCTGGATGAATGCAGAGGTTACATTTAATTCCGATTATTTTTTTGTGTTTGAAAAGTGGCAAATAGTCACTTTCACTTTAAAATTGGCTTTAAAGTTCTCTGTGTTGCATGTTCATTTTTAAAGGCTATATGCTGACATGTTAGGTTGGTTTCACATATCAGTGCAAAGTTTTTTTTAATAATAGGTAAAAACAGCAGTGAAAAGACAAAAGTGGGTTGATGTAACAGTCGGTATCACTGGTTTCCACCAAACTGGTGCTGCACTTTGTGAAAAAAGGTTTTTCATGCTTCCAATTCATGTGGTCAAACTAAACCATCCTTTACTGAGCTACTGTGTGTGTATTGAAGCAGGAATTTAATCATGATTCAATCAAAATCCAGCCTGAAACTCAACAGAGGACAAATAAACAATCAGCAATGGTGCTGGTAAAAGAAGCAAGTGCTTTAAATACAAGAAAGTGATCCTGACAGCCCTGTGACATGCGCCGATCATGGTCAGGAAGTTCTCAAAACAAATTATTCAGTCTTTAAAAGTCGTGTTTAGCAGCAGCTACAAATACAGCACTGTGCAAACTTCTTTTGGTTTGAAGAATAGTGCTCAGCTGTTTCCAGGCCTTGTTTTTTTCATAATTTTTTTTATTCATTTGGTTGTGTTTGCTAGACAATACCATCAAATTACACACATGGATGTTCGTTGATTGGTCAGGAATTTGACATTTTTAGATTAAAGCAAAAAAAAAACATTTTTAGCTTTTACAAGCCTAACACTGTGTAAGACCTCCTGCCACTCACACTTCCCCAACTCACACTCACACTGTTAACTGAAGTGAAAGTGATTATTTGTGAACACACCTCTGCACACAGTGCACCACAACGAAATGTGTCCTCTGCATTTAACCCATCACCCATGCACACGTGGAGCACTGTAGGGGGATGGTACCTTGGGTCTTGGGACTATCTTGGGTCTTGAACCTGCAACCTTCTGATCTCAGGGGCAAACCGCCGCCCCCAGTACTGTTAACTGACACTACCTTTACACGGCGCACTTCACACATCACACCACGGTCCTTTTACACTACTGCTACTACTACTGCATCTTTACTACACACTACATACACAAATCAAAACAGACAGTGTGAATCGAGCGTTCACATGATCTCAATCTTCATTCACTGAGCTCTTCTCTGCTGTTTGTGGGTCGTTCAAGACACACACACAACCGCTGAAGAACATCACGTGCACCCCGAGCAAAAGCACGCTTTTCAGTCCGGAGATGCACACCAGTAAAATAAACCATTACATGAATATAATTAATAAAATATTTACATATATAAATTATTGTGTGTTATAGCCACAGTGCAAACATTGTTGTGTGTGTGAGAGAGAGAGGGAGAGAGAAAGATGGAGAGAGGTTGTGCATCCCAAAGGACTTTATAGTTTATAGCAATCCAGTCACCTTTCCCAAGGCGTTTGCATAACAAAGTGGCGCTAATGGACCTGGTATATTGGGCAGGTTTAAGGGTGTGAGGGTGGAGCTCCTTACTTTACAGTTTACACTTTACAGTTCTCCAAGTGGAACTTGCTGCCAAAACTGGTAAAGTTGGTACAAATGGGAAAAATAACTGTTAAAGATGCAGTGTGTTACTTGAACCTGAAAATGCCCTTAAAACATTTCAGGGATCTCAAGATTCTGACCAAACGATGTCATCAGTCATCCATCCTGTCAGATTTGTATGAATATTTGAAAAATGATGTTCAAACCACATCAATATTTCAAGCTAGTACTGTGGCATTATGTCATTTCTCTAGTGTTACTCTGTTTTCAGCATATGAGGTTAATGGGAGGAGGTGAAATATCCCATCCGTCCTTGCCCTCTCAGACTACACTCATCACACAATCAGCTGTGATGAGATGTTACAAGCTGAGATGGCACCAAAGAGTTCCTCTGTGCTTCAAAATTAATGACACCCCCGGACAAGGATGTATATTTGATCAGGTCATGTAATATACAAGAGGCTTAATAGACTTCTCATCTCCGTTAGTGAGATGCCACTTCACTATGCATGACATGAAGTGGTCATCAACCCACCTTCTTTCTTCCAGCACACACACACACACACACACACACACACACACACACACACACACACACACACACACAAACATAATATGAAATACACTCAAAATATGGATTGGCGTGTTGCTTATCAGAGGTTTCAATATTTTTTGCAGCCATGTGGACCATGAACATGTCAGAGTAATGGCAGTCTAGGGGCCCAGGCACTTAACAGAGGGACGGTTCCACTAGCTCCTGACATTTTGTCAGAACAGGCTGGCACTGTTCACTTCAGCTTATCAGAAAGCCAGCAGGGCCATATCTAAGGACAGCAAATACACTCTCGGCTGACTTCACTTCAGCAAGGCTGCTGGGTGGTATACCGATTTTTTATGTATTGATTTTTAGTTTCTGTAGAATAAACCCTTTAATACATATCTGAAGTTTAAAAGTCAACATGAAATAAGAAAAAAACATTTTAGGTCATCTCCCTGCTCATATGAAGCATAATTCTTATTTCACTGTTCAACAGACAAAATATTCATTAATTTTTCAATGTCTTATATTAACACTTTACCCACATACAAAACATCTGAATTTTGACTTCCTCTAATTCATATGTTCTAAAGAGATCTAAATTGGAAAAAAAATCCTGATTGGTCAAACCACATATGGTATTTCCCCAACGATACTAACCTGGTATTGGGTGCGGCTTGCTTAAATCTAAAAAAACATTAAAAAACAAAAGTATAATTCAGTGCACAAAATGATGACATCCCCAGATGATTGGTTTAATTTAAATGTAATGTTTACTGCAGCAATTAACAGTTTGAAAAGCAGCGCAAAGCAAAAATACCTTTTTTCAAATCCTTCAAAATCAGATCCATAAATGTAATTGTTACCGTTGACGAACAACTCGATTTGTGCTGCTTTGCTGTCACTGATGTTGGACACGATTCTTTCACCGGTATCACTCTCAGATATTGCAGATGTTGCTTTGCTCAAATTCTGCAACGTAGGACTTTGCAGCATGGGCCAAATTAGATGCTTTTACTTCAGATCTGTAAATTCAGTAAGACAGCGGCTAATAACATGGCTTATCTTAGATTTTTAAAACATAAATGAGCATTTTCTGCAGCTTATAGAATGTGATTGGCCTATAATGTAGGGCTGCCTATCCTTGGGGAAATATGGTGCACACAGGCCCCAATTTGCATCAGTGTCTGCCCAAAGGGTATGTACCATACCAGTGCATAAACCAAAACAGTTAGTTCATGGGGGTTGTTTAGCAAAACACAGATCTTTCTCTAAGTATGAATTTGAAGAAAAGTCAGTGATGTGACACAAGTGACTGATTACACATTTCACTAATGTTTGATCTGTTTTCTTCAGTCAAATTTCTGTCCATTTTCATTCACCAAGTGTAAATAAAATTAAGAGGTGTGGTTACGAGAATTTATTTGCAACAGCAGATGCAGTGGTGAGACAGAAGTACGAGCCTCAGACGTGTTGAAAAAAGAGATGAATGTGAGATGAAGCTTTTTTAGATTTTCAGTTTTGGTGAAAATGTACATTTATTAACATGTGTTTTGTCACAGTCCATGAAATGACCTTTCAACATGTCTTTTACTGCTTTAAATTTAAAAAAGGGGAAATTATTATTTTAGATTTTATGATTATAAATATTATTATTAGATTATTATTTTAGATTACTACTGTTACAATCTCCTGTAACATACATTTCTACCTTATTGCTATACATAGCAGACGACAACCAGGAGTTAAACAAGCTGAGACAAAAAGTCTTACCTTTCTCAGTCACCAGTATAACATATCCATCATTATCTGTTATCCACTGTCACTCTATCATTGAGATGTAGCAGGAGATGATCATAAATAATAAAGCATTTTGAATACAAAATTACATCACCTGTCAGTGGAGCAATTCCAAGGGCCCAACACTGACAGAGGCCCCTCAGAAAACAGCATTCGAGGGCCCAACACTGACAGGAGGCCCTCAAAGAATAGCATCTCAAAAAGATTTCAAATTCTTTCATACATCCCCAAATTTCTAGTGGAGACCCAGCCTGTCAAAACAGATATGGAAAATCTACACAAACAGATCACAAACAGAGTTCGCTCCAATTTGTTACTAGATTGTTTTGAAAAATGAATACCAAATACTCAATTTCTTTCTGAAATTTTGCTGGATTAACCTTTCTGTAACATGTTTGATTCTCAGAACAACAGAACAGTCTAATCAAAACAAGCTTGGTCTAGTTCCTTAGATATTTTTAGGAAGCATTTTTGTTTTGTTAATTTAACAGCACCATTTTCCTTCACTGCACAATTGCAAGAGTTTGCTCGGTGTTGCGTTGTTCATTTTGCTTTCATTTAATCATGAATTTGGAGAATTGGGGCTCTGACTAGAGACTAATGTATATTTAATAGAATTTTGACAATTTTGACATCTAGACACCCAAAGGTGTAGTGGGGTTAGTGGAATGTTATCTGAGTACAAATCTGAAGTATCTGAACTGAAGTGAATGTACTTCATTTTTTAATGTCAGGAAGTGAAATCAGTGGCATTTCCCACCCAAATGTGTTTCCCATGATGTCACATGCTCTCTGTTTCTATTCAGTGGAACCAACAGTATTTTGGCCATTTCTGTTACTAAATAGTCTTTATTGCTCTACATGTACATTTGTTTCTTCAGAAATCACCTATATTTCTTCCAGAGAGTGCAAATGTTCTGTTTGCTCTGGGCTTTTTATGTGTTTACAGCTAGAAATGCATTGAGCCAGAAACTGAGTATATTTGTTTTATATTGAGATTTGCAAAAATTAGCTCCCAACTCAAGTTCACTGCTTTTTTCTATAGGAGAATTACTTACTAGCACAGTTATGTACTGAAATGTATGTACACATTTATCGAAACCCTCTATCACCATGTTTTTTATCCATCTGAGTCACTGAAGCAGATACATCCACCCACACATGCAGAAAGGCTCCATATGTCTTCTAATTGTGCTATGTGTCGAAGTCTTCCTGCTGCAGTCCCATTACTTATAACACAGAAGTGATTATGATGACCAGGCATGCATCACAAGTTTCCCCATCCTGTCTATAGGCCCTCCTCCAGAGCAACTAATGGAAGACATTAGTGCTGCATCTGTTGCAGTCCAACCCATTGCCAGCTGATCTCTCAGTGCCTGTTGCCAGGGCAGCATCTTAGTCTGTGCCACGACGAAGACTTTATGGTCTATAAAGCTGCAGGGCCACTCGCTGGCGGGACGGCGCGTGTGATTTAAAGCTATGCTCATAAAGTCTGCCTCCAGTGCCCCCTCAGTATTAGTCTAATTGAAATGGAAGCGGCAGGATAATAATGCTATAACAACATGGCCCCGCCACGCTGACACGCCGGTAATAAAGCAGAAATGGGACGGATGGCTGAGGCGGTGGGGCGGCTCCCCTGCGTGATGCCTCATTGACTCCACAAAAGGAGCGTCCCCCCTTCTTAGCACTGAGATTAGGCAGCCAGCAGGAGAACAGACCCCACTCCACACGCCCTGGCACTGCACTACCTACCAGTGGTGGTAATAATACAATGTAGTCTGAATCTATTCTAAATCCCCATCTATGTTTCATCTAATATTAAAATTATTTTGTGTTATTCTCCATTGTTTTTGTGTATGTAGTTTAAAACATAAAGGTGATTTTGATGGCTGAGATGTACATAAAGTTAATTGAAAAAAGAAACGGTTAATTGAAAAGAAACTTACTGGCTTGCACAGTTCTTTACAATAGAAGTGATGGGAACCAGGGACATGCATCAAACTTATTGTCATAAGTTTCTGTGAGTGAGCTTTAGAGGCATTAAACTCTTCAGATATCTTCAGATAACAGTTGTGACTCTTTCAGTAAAATGGGGCATTTCACATAAACCACCCTGAATTTCACATTTTATTAAGCAAAAATAGTGAAAAAACAAAAGTGACATGAATATGCCATAATGTTGCTCTTATCTGATTAATTACATCATCATATACATCATCATATACAGCATTTATCATATAAAAGTATGTTTTGGGTATTGTTCGTATTATTTGTTTTGGTTATTAATAATGTAAAGTCACCATGATCTGTGAATGACCAGCCAATCAAGAGACATCGGCCTCGCACCAAACAACCTTTAAAAGTATATTGTTCACTATAAAGTCCATGGGTATTTGTAGAACACATTAAGGTGTTGTTTCCAGTTCGGCAGCCATTTTGACCAGGAATTTAGGTGTTTAGACGTATATCCATGGTTACTCAGAAAAGAGTTTCACTGTTAATGTGTTAGTTTTCTTTCTGTTTGTCTTTTTTCTAGTTACAGAGATATCTTTTCATATTTTCAATAGCATTTAGCATTTTAAAGTCGCTATTTACCAAAATACTCATGATTTCTTAATGAGTTTACAGCAAATGCTATACCAATGTTACGTCCAATAAAGCATTATGTCATGCCACTGCCGTGTCTGGGTGAGTTCACGTGTATATATAGTTCTTTAAAAGTAAGTTAGTTTCATTTTGAGAGTCTTTTCTTTTCATTCGACCAACCCTAAAGCTTTGTGAAGCATTAAAAAATAAATAAATTATTATATTTATAAGTAAATAAAAATATTTTTTGTTTCTGTGTAATTAGTCTGGTGGGTCAGAAGGTTTGAATAGATACATGTACAGTAAATTGCAGCTTATATAGTTTAATAAATTGATAAAATTCCTCCATATAGCTAACACATTGCTATTCATATTACAGGAACCCTGCAAGGCCTAAGCATTTCGTTTATTACAGGATTAATACACCACTGTGGAATCTCAGTGCCTGTTTGTAATGCATGTCCTGATGTCCCCATTGTTACTCTGAGAAGTAGTGCCACTACCTGCTTGGTGGACAAACACAATTGCAGTGATTTATAAAACCATTGCTTTCTTACACACAGAAATCGCAGGCTCATCAGACTGAAAGTACAATTTAGCCAACAAAGGAAAAACCCAAATGACATTCATTCTGTTTAACAGGAGCCTTCAAAGCCAGAGGGTTAGGGATTGAACCCAAACAGTGATTGTGTAGTTTTCTAGAACAAATCACAAACGCTGTTGTCAGAGTTATTGCTATTTTCTATTTTTATTAATAACAGATTTATTTGGTGCCTTCAGAGCTAGTAATGAAGGTTAATATGAACTTAACCGTGGTTATCTTGATCTGTGTGGGCGCATGCAATCATGCTTCTAAAGGGGTTTTGACCTTTAGATCTTTAATCAGACTGACAATGTGCGAAAATGCCCATTAATCTTATGGTAAAAGTGCTCCAAACAATTATTCATGTGACTTGCATTTTAAGCACCTTAAAGCTTTGCTTTCAAAAGTTCTTATCATATATGAAGAGCCAAATGACATTAACGAGACAAAGAATAGCCCTGAACTTTCTCCTGTGAGATGAATTTCTTTCTTTGGGGAAGATAACATCACCATCGAGCTGACACTATAATACCACTCGACACCTTTACCTCTTACTCACCAGACTGAAATGTAATTGAAGTTCGTGTGTTGGGTGTAATGGTTCTTGGCTTAGGAAATGTACAGCTGAAAGTGCTCCCACTGCTCTGCTTGCGCTCGGTGCTGACAGATGGAGGCTAGTCTGAGGTCATCCCTGAGGACCTGAGTGCAATACATGGCATAAAATGCATGGATGGCGGGCGGCGTCCATATCTCTGTCCACTTAAAGGATAAGAGGGCTCACAGCAGCCTGAGAGAAGAAGAGCACTAGAGTGTGATAGAGCTGGGCCAGGTCAAAGGTTCCGATTTATAGCCCTGTTTAAGCCTGTACATATATTCTAGCCTGAGGCATTGCACACTAACATAATCAATGGCCGCTCTGTGCTCTGAATTTCAGCAGTTAACAATGCTGGTGCAATTTTTGTCAAGCTACAGGAGGGCATGTAGTTAGAAACTGATAAAAATGCCCTCAGAGGGTAGGGGGGAAGACAAAGTGAGGACCGTGATGTAGTTCTTGGTTAAATTATCTGTTCTTAATAAAATAATAGCCTGGATTTACTGTCCAGCAGGACCAGGAGGCTGTGGTGGGCTTGGCTAATGAATTAATATTTGGACACATCAAATCTCTGTACAGTATGTATGCCAGGGCTTCCTGTGCACAGTGCTCTTAAAGGAATACTTTTACTTAAATTAATACTTTTACACTTCATCTGCTGCATCTGCAGCTGATTCCCACTTGGAATTATTTTAATATGTGAATTTGTATTTATTGGAAAAGGTTAAACATATTGCCTTGAAACACACTTACAATAGAAGGGAATGGCCAGTTGCTTGAGCACCTAACAATTCCCAATCTAATCATGTTTGGAAAGGAAGCTGTAGCCAATCTCAGCTGAGTATGGGCAGGTTACACTCTGGACAGAAGGCCAACCCATTCAAGCCCAATGAACCCAACTAATCTAACAAAATAAAGAAAAAAACTACATTTGATTACCTAACTCCCAAACTAGCCAAAACCAAAAGGAAGACCAATTCCAAGGGGCAATCAGAAATGTGGCAAAACAGAAAAGTACAAATTTTGTACAAAATGACCTTAGTTTGCAGGAGTGAGCTAATAGCTGAGGTTTAAATCCACAATCTGAGGCCAAGTCAACCAATGGGAAGGCTGGAGTGGGGCAGGTGACAGGATATCACGTGACACACAGTAGGCAGGACCTAGGCTACAGAGAAACAGGAAGGACAAAATACATGGATTACAAACGGGGTGTAATACCAGGACACACATGATTTAGTGTATATACTATATAAAGCCAAATACACCAGGTTTTGTTTACAACAAACATGATGGCAGCAAAAACATCGTTCATTTTATTCTCACCAGCACCTTACACTCACCTGACATGATCGGTCTGTTGGGACCAGGTAGAAAGAAATGTATTACCTAGAATTAAATATCCAATGTACTATTTCAACTGATTTAATTTCCGATTTGTCTTGGCTGTTTCCACCTTTAAATCTTCCATTCAAGCAAGCATGCGAAGTTTGGGAACTTGAGGCTTAAAGGCTTGATGCTTGAGGTTTGATGTAGAACTAAGAAGGGTTTGAAAAATGTGTCAATAAATAGCCTTTAGTGGCCACTGTTGGACAAGGTATTGACAAGGTTGTTATACATTGAGAATTACGTCATTTTTAACTACTGGGTCTACACTCCTGCTTAGATGTGACTAGCTTTGGAATGTAGAATTTTTCCTGGATCCAAAGCAAAATAACTGAAGGTGCATTAGAAATGAATGGGTGAGTTGCGTGCAGGATACTTATACTAAGCTACCCTGCATCCAAGCATAGCCGTTATAGCAAAGTCTCTCCAAGACCAGGCTTGGCTTAAGTAACCAACAAAATATGTGATGTCAGGGTGTTTTGGATAGTGTGTGTGCAGTCCTGAATGGGAATGGGATTTTTCTTCTTCGCTTTATTTTTTCAAATAAATTCAGACTGACCTACTAATCAAATTCGCTACTTTATCTCGGCAATTAAGAATGTTCCTGCTCATTATTTAGTCCAGAAATGGCCGCTCGCTGCTGTCTCTGCTTAGTTTTTCCATAACTGGAACATATAGCTGGTGTTTAGGATTGGTCCCCAAGTGCTATGATCCTTATGGTCAGGGTGTGAGCATTTCCCAGGCAAGCAGAGCAAGGGTCTGCTTTATTGCTTCCATTAGGGACAATGCGAGTCTAATCCATCATTTTAGGAGACTAATGATTGCCTGCATGCATCCCAGCAGGTCCAGACTGTCAAGGGAGAGCGATACAGACACTGCTCAGCGTTTCGGCCTATTTGTCTTCCCGAGGACGTTTGTTCTCACCCTGGAGAGGGTGGGTTGGGGGGTGGATGGCTGAGAACAGGGCAGGGAAGTGTATTAGTGATCCTCAGAGACAGTGTTAGACTGAAAAAGACACAGGAAGGTATAGGTGTAGTGGGACATTACAGGAGTCAGGTAAGAGTCTCTAACTGTAATGCAAAGTCTTCGACCAACTTCTGTGAGATACAGAAACACACGTGTTGCCATTGAATTCATGCCCAAAGACATTCCTACAACAAACCAGAAACACTTATGAAGAGTGTTAGTTTTTGTTCCTTCATTTGGCTGATGCTTTTGTCCAAAGCGACTTCTAAGCAACAGGAACAATAAAGCATTTTGTTTGTACAGCTCTGAAGTGAGAGCTACAAAGACGTTTAACACAAGTCATTAAATACAGGGGGTCCTTACGATAGGGTTACGTTCCTCTGCGTGCATCGTGAGTCGAAACCCCTTTACATAAGCTCCTACGTGTGTAATGCCCTGTGGCCATTCCTCTGTCAGTCCACCAGAGGGAGACACTCACCCACCTGAGACTCTGGGGCATCCTCTCCAGGTGGATTCTATCAGGGGCAATCACCAACCCATCTTAAACCTCACTGTGCCCAGTGCTCAGTCTTGGACATTTAGAAGAAACCCTCCTAGAAGAAGCCCTCAGCCTGTCTCTGGTATTTTCTAGTAGTTAGTAACATGTCCCGTTTTTTACTTTACAAGTTTGTTTTTTTCCCTCTCTGCATTCCCAGCCACTTCAGCTGCTTCAACGTCATTTTTTGTTATTTTTTTCCCCCTGTTTCTGGTGTTAGATCAGGCATTTGAGTCCATTCCTTCACTGTCCACGTTGAGATTTGGTCTACCAGGCCAAGGAGCGGGGTTGTAGCCTCTAAGTGCGCAGGACCATTTTCACACCACCCGCCCAACAAACCCTGGCTCATTTCAACGTGACACCAATGGAGCACATACGCAGTATAATAATGAAGTCAACAAGTACTGACTTTTATACCTGTGGTGTCCTTAGCTGTTTCACCCTTGTCCGAGTGATTTATTATATCTACTTTCACTTTCACTTTCACACCATGAAAAAGGAGGAGGGCAGCTTTGTAACTACGAATCATTGTAAGTCGAGGACCCCTGTACAGATGCCAGGGTTACAACTTGAACTATAAGTGGTACATTACTATCTGGGATAATAATAGAAAGAGTAAAACACATTCCTTGTTATCATTTTATGCTATAAAGAAGTCTAGTGCATTAAATACAGACAGCAAGTGCTACAACATGAACCACATGTTGTCCCATTAAGGAAATTATTTTTGTTGTTTTATTTCTAAGATCATTAATTAATTCTATTCTGATTTAATCATATTCTTTCCATTCTACACTCTGTTTAAAACTGGCACATTCACTAAAGACAAGCGATAACTCAAGGTCTTCTTTCACGTCAACACATCAGCATTCTGGCACATTTGACGTTGGCATATTTACATAGAACTGTGTCAGCAGTGCCCTGTGGTCATGAGACAGATGTGTATAAAGCCTGCCTCTGTAATTTACTTCCTCAGAGAGGGGGATGACAAGCTGTCCCCAATGCAGTGTGATCTCTCTCTCTCTCTCTCTCTCTCTCTCTCTCTCTCTCCACACACACACACACACAACTTATAACTTTTGCTTAAAACATTACTAATGTTCCACTTTCTCTGTGATCTTCTCTGCAGCCTTTGTGTTGAGCTGTAACTTTCCCGAGCGACCAGCGTATGGAGATGTATCTGTGAGCAGTCTACATGCAGGTGGAGAGGCCTACTTCTACTGCTTTACTGGCTACCAGCTTCAAGGCCCTCCCACACTCACCTGCCGAAACGCTACCACTCCATTCTGGAGTGGGAAAGAGCCTCAATGTGTGGGTAAGTGAGAAGTTGGACCACTGGTTCGCACAATTTATCAGTCAATATTTTATTACTCTCAAGGGTTAGTCTAGCTATTTATTTATTTATTTATTTATTTATTTATTTATTTATTTA
>JBBIGC010000001.1:21845639-21856738 GCA_037576955.1 Lepidarchus adonis
TATTTTATTTTATTTTATTTTATTTTATTTTATTTTATTTTATTTTATTTTATTTTATTTTATTTATTATATTATATTATATTATTATTGTTATAAAATCATTTGTGCTATACCATAATCTTAACTGTAGGTGTTGATCATATACAGTATGTGTGTGTTGGGGGGAGGCAGGGGGGGAGGCTGATTGCTAGGATAACATGACTTACTTATAAATATTGTGGGATATGTTACCTATACATGCTAAAATGAAAACATAAACTACAGTCTATACTCTGGTCTGTGTTTTTCAAATGCTATATTTTATTATTTATTATATTTATATATTTTTTAAATTCATCAACCTTTATTCATGTGATTGAAAGACCAAACCTTTGTGTCTTGGGATTTGACATAAAAGTGTCTATATTTAATTTCCTCAGTAATAAGTAGCTGCCAGCATTTGCTTAGGTGCAGTAATGAGAGGAGCAGATTCTTTTAATGGCATTACTGCAGAATTCTCCTCAGCCTCTGTCACCTGCATGGGCGTCCGCCACACTTAGCCACAGCTACAGGCCTAATACAGCACTAAAAGCATTTATCCATGATCGCTGGACTCAAAGTGCTGGAGAAAATACCGTAAACATGGAGGTCGCACACTCACACAGAAACACACAGCTCATGCTGCCATCTTATCTGGCCCTGTGCTCGAGTGCATTGCTCGAGACCCACAATGGAATTTGGATTGAAAGGATTTAATCACTAAGGCTGCAGCAGAGGGTCAAGACAAGCTCTTTTTTTACGATTTCAAATGTGCTTCCACTCAGCTAAGCCAGTGCACTGAGGACGGAGATGAAAGCCAAGCTGTTTCTGAGTCTGTGTCAGGATGATTTCAGAGCCACTGTTTTCGTTTTGCACCTCAGGCTGATTAATTCAGACCTTTAGCTTTTCTTGGGCCCAGACTTTCCCTGGACCCAAGAAAGGAATGTAAAGTGCCTTAACCTTTTGAATAGCAGGGTCATAATGTTGTGCATTTAGTAATTAGATGAATTTGAAACATGCTTTTTGACTTGTTGGTCCATTTTTGGTGCATGTGCATCTATATGTCTTATGTTATGTTTGTACAATATGTACAAAATGTGTTCCAGTGTTATTTCTGCATATTTACATTAAAAACTATGTGCTCTGCCTGCATTTACATTACTCAGAGAATGTCTTGATTCATAATACAAACAGAGGCCTGTGAGTAATTGATTAATTGTGCTAAAAATTGTGATATAATTTCACATGTAATCAAAAATTAGTTACAAAATAGCTGTTGTTAAACATTACTTTGCTGACAACGATTGTCATATTTATTAAACTCA
Source organism: Lepidarchus adonis (assembly GCA_037576955.1). Lineage (NCBI taxonomy): Eukaryota > Metazoa > Chordata > Actinopteri > Characiformes > Lepidarchidae > Lepidarchus > Lepidarchus adonis. The sequence continues at coordinate 21,846,983 of JBBIGC010000001.1, forward strand.
AATGCTGGAATAATATATGCATGATGTTTGCGGGTCCTTAACTGTGTTAAATTGCTCAAACGTTAAGATCAAATCAGAAATCTAACCTGAAATGGCTCTTATTCTTTCAGTCTCTGAAATTATTACATTTAACTGACATTTTACAGACACCCTGAATTAAAATACAGTGTATTAGGAGAGGGGTGGATCTTACATTTTTTTGTAGCAGTTTTGAAGGCCTCAGTTAATTAGCTATTATTACATATTATCCTCATGATAAATATTAAGTATATATTTTTTACATTTTTACATATTTATGACATACATAAAATGTACATGTTTTTGTTATTTTAGCCATGTAAAATTAAATAATTAAATGTCTATTAAGGTCAATAAAACAAGCCATTAAACATTTGTGCTTTATTTGTAAGATGTTTGCTCATTCCAATAAATAGAAACTGTTTGATATAATCAGCCAAGTGATATATTGGTCATATCTTAACAGAAATTCATCTGGGCACAAGCGAGAAATGTGAGACTTTTATATTGCAAGCCTTGGCGATATACTATGGCAAAGGCCAGAACTGTGATCCAGATTAATAATGTGTGATTAATGTGTGTGGTATATTTCAGCGGTGTGCAGTGGGGAAATCACAGACTCTGCTGGAGTTGTGCTGTCTCCTAACTGGCCAGAAGCCTATGATAAGGGCCAGGACTGCATCTGGGGCATCCACGTGGAGGAGGACAAGCGGATCATGCTAGATATCCAAGTGTGAGTAAATCTCTTTGTTCACATTGGCCACTTTTCTCACGGTTACACCTGCAGAGGAAGAAACCACATCGTTTTGGTGTCTGCAGTTTGTGTGCTAACAATATACACATTATAGAAGAGCCTTGAATAACACAGTGAACCTTCACACAACATTTTTCTCTGTGCAGCACATCACAAAACATATCAACAGTACTTCCTTTCTTTCTTTGAGTTTCAAGGCTCATTACCATGTGTAGGAGACTCTACTCTAGACTCTAGACATCATACCCAACAATAACCTTAGCAAACAGCGCACTTATAGACATTATGCACAGACAGTGAAGTAGATGTAAGTACTACTTGTAGCAGTTTATTTTACAAGGTTATTACAAAAAATGTAATCCAGCTTTTAAAAACTACTTAATATTAGGGGCACACCAGTCATCAGTTTCAGTACAAATTGGCCAGTTGTGCTTTAATGGTTGTTTTTCTTATTATTAGCCTTTGAATACATGAAACACACTAGCACATTTGCAATAATTTTTATTGGCCAACCATTTTCCATTCTTAAATGTAATAATACAGTTGGCTGTTTGAATCCCATTAAACCAAAAGAGTGCTGCATCTAATGCTAGAGGTAACTGTTTATCAGAATGACTCGTGCGTGATTAAACTGTAGGGCAAAAACAATCTTTGCATCAAACCTAGGGATTCTGGCTTTGGTTCAAATGCAAATGATCTGGTTCATGTTTTTCACATAATCAAATTGCACAATAACAATCTCCAGAAAAACATGTAAAAAAAAAAAAATCTAAACCCCAGACACAATAAAAACACAATAAAAGCAGCCACTATTTACATATCAAACATTCATGATTAATTACCCAATAGAAACTGGATTTTTGTAACTAAGCTTACGGGTCTTATTTCATGAAATTAATTAACCAAAAAGCCTTATTTCAAAGTGTCTTCGTTTTTTGCTTGGACATATTATTTTAACAGTGCATCATGGTGGTGCTGTGGTTAGCGCTATCCCCTCGCAGCATGAAGGTCCAGGGTTTGATCCTTGGTTCAGTCATACGTATTAGGGTATGACACCAGGACCAATGTCGTCCCTTACACCATGTAAAAACACTGTGAAAATGTCCATTTAAACTTAAACATTTTGGTTTAACTCCAAACAGGAAGCACTTAGAGAAAAACAAATAGCACCACCTTGTCGAGCATGGTTGAAATCCCCCAGACACCAATGTTCAGCTTTCTAGAGTGAAGGGAACTTATTTTATAGAGAAAAAACATTTTTATTTAAGCTCATTTGCATAGGCTTCAGATGCCAATGAGAAGCCAGAGATTTGCATAAGCCTCATGAATACATGACTGAATACGTGCCTTTCTGTGTGGAGCTTGCAAACTCCCTGTGTTTAATGGGTTTCTTCCTGGTGCTTCTGGTTTTCACCCACCGTCCAAATGCTTGTGGTTTAGGTTGATTGGCTACTCTAAATTACCCATAGATGTGAGTGTGTCTCTGTGTTGCTCTGTGATTGGTTGGCCTCCTGTCCAGGGTCTTGTTTTGTGCCTCTGAAACCCGATTTGGACAATGAAAGAGTTTTAGGGGGAAAAAAACTTTCTGTTGTAGAAATTACATTATGGGCTTCATGTTAAATACCATCCACTGCAATTTACTTCTGAGTGAAGGGAGAATGAATGACATGTGCCATATGTTAGTCCCAAGCACTAACCCTGTCAACGTGGACTGATTGCAATCACGAAAACTTTGTATCTGTAGAAAGTTCAACAGTTAGTAACCAGATGGTGGATGATGTCACACTGCTGTCTCCCCAGATATTAGCTTCCTGCTAACCAATGAAGCTCTGTGCCAAGTCCACAGTTGGCTATGGTCTCTGCACGGGAGCCCTTTTACTGCTCACCTCTCTAAACCCAACCTCTGCCTGGACAGTATGACTACACACAGCATCTGCTTTCTTTGTTACAGACACTAAGTCTATATATGGATCTGATACTGGAGGCTTTTCTGTGATTGTCTCTGCAGGGACCCTTTTACTGTTCAGCAGACTGACCTCTTCTGTGCCAGAGCTTCTCCCCAGACAATGTGACTAATATAGCATCTGCTTTCGACTTTCGCTACCTAGAAACGCTAGTGTGAATCAGCTGCAGTGTGGCTTTGTCAAACCCACTCACACGCTTTCACCTCATCTGTCAGAATCTGATTTTTTTTATTTTATTTAAGCCATCAGATGGTTATCTCTTTGCTTCTGTGACTAAGATTGCACCACTGTTGCGTACTTCTGTAATGTCTTATCATATCCCAGCTGACCGACCCTATGCCTTGCCTCACTCCCAGCTGTCTGCCTTGCCAGGCCAAATGAAATAAGTACAATACAGCCCCGGGCAAGCTCACAGATGAGCGTATCAAGGGGGCTCATTTCAAGACCTTGACCACACTATTTGAGCTTTTCGCTCTACCTCCCTACATAGCTGCACTGAAGCGCATTACAGTTGCCCAAAGTTTCACCTCCTGGCTTGCAGATCACTGTGTGGAGCTCTATCACAATTCTGCTCTCATACTAGCAGTTAAACATGGAAAACTTGGAAACATTGTGTTTAATTGTCCTATCCATTCTCTTGTGATGTCGGATAAGATTTCCAGAAAGAAATCTCATTCAAGCTAATGGGAATTTGTTTTTTATTTTGTATAACTAGGATTAGAGTGGGGGCAAATTAGTTATTACAAACCAAGCCCAGTTTCAGTTAGGTACAACCTCAGTGCAGTTTGGCAGAATATTGTACTCAATAGTCTGTAATAACTCCAGACAAATGTTGGAGCAGTCTGGTGAACTTGCAACAGTTCCTACAAAAACGTACTTGTGGGCGGAGCATGGATATACTAACGTGTGTTGGTATGCAGGTAATTAAGCGACAGGTAAGGGATTGGTTGCTGGTTGTTTAGAAAATAATAAACCTGTTCAATTCAATTCATTTGCTAGAACAATGTGATACTGCGTGTTCATTTAACCCTGTAAAGTCTGCAGAAAAAATTAGCTCCTCATGCTAATTAATCCGCTCTTCACTCCTTTGATATTGTGATTTTTTCTGACATTTTTGAATAATTTCATCAGTAGGAATATGAATCCCATTGACGGATGCATTTCTTGACCGTTCTTGTTTAATAAGTCAATAAGAACTTGAAAACTAAAACTAATAAGCTCATGCACTCACTCAGACAATATCACAATGCAGCCAACAATACTGGAAGCATCATGTGTCTTCTACACAGTGATAAAAATCGTGGAAGCTCACAGAAAGCTCTGCTCTACATGCTGATATAATTTACTAGCAATATAGGCACAAGCAGTGACTCACCTGGCGAGAGATTTAAAGAGTTAAACATTGTCAATTTCTATGAAGAGATAGCTGAACAGTCTTCTGGGACAATAGTGTTAAGAGTTTAAGACTGGATTTTAAATCAATGTACTGATGTACAATATATAATACTTTAAACAATTAAAAAGCTTAAGCAAAAAAAAAAAAGCTGCAGCTGACCACACACACACACACACTCCCCACAGACTGACAATTGAAACCTCACTCCACACATGTAACTTTCATATTCATATTCATGTTCTCTATGTGCAATATTCATCTGTGCAATATGTGCAAAACATTTCCTGTGCAATATTTCCTGTTTCCTGTCTCCCTGCACTGTCTACACTTTTGTCTATAACGTTTTACTCTTAACATTTGCCTTATTTATTGTGTGTAAATACTTTTTATATATTTTTTATATATATACAGTATATTGTTTTATTTTTAGCCTTACTTTATCTCACCCGTAACTGTTTTACTTATTGTTTCTTCTTAATACTCTGTTTGCTGCTGTAACAATGTGAAATTTCCCACTTGTGGGACAATAAAGGATTATCTTATCTTATAAGTATGTGTAGTCAACATTTTTAATAGCATTACATGATGTGGTACTACAGCTTCTCATTAAACATCTGAAAAATACAATATATGATATATTGTGTACATATCATGATGTGTGCTGTATATCATAAGATATTGTCCAAGCCAATCTATCATCTTGTTAAAGGAGCTAAAATCTCTCTGCTCCTGGTCAATAGTTTGGGGAGATCTTTGCCTTTTGTTCTTACACATACTCTGATATGCAAGAAGCCATCAGCTATTCTTAATAAATGCTAAAAGTGGAAGATCAGAGGACATTTAGCACATGAATAGGACACATAAGTAGCAGCAGACAAAGGTTAATAATAATCTCAACATAAAACCAGTTATTTCACTGGATGTTTGTCCCAGTGGTGGAATCTATTATATGATGCAGTAGAACGAGTGTTGAGTGTGATTGCTCTGTCAGGTGAGGCTCCCAATACAAGGCCCCGCTGTGTCAGCTCCTGACAGATTATTCATGCTTTCAATAATTTAGTTGCCTTAATTAAGATTCACTCATTTGCATATGTTTCCTCCTGCTTTCATCTCTTTTTTTCGCCTCGCTGTACGTTCCATGGCTCTAGCGCTTACATTGTTTGGCTGTGTAATAAATGACATCCTGGATGTTTTGCAGTGGAAGCTGCCAGCATAATTAATTTCCTATTCATTTGTTTGGGAGGGGGTGACTGCAGCACTCAGGAATGGCTGTGGCTTCTTTTTCTTGGTGCTGATTGTGAAAACATGGCCCTGCATGTTTATGTAGATTTAATCCTTAAAAGGATTTGCAAAATTGCAGAATTTCTCCGCTTGTGCAGTGATTTACCAGTAAGAAATAATTACTACAAAATGACACCATGCTTTTATATATGATGACTGTGAGCTTCTTGGGGTTTACAAGTGTCTCTTCAACACTTGTTACGTGAGACCATGCCCAAGCATATTTCTTTTTGTAGAGAAAGAACTGATTCTCTGTGTTGCTGTAACATATAACACGGGCAACTAAAGACAGTCTGGCACAGTGAGCACAGCTGGGAGTATAGAGTTCAGTACCGATGGACGGCTTCATCTCTACCCTAGGTCACTGTTCCCAATCCTGCAGCAGCACTACTTCATCCTCCCCTTTTACAGCTTCAAATGACCAAATTAGTCAAATGGCATATGGGACATTATCATTCGGGCGCATCAAATGACAAGTATAGATGGAAAAAAGAGCAAGGGGGGTGTCTGCCACAGCTGTTCAGCTGAGAAAAGCAAGAAAGAAGTTGTCTAATGATGAATCTACAATGATTCTGAAGCAAGTTCTTCGAAGCTCAGTCTTAAATGTACGTATAAAGTAGACGCCCTTGCTCAGAGTGCCTCTCACTGGAAAAGCAGTGGAATTCCTGTCTGAGGTGGGGATCAGACCTTTGGTTGTCGATGTGCAGGGCGATAGTGTTTTCCACCAACCAAACCACTGACAATCTTCCTTCTACACTTTCCCCTTAAATCCTCAACTTACGTCGGGGTTCTGTTCGTCCGAGAGAGATGTAAGAAACCCACTTACAGTAAATAAGCGCTAAGTAACTCAATTGGAGCACATACACAGTTCAGTAATGAAGTGAACGATTCCTGACCTTTATTCCTGTGGTTTCACCCTTTTCTGGGCATTTTATTATATTTATTTTCACTTTCACGCTTTATAAAAAAGGTGGTGGGGGCACATGACAATGGCAATGTCCTGTTCGGAGTAAGTCTATAGTCCAAAACACCCTGTTCGCTTGTACAGTTGATGTGAAAGTTTAAATGTAGAAATGTTTTAGATGAGTAGCTAACGCTATCTTTGTTTTCCACTTATCTGGAACCAGGTTTCAGTGGTAACATGCTAAGTAACGCAGCCCAGACGTTCCTTTCTCTGGCCACATCCACCAGCACCTCCCTAAAGGGCTCTCAGGCATGTTTAGTCTGCCAAGGGGGTTCCAGCTGGACCTGGCCCGAATAATTCCAAAGAATGGCACTCAGGATGCATCCTGCCTTTATGCCCAGACCAACTAAGCTGTCTTCTGTGAATGTGAAAGAGCTGTGTCGCTACTCCAAGCTCCACCCCCAGCTGTTGTGCCCCTCCATCCAAAGGTGCACACAACCACCCTGCAGAGGAAACTCATTTCCACAGTCTTATCATTCTGTCGCCACTCGAAGCTTGTGACCACACGTGAGAGTTGGAACCAAGATTGACTGGTAGAGAACATTTACCTTCTGGCTCAGCTCGCTCTTCCCCACAACAGTCTAGTACAATGACCACATGACTGCAACTGACATCTTGTTCCCCTGTCAATCTCCTGCTGCAGTTTACCTTCACTCATGAACAAGACGCTGAGATACTTGAACTTGTCCACTTGAGGCAGTAACTCACTCCCAGTTCAGACGGGGCAAGGAGGTTGAAATTGGAGGTGCTGACTGCCTCACACTCGAGAGTGAAACACCCCAGTGCATGCTGGAGGTCACAACCTGAAGAAGCCAATAGAACCACAGAGATCCAAGCCTGAGGCAAAATTCTATGATCCCTCCAGTATCCATGCAAGGATCAAAAGCTGGTCCACTGCTCCATTGCCAGGAAGGAACCAGAGGTTCAGCAATTGACCTGGATTAGTCTTTCCCAGGAGGCTGAGCAGTGATACTTCAGTAATTGGAGCACAATTTGGTTCCCTTTTTATAAATGGACCCGTCTCACAGACAGGTACCGTCTCTGACCTCCATGCAACATTGAAATACTTGGGAGCCCAAAATAATCCAGAGTTTACAGTATTTCAGTGTGGCTCCCAAGTAGGCACCAGGTAGATTGGTAATGAGCCCCAAATCTGCCAGCCCTACCTCCTCCTCAAGGATTTAGAAGATCCTTAAAGTGTTCCTCAACTGAAGTCAGTTATCCCTGCTAATAACAGTATGGATGAGGCTGTAGCTTCATGAGTTGCCTGATGGACTCTTTGAGGCCTGGCCAACCAAACCCATAGTCTGTTACACTAATTCCTGATCAATATTGTTTGCACCAGCTCAAATGCTTTCTGCCATAGAGAAATTATATTTCATATAAAAGTTTCTACACCATAAGTCCATTATGCCCAAATCACCTGCTGTCAGTACGTTGTATAATTCACACATTGACTTTTGTGGTGAGATTAGAGTTAAGGTTACTTTCTGACAATCCTTCCATGTAGATAATAGAGTGTGTGCTAGTGAATAACTTCTTATGTGCCAGACAAATCTACTTGGAGTTACACTATGCTGTCCAATCATCCTTCCCAGTCCGAGCTTGTTCTCCTGCAGAGGAGCTTCTCCTGAAGCTGCAGAGCTCTGGCCCCTTCTGGAGTCTCATTACAGGGCTTTAAGAAGACTTTACCCTGGTAATGAGCACATTCCCACTCCCCTCTAATAATTCATCTACACACCCTGCGCTCGCAATTACCCGAGAACATGAAGCGTAATGACGGTTGATTAATTCATTTACCGGGAAGTGTGTGTGGGGGAAGGGTTCTGATACTGTATCTGCTCAGCCACGAGGAGGTGGGCAGAGTGGGTGGGTTGAGGGGGAAGAACAGGTGACAGCCTGCACACCTGCATACTGTTGAGCTCAGGCTCATACACACACCAGGGTGGGCCGAGCGTAGCGGAGCGGATCAACCTCCTGCCTGAGAGGCTACACATGGCAATGAGAGCCCCCTGCTGGACACACAGCACACAGCAACGACGACTTATCTGTTCTGCCTTTGGATATCATATAAAAAACTAAAAACACCGATTCATTCGCTTGTTGTGTATATACAAATAAAGGATGGAAATGTGATGATATGATGTAATTTGGTGAAGGATGATGACAATTTGATGTTTAGTTTAAGTTGAATACATTGACATATTCTTTACATGCTTGATAGTTTTACTGCTTTTCCGTTAGACCCATCTGTTTCTTTTATTTTGTCTTTGTTCTCACTCCCCCCCCTCTCTCTTTTTCTCTTTCTCTTGCTTTCTTTCTATCTTTCACTTCTTTTTATTTGTCATTCCACCTCTTCATTTCATGCCTCTCTTGCAATTTCTCTCTCCGAGTTTTACTCTTTCTTATTTATTTCTCTCTCACTCTCTCACCCTCTCTCACCCTCTCATTCCCTCCTTACTATCTCTCCTCAGTCTTTTTTTCTTTTATCTGTCTCTCATCTTTCTCTTTTACTCTTATTTTCTCTCTTTCTTTATTTCTTCCCAACTCCTCTTTCATCCTTCTTTTCTTTTGCTCTTTCTCTGTTTGTCTCCCTTCCCCTAAATGATATGAGCTGGGTGAGCTTTTGCCATAAACACCATGCTGTGTGTGTGTGTGTGTGTGTCTGTGTGTGTGTGTCTGTGTGTGTGTGTGTGTGCGTGTGTGTGTGCGTGCGTGCGTGCGTGCGTGTGCACATGCATATGTGTGTGTGTGTGTGTGTGTGCGCGTGCGCGCGTGTGCACATGCATGTGTGTGTATATGTGTGTGTGTGTGTGCGTGTGTGTGTGTGTGTGTGTGTGCACATGCATGTGTGTGTGTGTGTGTGTGTGTGCGTGTGTGTGCACGCTGTCACTAAGAGTGAATGTTTTTGGCAGGCCAGTGATAATTCAAGCCTTTCTTATCCCTGCAGACAGCAGGCCGAGTCCCAGGCCAATATTGAACTTCCTAATTAAAAAAACAGTAAAACAGAGAAACTCATTTCTCTCCTATATTTGAGGAAGCATCATCCCTTTAAGTCTTTCTGATAATGTTGACAGTTGAAATGAAAGTTTAGCCTCTTCTGTTTGTTTAGCGTTTAGCAGAGCCGAGGCTGTCCAGCACTGCTCGCTGGTGCTTACCGAAGCTTTCGTTTTTCTCATCTCAACCAATCCTGCCAATCCCACCCGCTCTGAATTAAGTCCACTTTAAACACACGGCCTCGGTCCAAAGGCCAAGCCGTAATCCTCTACGGTTTTGCCGTTGGTTTTCATTTCACGCAGACTTACTCCTGCAGAGGGCTGTTAGTTACACTCGGGCTGTGACTGATTTAACCAGCAGTGAGATCACATCCTCCTATACA
>JBBIGC010000001.1:21873565-21886275 GCA_037576955.1 Lepidarchus adonis
GTGTGTGTGTGTGTGTGTGTGTGTGTGTGTGTGTGTGTGTGTGTGTGTGTGTGTGTGTGTGTGTGTGTGTTCTCTGTTCTATAGCTGACACATATGAACCATGTAGGAATCCTGGTACTCCAGCATTTGGTGTTCAGGTGTCAGAGAAGCAGTTCTATCAGGCTGGAGAGATGTTGCGGTTTTCCTGCCTCAGAGGCTACAAGCTCTTTGGTGAGGTCACTATTCGCTGTGTCCCTGGCCAGCCCTCAAAATGGAGCCACCCCCCTCCAGTCTGTAAAGGTAGACCATCTTGCCTTCTTTCAATGCTGATGAGTGACACATTAGTCCTATGGCTTCCACTACTGTGGATGTATTTACCATTAAGGACTCACAATAAAGACATGAGAGCTTTTAAACTATGATCAAGCAGAACCAATCTGACAATAACTTACAATGATTTTAAAAAAGGCTGGAAAAATAAACAAGAAAAGCTTAGATACTAAAAAAGATAAGATCACTATGAGGCAAAAATGACAGTACTCAGCTAAAAGTGCTCAAGAACAATTTCAAATATGCATTATTAAGCAACTTGCCAACTAATCATAGAACATTTATTATTAAGGTAGATTTTAATCAATGCTTCTTTTTAATTGAGTAATGAGTTGGGAAATCAATTAACCATGATAGCACTTAATTAATACATTTATTAGTATTGTCAGCAAAAGTTTGTGGACACTTTATCGGGCTATGAGTCTCTTACTACATCTCAGCCTTTAATTTTATCTACAGCATTTGAAAACAGCTGCTGTCCTACATTTTGTGCACATTTAGTGAATAGTTGATTGAAATACAAATATCCAAATAAAATAAAATCTTATTCCATTAACACATTTACAGTAAGTGAAATGTTTTCTGTCTGAAACATGATGGTTTCATAACAAGATTATATTGTTTTTTTTAATAATCTTAATAATAATCTTAATTTTTTTTCTTGCTTTTGTGTTATACATATACAGTATGTAATTTTCCACATATTTTTATGTTTGTCAGCAGCAACACTGGAGTATGTAAATGAGCGCAGACTGGATGGTAAGAACCTTCAATTGATACAGTATTTATGCAATAATACCATAATAAACATCAGGCCAGATAGCTTGATGATAATGATGGTATCTACAAATAATTAAAAGTACAGTAAAACAACATATTTGTTTCTGACCAGTTTCCAGAACAGATTTCAGCATGGAGGGAGTCAACATGGCCATCGCCATCTTCATCCCTGTGGCTATAATCATGTTAATCGTCATGTCAATATACTTCTACTTTTCAAGGTGAGCTTGATTACAAAAGCTATGAGCAGGGCTGTTTTATGACTTTGTTCTTTATGTAGATGAGTGATGTATCTTCTCTTGTCTTGTTTTCAGGGTCCAAGGGAAGTCTCTGCGATTGCCCATGTCAGCATCACCACAATATGATCAGATTAGAGGGGAGTCAGCTTTTGAAAACCCCGTCTATGAGACTGCAGTAAGTGTGCACAGCAGGCCAGCAGGGTCACTGTCTAATCCGTCATGTTCACACTCATACACTCGAGCACTTGGACTCTTCATGGACACATTTTAGAAGGAAAAACACACATCACCTTTCCTCTTGGGTCACTTTGTGTGCGGTAACCAACTTTTCTGCAGGTTTCCATTACTTTAAGTATGCAAGTTGTGTAAAATTATGCCCCAACACACCATGTGTTACCATATTGCAATTGCTAAATCTAATTAGCTGTAAAGTGACATTCTGCAGTAAAGAATGACGCACTTTCACCATCTCAATATAAGCTGGGCTGACATGAAGCCATGCTAGACCGCACGCTTGTAATATCTGTAGTCCATTTATTTGGGCATCCCTCCCATTAAATTAAATTGTTTCTTGGTTTGAGGAGAAGTGGTGTGCTGGACAGAGTTTGGTTTCAGACAAGGGGGTATTGTTGGTTCACTGGTGACCAGGTTTTTTTTCTGTATTATTACATTACATTACATTACATTATATTATATTATATTATATTATATTATATTATATTATATTATATTGAGGTCTTAGTTCTGTGTTCATGAAAAAAAAAAATATTAATGTTCCAGCTTAATGCATCTATTATGTTAGTAATGTTATTCAAGTATTCTTTGCTTGTCAGTTTTGGAATCAAAATTAAATGCAAAAAATCATCTGATACAGATACAGACTTTGAAGTAGAAAACGAAATGTTCCAGACCATGAATCCACCCATCTGGCATCCAGAAACCCTTCTGTTCAGGAAAGTGATAGTAGAGACACTACTTTTTATTCACTTGTGCTACAACCAAGTGGATTAATGCCATTGAATCAGATAAGGACACAGGCTTTAGCCTTCTACCTAAAATAACTAACCAGTTCAGCTAGTTAGTTGTATATTTGTGTAAATTTAAGTTGAACTAAACATCATAGTGGCGTAAGACTTCCACATTTAGTCAAACCAATTTAGATCTACTGCGTGAAAACGAGACACTCCTCTACTTCATCGATGGTGACAGTTTGCTTTCAGTTACTTCAGATTTAACACAACACATTTCTCAATCATTAAGACATCCCTGATACTTGGGGTGTTCTGGTGGAAGGCAGCCCAATGGGAGAGAGGCAGGATCCCTATGGGATGTGGAAATTCAAGTAGTAAAAATTTCTCATTATTTGCCTTTTTTAGGGTAAGTTCGTACTTCAGCTGAGTTGTGCCAGTTACTGTGGCATGATTACAGCTTGCAAAAAAACGTTTTGTTTTTTTTAATGAATTAATATGAACTTTTATTTTCACCTCTGTCTACGTTCCAACAGCTGTTCAGAGCAGAGTTGTCTCACCTTGTCTCAGTTATATTTTACTTACAGTTTGTCAAGTGATATCAATCAGATTTTGTAATCTTTGGGCACACTGGTATACTCATGGCACCTCTGAAACTTCAATGCCCCCTTCACCCAAGTAACAAGTCCAAGGTTTACCCCTGTGATACCAGTTTATTAGGTGCACTTACTTTGTACCTACACTCATTGGTCTTTTTATCTGATAAACACAATGATTGCTGGCTATTGCTTAGCTTTTCTGTAGCTTCTGACAGAGATCCCACTTCCTATGGCTGAACATGCTGAATCTTTTTCTCTCTCTCTCTCCTTGCATCCCTGAAGAATAGTGAGGTGAGTGTGTCTGACAGCTCTATGTCAATAACATTAGCTTGTGTTATAGGCTGCTTGTCCGTGCCTGTGTGCCCGAGTGGAGTTAATTCACACCTGCTGTTTGTGCCATTCATCTCCTGACACATCATCTTGTGGTGGGCCCTCATGGTTCACTCTCATATAGCTCATACAGAATTGAAGACAACTGTGGATACACCTCTAATCCTGGACTCTGGGCTGTCAATGGCTGTTTGTACATGGGTGCATTCACATTAAGTGGGTCAGTGAGTAAATCCATAAAAAGCACAAACCCATCAGCACCTCTATCAGGTGTAAATGGAAATGCAACTTTTCGAGACCTATATACAGTAGTATTTTTAATATCTGAGCTGTCCTCCATTCAATTTGCATTAGGGGGAAAAACAAAATCTAAATGGTGAATTCCCTGTTGGAGTTTCCATGTTTGTCTTGGGAAATCTGTGAAGTTGAATTTGTTTCATACCTGTTGACATCTTATTATTTTTTCTGCTTGCTGACATTTTCCAAACCTTGTTTTTTCTCTTTCAATGTGTTTTTTAATGCCATCAGCTTCAGTTGGATTTTCATGACCTCTGCATTGCCTTTCTTTTGACGGTTTCGTGTTTGAACAGAGACCGATCATTGTCCCCAGACACCAGCGGTTCTTCCCTATAGGATACTGTTGTAATGACAAAGCCTGTAAGGAGAGTTGATCAATGGAATTGCACCATTTGGAGCAAATCAGGTTGGAACCATTGGTGTAATGGGTCTTTTTTCCATCTGTCTGTCTCTTCTATCTATTCTATCTCGATCTATACTGGCCTTGATTTATACTTTCCTTCTTCTACTTACAAGAAGGTTTACATGCACACAATAGTCCACTTAAGTTCTTAGTTCATCTAGAAAAATCATCTACATTATTTGTAAGAAAAAAAATCCACCTGTATTCCTATTAATGTAAACACGACCTTAGTGTGACCTAACTATAACTTGAACTGGGGTAAAAACAGGCTAAGAGTAGCAGCTGCAGTTTTTTCCGTTCAGTTTTCACCCCTGGTCAAAATCTATGTACAACAAATAAGTACACATCCTCTACAGAGAACATATTTTAATGCACAGTTGCTGTTTATTTGTTAAATTGAATATAATAAAGTAAAATACATTTCTATTTACTGTATATAATATTAACTTCAAGAACATTTTACTTGACCCGTGTCTTCAACCTTTTGCATTTCAACTGTACATAGTTTCTTTTAAAATGTTTTTTTTATATTGATTATTATTTATGTTTCATTTGTTACCCTGAGATCTATTTTTATATTATTTCTAACACACGTTTTACTGTATATTTAAGACTAATATGTAAATGACCTCTTGAATTGTGCCTTATTGAATAAATAGGCTAAATATATACAGGCCAGTGAATGATCTCTATAACTTTAATAAGATTAAACTATTTGAATTGAAATTGACTTGAAAAGTAGACATGATGGAAGATAACAGCTTTAGAGAAATCTGGGTTTATACTCTTAATGGCCAATCTAAGGATAGCAATCACTGTATCAACACAATATCGCCTTTTTTATTAAATTAGATTGTTTTCCATTAAAAATGTTTGATATGTGGCTTTCTCATCCCTGGTAAACTTTGTAATGTTTGTTGGCATCGTAATAAAGTCCCCATTACATTGTAGTATTATGGATCTGATTGTCTATATGATCTACGTGTCCATGTCTAAGTCAAAACCAGCATTAAATACATGTTCATTGTAGACGACTTTAGTTACCTAAGCTGTTAACTAGAGGTTTTATTCAGATTTAAATAATTAGTGTGCATTTTAGTGTAGTTAATGAAGTAACTGTTTTAAATCAAGTTTTAAAAATCAGCTTGATTGATCTACTCTCTCCTTTTTAGCTTTTTCTAAACATGTGTTTTTTTATTATTAACAGGACACAAGAGAGTATGAAGTCTCCATTTAGACACACTACAGATGTCAACACTGAGGCCCTCATGCCTTTCTTTGCTTTGTGGAAGTTCCTCTGCACTCTTGCCTCTTTTGTGACCTCCCCCAAAACCTCTCTGATCTTTTCCAGTCTTCTATGGACTCCATCTTGCCCTTCTCTTTCCTTTTAGGTCTGCTGTAAATATCCTGGTTATCAATGAACTTCCACAAGCACTGCAAAGAGTGTGAAGAACATGATCTTATTTTTGTAGAGATTAAATAGCAGTGGCCTAGCATCAGTGCTTGTACAGTTTTTATCCAATGGTGGAGATGGGAGAATGACATAAAAACTACTGGAAATCGAAAGACACTATCATCCAGTCAATTGATGTCTCATTATATAAGGATTTTTTTATTGATTTGATTGTTATTATTTATTTAAATGTTCAAGTCGTGTGGCTTCACAACTACAGAGAGGCGGTGATGAAACTTGTAGAACAGGAAATAAATGGGTTTTTTTTGTTTTTTCTATTATAAAAATGAATATAGGTCAGTTAAGATCTGATCATGTTATGGAATTATTATTTTGAAAATGAACAATAAACTGTCAATTTTATTTACTGTATGTCTAACATGCACACTTTTTTTTGCAAATAAACATATGCATGTTTTATAATTTCTTTTGCTCTGTTTTCTAATGTCTGGATTAAAAGCTTGTTTCTTTTCAGGGAAAAGGCTACACTAGATATTTCATTCAAATAATTTGCACAGGAATAAAATAACAATATCGTTTCTAAAGTACAATGAAAGCGTACGTGATTTGTTTCTGTCAGACATGTTGTGTACAAATTGTCAGAAGATCATTGGTCATTTAAATTGTAAAAGAAAATGTCGGGATATCTATTCATGACCTCTTGAAACAATGTGGTAAGTTAAGTCACGTATTGGGCTTTATTTTATTTATTTGAGTAGCCAAGTCAAGTTTTTTGGCCTGTTTCCATAGAGCAGGTTGCTTTTTTCTCTTGCAAGATCTGGAAACACGGCTTTTAAAAACGACTATTTTTAAACCCCTTCAGACCCTGAGTCTGTTGAAATGGGCGGGACATATTTCTGGGTCTAAACCAATGAAATCTGTGAATTTAAACATTACTGATTGGTTCCTGATTATCCAATAGGAAAGAAGTATTGACTTCTGCCTTAAAATGCAAGAGCATCGGACATCAGATAAGACAAACTTGGCTGTAAAACTTGAGAGGCAAGAACGTTTTCCATCAAAAATAGAATTTATGTTCGTGTTAGCCTAACAAAATTGCCCTCAGTATAATTTTAACAATTTCAAGTAATAGTATTTGAAGTTTTAATAACTAAGAAAATTAATTAGAACAAACGTTATTCTAATTAACTTTCATTTTTAATTTGGAGTTTGGAGATAGACAAAATTCAACTAAATTCAAACCCCGTTAGTTTGCACCTGTTATCTAGCTAAACCCGCCTCTCACCATGAAAAGCTGCAAAACAGATTTTATTCCATGTTATTTACCTCATTAAGACGCCAGCCTTGCCTCTTACCACAATATGCAAAGTTTCAGGTGTACGCATTTCTCCATCTATAGTTCGCCAAACTTGGGTCTGCGTTAGTGCTGTAGCCTAGAACACGGTCAGTCGTGCAAATTCTATACTGTAGGTCACTGCTGCTGCTATTGGTGGGTGGGCAACACTAACGTACGATGGACCAATCACTGATGCATCTTCGGCCTGGTAGGTGTCTGGACTGTCAATCAACACATGAAACTGCTGTTTGACTGATGCTGTTTGACTGTTGATTCTGAGTTTGCATACAAGTTTGTGAATTAAACCCAAAATGTCTGGTAAGCTGCATTCTCTGAGTGGTGAGCAAAAAAAAAGAAATTGGCATCTGTCAGTACTAAAAAGTAATAACTTGACAAAGATGCAGCAGGATATTGCTGATGTTTTTACTGCTTGATTTCATCAGCCTGTTGCCAGTTGGCAACATTCCCTCAGCTAACAGCTGAAATGGTGGAACATCTCAAGTGAGTAACATAAGCTTGCATTTGGGGAAGTATGCTGAGCTTGAAGTGGTGCTGGAAATGTGGTTTTCATCTGCTAGATTGTAAAATGTGACCATTACTGATGCTGTTTTATGCGAAAAAGCGAAACAGTTCGAAGTTGAACTAGGATTTTACGATTTTCAATACTCAGATGGTTGGCTGTGTCATTTCAAGGCAAAAACACAACGTAGTGAGTCAAGTCATAACAAAGTACAACCCTAACCCATTTCAATAGCTTGCCAATCCCACCACTCGCCAAATTTAGGGCCCGGACCAATATGGGCGAGCTAGCGGTGGTTGGCTATATTTAATGTCATCATCCAAAGAAACAAAAAACTGGTAAGCATTTCATAGATAAGTTGTGATTTTATAGTAAAATGTTTTATACACACACATATATATATTTAGTATAGTTCTGTATTAATTTGTCAGAAATGTGATCGATTCATCAGCTAAGTCAAGGGCATTGACAAATATAATGTGCCTAAAATAATAACTCAAAAAATTGGATCTCATTTATAGGAGAACAATCATAAACAACTTATATTGCTTGTACAAAAAAAGTATATAGTTAATAACTGGTTGATTCCCCCCTTGGCAACAACAACCTCAACCCGGCGCTTACTGTAGAATCTTAACCTGTTCCTCCTGGCAGAACACATGGTTGTACTCAATAAAGATAAAAAAATGTCTTTGTTATTATTTTAAGCACATTATGTTTGTCAATACCATTGGCGTAGATGAAGATCAGTGCACATTTAAGCATCTAGAACTGGTTAAGACAAGATACTGAAGTTCAAACAGAGCATCAGAATGAGGAACAAAGGACATTTAAGTTACTTTCCATGTGACCTGGGCTCATCTGCGTATTTCAGAAACTGTTGATCTACTGGGTTTTTCATGCACAACTATCTCTGGGGTTTACACAGAAAAGTTCAAAAAAGAAAATGTCTAGTGAGCGGCAGCTGTGTGGATGAAAATGCACTGTTAATATCAGAGGAGAATGAGAAGACTGGTTCAAGGTTGTAGAAAAGCAACAGTAACTCAAAAAACCCATTGTTGAAACAAAAGTGTGCAGAACACTGTGTCTGAACACACAACATGTCGACTTTGGAGCAGATGGGCTACAGCAGCAGAAGACCACACCAGGTGCCACTTCTGTCTGCTAAGAACAGGAAAATGAGGCTACAGTTTGCACAGGCTGACCAGAATTGGGTGTCTGGTCTGATGATTCTCGATTTCAACTTTGATATTCAGATGGAATGGTCAGAATTTGGCGTTATCATGAAGCATGGAACCATCTTCTGCTTTGTGTCAGAAGTCACAGGCTGGTGGTGATGGTGTAATGATGTGGAGAACATTTCTTTGGCACACGTCTGTCCCCTTAGAACCAACTGAGTATTATTTAAACACCACAGTCTACAGTTCCTGAGCATTGTTGCTGATCATGTGCAACCCTTCATCTTCTGATGCCGACTTCCAAGCCCAGATCATTTCAGACTGGTTTCTTGAACATGACAATGAGTTCAATGTACTTCAATGGCTTCCATGTTCAACAGATCTCAATCCACAGAGCACCTTCTGGAAGTTTCCAGCAACTGGGTGATGCTGTCATGTCAATATGAACCAAAATAACTGAGGAATGTTTCCAATGCCTTGTTCAATCAATGCCACAAAGAAAAGGAGTCCAACCCAGTTTAAAGGAACCACTACTTCTTCTGTCTGTCATAGTCAAATGTGAAATACAAATATAAAAAAGGAGTCCTTTGATGATGCAGGCAGGTGCTATTCAGGTACAGAAGGAGAAAAAAATATTTTTTGGTATAATTCTTCTTAATTTAACAATAAGAACACGAAGTCTGATGTTTTGTATTCATTATGCAGTGAATTTGAAATGCATAAGTTTTTTTTTTCCGGTCAGGGCCACCTGGTTGGGCTACAATCATGAAGAATAAATAAATGAATAATAATGTTCAATATCAGTATATCACATAATTGCTGCAAGATTATATTCGATTATAGAACAGAACCAGAAGTTGCTGGAGGAAGAACCTCTGGATCTCTGCAAAGAAAAGAAAATCATTGTAAAAACAGCTCTGAAATATAAAACAGGAAGAAGAATCAGAGGAAAGCCAAACTGAGAATATTTCACATTCAGACATTTTCTAGAATTTTTCTGTTAACCTGGATCCCTAAGCCAACAGCCTGAATTTTGTCTGGACTTTTGTATATTTTATAAGGAGAAGCACTTACAAAGTCATGCTGTTTGTTTAAAACATTAATATTTATATTATATTATATTATATTACATTATATTATATTATATTATTATATATGATATTTAGCTACTTCTGAAGGCTGTTTTTTATGTTTGATGTAGAATGAGATACGATGCTCCACTGATGTTTTGCTAGTACTTTTATATTTTCTTCACCAGCAAACACTATGGTGAAATAAGCAACAAAAACATAGATATTATCAGCTAAATAAATTACAATCTAAATAAAATGTACACACAAAGTAAAATTCAGAATTCAGTAAACATTCAGAAGCGTTTGAAGACCGAATTTTCCAGTTTGACTTCTTTTCCAAGCGTTAGTTTCTCTTCTCCGCGTGCGTCTGCAGACTTTACTACAGTATGTCTTAATTGAACTGTTAGCGCAACACGTATGTTCACTAGTATGTGGGAGTAATACAACATGAAAATTAAATTCCCAACTTTATAGATAACAAATTACAAATAAATAAAGACATTTCACTGCGACAGCTACAACATCTCAGAACATGAAGTGAACAAGCTGCTTATTCACAACAGGATCCTGAGCTTGGACTGTGAAACCCGTCCCATTTCTGAAGTAGGTTTCGACATGAAAAAACATGTACTAATTTACATTAACATTACTAACACACTCAGCCCGACTGAACTTGTCCAATTTCTAAAAGAGAAGGTGAACAACAGGGGTGTAAATCACAAAAGTCATCAATTCTACATCAATCATTTTAAGTATTTTTAATACCTTGAAATTTAAAGCAAAGCAATTCCTTTCATTACTGAGGTCTGAGGTCAGTATGGAATATGAGGAAAATTCATGCAAAAAAAATGTTCGTATGCATTATTATTTAGATCAGGGGTCTCAGACTCACGGCCCGCGGGACGATAATTTGCGGCCCCCGTCTTAATATGACAGATTAATGTTAGTGCGGCTCGCAAGATTGATATGAATGAATCTAGATCAGGGGTCTCAAACACATTGCGAATGTTGATCTCCATTTAACACACTTTCATTACTGTACATTTAAACTAATTTCATAAACACACAGACAAGCGTACACACACACACGTGTGTGCATACACACACACCATTAAAAAAAACATATTTTTCTGTTTTTCTCTGCTTGTTTGCTCTCCATCCAGTTTGGGTGGAGATAACCTTGTTTGCCAGATTTTGTTTCTTTAAAAAAGGGACGATGCCGCGAAGAGGACGACGTTCAGAGGCTGCCAAGATGAGATGGAGGAAGCTGGACCTTGCAGATCCTCTGATTTCCCCACCTGCTGTAACAGAGGAGGTATCTAAACTATAGAGAACTTACAGGTAATTGTAGGTAATTTTACTGTGTCATGATTGTAGTTGCTCATGTGTTTTCAGCCCAGGACAACGCCACCAGCCCCGATGGCGTGGACCCAGAAAGTCTCCGGTAAAGAAGGTATAGCGGTCATGTATAGGTTTGTATTAACTTAATGTATTGTGAGTGTTCACTTCTCTTAACTAAAGTCATTTGTGTCATCAGATCGTCAAGCTGCAGGCTTCAGGTTCCAGGGTCGAGGTATGTAAATGAAAAAAATACAGGGTAGTTTGCTGTGGATTAGCACAGCTAGGTGTGGCTTCAGTAGATTGCAAGTTAGACCAACTCATCGTGTGTTTTTAAAGAGTTTATTCACATAGGCTTATTATTAATTACAAAATGCTTTATTATAGTATTAATGGCCATGATTGTTTTTTATTCTTAAGGCATGTTTTTGACCAAAAAGGTCAAATGGTTCTGTTGTTACTGTAAATTTAGTTGAAGCTACTTGACTCTGTAGTTGAAGCTTGAACTACATCACATGATTGCTGTTGTACTGAAAAAACTTCTGTCCCCGTATGTAGTGATCATGTGATCATGTGTTCATTTTGTGAACTCTTCTAGACTGGAAAGTTTTATTCTGGTTCGTGTGTGTCTAAATAGGCCGTGGGACAGGGAAACGCCATCGTGTCAGGAATTGGCCGATTTCCTGAGTGACTGGCCGGAGGCACAAATTGGTCATTCCAGCCGAGGATCCGGAGAAGAAGGTATTTTTTTGGCTATATATATATATATACTTGGTTTTCTATTACACTAGGACAAAATGGCAATTTTCAATAATTTACTGTTTTTGTGCCTTTCCAGTTTGCTCTGTTGGTTGGTGACTCCCATTTGCGAGCTGGCTTTGTCACCATGCCAGCGGGTCGACTCTCCTTCGGCTTCATGTCGACCCCGGGGGTGAGCGCGGCCGAGTTGAGGCTCGAGGTGCTGAACTGTGTTCTGCCTCGGACAACCGAGGTGGTCTGTGTTCTTGCACCCAGCAACAACTTGACCGCCAGCAGGACAATCGACGAGGCAGCAGCTGACTTCCGGAGGCTGCTCACCTCTGTTTGCAACCGCTGGGCTAATGTAAGTTTTTAGTTTTACGTTGCATTTGGTTATTTAATATTACAGTTAAATTTGGCACATACAGTGTATATTCTATTTAAATAAATACAGGTGGTTGTGCTGGACTTCCCTACCCGTCTCACCGTGGAGGAGGAGCTACAGCAGCAGCTGCGCCAGCGTGGCCGCTCAGGAGGGTATGTACAAAACACTACTCTGTTCAAGAACAGTAATCTGATGTGTATCTTTTTTTTCTGCTGAAACTAAAAGACTATTACGTGGCCTGTTTGTTACTGCCAATTAATTTTTTTTTTTGCAGTCAATATTTCTTGGCTGTATTATTTGTTCTTTACCGCACACACAATTGCAATTAATTTCACCTCAGTCAGGGAAAGCAACAACTGCAGGCGGTCCCTCAGAGTGCAGTGGCGGTCCCTCAGAGGGTGGCGGCGGTTACTCAGACGGACCTGGCATCCAGAAAGAGCTCACCACGAACGGTGCGCAGGTTTTGCTCAAGTTGGTTCTATTAATGGTCATGTATGCATTGTAGCCTATTAGCAAACACATTGCAGCATATAGAGGCCTAACAAGGTCTTTCCTCTGCAGGTGGCTACTCCGATGGCGGTGGCTCTTCCCAGTGCACCAGCATCAAAGAGGACTTCGCCAGAAGTGGTGAGTTGGTCTCCTTTGAGCAGGTGGTGGTGATATATTTAACATGCATTGTGGTCTTGAAAGAGCAACCTCCCCCACACCCTGGACCCACTGCAGTGTGCATATCGACCAAACAGGTCGACGGAGGCGCCATATCCACTGCACTGCACCTCTCCCTTTCCCACTTGGAGAATAAG
>JBBIGC010000001.1:21897523-21909807 GCA_037576955.1 Lepidarchus adonis
GCAATACGCTTCAGTCTCAGTTCTAAATTATTGTTGAGGACAGTTCAGCAAACGCTACTACTACTGAGACTCACCTCATTTTTAAAGAAGGAGAAGATCTCCAAGTCAATCAATCAATCAAGTCGAGCAGCGCCACCCAGAGGAGAGGAGAGGTAGCGACGGCGGTGAGTCAATTTAAACATCGATATTGCCGCTGGCGTATCGATTATCGTATCGCGTGAGCAAGGAAGACGATATATCGCAATATCGATATTGTGGCCCACCCCTAATCTGTACATTTGCCTGCATCCCTCCTACAGCGGGGCCACAATCGTCTCTCTGTTAATTTTTGACCGAAACATTGCTTTGAAAAGTGCTTAGCAATAAATTTCTTATTATCAAATGTTTTTGCTGCCACATCTTCACAGTATGGCCTCCTCTCATTAACAGCTGCAATGACTGTAGTGACGCGCACCCCTACTGTGGCAGTGGGTCTCCTGAAAGATCAGACGCTTCACTGTCAGTTTGCTGTGGATCATAAGCAAGCCAACGTGACAGTAGAGTGGAGGCTTCAGCGACGCGGCGAGCGCACTAAGCTCTTCAGCTACTCTAGCCGCTCAGGCAAGAGTGAAGGAAGCGGAGTGTCCATCAAAGCCATCGGCGCTGGAAACCTTTCTCTGAAACTTCCACTCGCCTCTCAGGCCAGCGAGGGCACGTATGAGTGCTCCGTGCTCGTCCCCCCTCTGTATGGCAGCCATGCCATCACTCTCACCATTCACGGTAAGGCAACTAAGGCTGTACATCATAAAGGGCATAAATAGAGTAGTGAAGAAAACAACAGAAATGCCAATGTGAGTTATTTTGGATGCACAATAAGAAGATATTTGCACAACTATACACCAATCGGCCACAACATTACAACCACTGATAAACGAGGTGACTGCCATTGATGTTTTAATGGCATTTCTCAAGGGGTGTAGTATGTTGGACAGCATGTGAACAGTGAGTTTTTAAAATGGATGTTTTAATGTTTAGAGGGAAAATAATGGATGAGGATAAGGATCTGAGTTAAACCGTGATGGCTAAGCATCTGGATCAGAGCATCTACAATGGTTCTCCATGGATAGTACCTACCAGAAGTGGTAGAAGTGAAGTTCAACCAGTGAAACAGCTACAGGGTCATGGATGTCTTACTGATGCACATAGGGAACGAAGGCTAGACCATCTGTTTAAGAAAGATAATATTGTCTATGACAAATAGTCATGAGACACCATTGAAGTAATGTGATAAAAATGGCCCTGCATTATCAAAATGATTTGTTACTTAGGTCACTACTGGTTCACAAACTGGGGGCATGGGAGTGAGGGTGGTTTGGCTGGGCCAGGTGGTACTGTTATTGGTATTATGCTGCTCTTTGTTTTTCTTTTAAATGTACCCAACAGAGCCACCTCGCGTGTCCGTAAATGTGGGTTCCTCCTTGTCTCTGCATCTGGGTGGAGAGCAGAAGGTGGTGTGTGATGCTGAGGGTTACTACCCACTCGATGTTAATATTGAGTGGCTGCGAGAACCAGCAGGTTCCAGCTTTTTACCAGAGGTACTGAAGAATGTGCTGTACTCCAGCCATCGGCACAATAAGGACGGCACATATTCCCTCTCGGCCTTCTTCCTGCTTCATCCGGGCCTGGACGACTCTGGCTTCAAATACACCTGCCGGGTTCACCACCAGGCACTGCGCACACCAGTCCGCAAGAGCTTCACGCTCACTGTCACAGGTAAGACACCAAGGCTCGGTGAATTCGCTTTCAGAAGATGATGACCGGGTTGAGTTGGAAAGTCCCGTTGGAAAATCTACCAAACATTAAGCAGGTTTGGCCACTAGGGGGCAGTCTAGGTGTAATTTCTGAAGCTGGCACGTTCCGATGACTTATGTTTGTGTTGTACCGTTAACTTTTACTTAAGTTCAAACTTGAGTAATAAAGCAAATATTACTGTTACATACTCTTCAGTTAGATAATCTGCACAGTTAATTTGCAAGTGAGGGCAAATTAAAAGTATTGTTTTATTGTATTTATATACTGCATTTATATTGTATTTACAATATAATAATTATCCATAGAAGGAAATATGATTATTTAAGTGTCTTTATTTATTGCATCTTTTTTACATTCTATAGCTGTTATTGTTTTAAAAATCTAAAGTAAATTGATTAAAATAATTGATTTTAAGGAATAATATTTTGTAAAGGCAGCAAATCTGCAAGAAAATAGTTTATTAATATTGACATTTTTATTTTATTTCTACCTTTTCTAATTTCTACCTTTTGAGAAGCTATTTTAAATTTTTTTTGCTTTTTGTTTTTACATCTCAGAGCCAGACTCTGTGCTGTGGTATATTTCAGTCGTTGGACTTATCGTTGCCATGATTGGACTTCTGGTCTGGCTGGTGCCTCAGTATATTGCTGGTAAGTTGTTATGAATTAAAATACATTTAGTCTTCATTCTTAATAACTGATTACTGATTTGACTGATGAAACCTTTTTGGGGATTTAATTACTACTGTAATGTTGTGTTTTAAAATGTTTCAGGGTATTTATTTTTTTGCATTTATTTGTTTGTTTTTGCTGGTTCCAGAATTTTGTGAAAAAATATATTTTTATCTGGAGTGTTTTTTACTCAGATATGTAATATACATTGAAGACAAAGCATGGCAAATATAATTATGATATTTACTAAGTACAAGTATAATTATACAGATTATTTTCTCTTGCAGCAAAAAGAAATGCAACAAGAAAGGTGAGGGAAAATCTCTTAATATAAAATAACTAAAACCAGTAAAAGCACATAATCTGTGTATATAAATAATGTGAATGTCAGAGGTGAGGCGTGTTTGCATGTCTTTAAGGGATTAGTGCACAACCATGTGTGTGTTCTGTCTATATTCTGTGTGCTCACATTGTGCTTCCTGTTTGCAGGCGTTCTGAGAGCATGCCAGAGCACTTACAGCTTTACTCCATGGAGACAGACACTGTCCCTCTTCACCCTCCATTATCCATCATCCCCTCCAATTCACTGATAGATTCATCAATCAGGACTTTTATTTTGTAGCCTGATGGGGCAGTATGTAAATCTCATCACAAAGTCTAAACATAACTCCAAACTTAACACCAAGAAGTTATTAATATAAAGCTATTAATGTTAATGTAAATGTTCATGCACAACTGTAAATGAACAACAATAATATAACAGAGGCTAGGGCTGACTTCTTGGGCTCTTCTATGACAGTTTCTACTGGATCCAAAATTTGGAATTTTTAGAAATTTGATAAGATGTAAATACAACAGAAAAGTGTTCTGGAATAATAATAAAAAAATAAAAAGTATGTTTGCACTCTCAGATTACAACAACTATGGCAGAATAGATTTACATTGAATGCTGAATATGTATATTATTCAGTTTTCCAGTAAAAATGTTGTTCAAAATAGTTATACAAAAACATAATAAAAATAGCAAAAAAATAGTACAAAAAATATTCTTCACTTTTAAAGTGATGTGTTGAAATATGCGTGATTCAGTTTTGTATATTGTTTTACAGAAATGTACATCATTGCTCTTTAATGGATTTTTTGACATATTTACTGAATGAAAATAACAGTTATTAATCAAACATTAAGAGCATAAACAGTGCGCTGAATTGTATAATTGGAATATAATAACGTGACCTTTTCTTTCTTACTGAAATGTCACTGTGGTTCCCTTAATGCGGATATTCTGAGGTATTTTTAGCTGAACACTTACCTCTGTGTATGAAGAAGTTGCATCCCCCAACTCTCAGCTAGTGACTACACTATAAACACTACACTCAGGAATGGCAGCTGTTCTTCAAGGCCACTTGGTACATTCCCTTCCTGCAGAATATCTCCCTGTCCTACTATCAGTTTCTCTTCACCTACCCCTAACTATCTATCCACATTGATATTCATACTTTAAAACCATTCTGATCATGCAAAGCACATAATCCTTCCATCACAGTGTAATTTTATTAAGAATGTATTATGTTTT
Organism: Lepidarchus adonis; assembly: GCA_037576955.1. Taxonomy (NCBI): domain Eukaryota; kingdom Metazoa; phylum Chordata; class Actinopteri; order Characiformes; family Lepidarchidae; genus Lepidarchus; species Lepidarchus adonis. Next base: position 21,901,562 of record JBBIGC010000001.1, read on the forward strand.
GAAAGATGCTTTGGAAATAATTGAAACAATGGTTAAGGCAGAGAATAGTTTGTTAATGAAACTGGAGAAAATTTGTATTTCAAAATATATAATGGGGAAAAATGTTTATATTCTCAATTACATGTGTCCCAAAATGGCTAAGAGTTCTTTAGTAAAGACATTAAAAAAAACCATTTCACTGCATAAATGGTTCTTTAACTGGTTAAATGTTTTTTTTCAACACCTGTTGTATATGGATTTTTAAAGCTTTTTGTTGGTTCTTCTATAGCTCTGACTGTGATACCACAGTCAAATAACAAGTCCATTATTTTTTCCCCAAAAGTGCTTTTTTAACAAAAGATATTAATAATATGCAACCTGTTCTATATAAAAAGCTGGAAAAACCCCCACATTTTTTTAATTCACCATAATATCATTGAACAATTTACATACATATATCAACCGATTCAGTGTACAAGAGTTTAGTTTTTTTTTAGTTATACAGTGTTTAAATTTGTACTGCTTTTTACACAAGGTAATACAGGTCAGCCAATCTGAAAGGAGAGCATTTGCGTAAAGTTTTTCAGTCTCAAAGGAAGAGCAAGAAAAAGAATCTGTTTATCTCTAGGTAATAAAGAGAGGTTGGAAAATGTAAAAATGAATTATGTTTTTTGGTACATAAAACATATAACCCTGAAGTGGATGTCAGGAGAAACAACAAAACTAAAGCAAGATGGGACTTTTAATTTTCATTTAGACTTTTTTCAAAGAAATAACATTTTAACCGCTAAAATAAAAGTAATCACATTTAATCAGAAAGGAAATAAAACTTTAATAAAATTAAAAATGATGATGGTAATGATATCTAGTGGTCAGTTGAAGTGGAGACCAGAGGGGCCAGAGGGGCTGTGGAAATAAGCATGTCTGGTGGGTCAGCGCTCATAGCAGTGTAGGGTCAGCGTGGGGCCAAGTACTACAGCTCTGTGGAAATGACTGATCTGGGATCATGAGGCTTAAGGAGAAATCGAAAGTGTGTGTTACATCAGGAAGACTCTTAGACAAGGAGCTGATCTTCATCCCACTATTGGTCATTTCGGTTACCATTTAGTCAGACGTCTTTTTATGGTCTTTCTGTAATGACTTGTTTTGTATTAGGCAATATGTTATGGAAGTTAATGGGAAAAAAATGGAGATAAAAAACAAAAATAATTTCAGATCCACTATATTCGACCCCCATGAGCGTTTTAGTGGTGAGCTTGTTAACCCAAGATATCTCTCTCTCTCTCTCTCTCTCTCTCTCTCTCTCTCTCTCTCTCTCTCTCTCTCTCTCTCTCTCTCTCTCTCTCAGAGCATGTGGCCCTGGCTTTATCACAGATGCAGAGTAAAAACAAACAGGCCTGGCTCATGCTGGGAGATGGAGGGGAGTCTGTAATAAAAATCAAAGGGTGGCCAGGGAGAAGCTTGTTTTGTTTCCAAAGCCGGGCAGTCTGGAGCGCATTGCCAGAAAGAGCACCTGTAAGCCTGATGATGATGGGGTTATATGTTCTGGGAAAATCAATAATGACCGAATTAGTGATTCGTAATAGTCAGGTAACTGCTTTTCTTGGGCTGAGCAGGAGATTTAACATGTTAGATCAGCTGTGGGAACGAGAAAATGCTTAAGGACGTAGGCTGCATTTTATCATGTTGTGTTTGGAAAGATTGTAGATGTTGGTACTTCATTATGGCCCTACACACAGACACAGGGAGCTGTAGTTGTGGTTGTGTGTGTGTGCACAGTAAATTTGTCTTCTCGATTCTACCAGATGGTCTACTACTCTGCTGAAAGTGTTTTCTCAGCATTTCCAGACTCAATAAGACCCATATAAACTATATATAAAAAATAGTGTTTGTGCTTTATTATTTATTTTCCTGCTTTTTCTGCATTACCCTTTTGTTCTTCCTCTTTAAGAATTATTTTTAGTTATAGAGCAACTATGTTTCTTCTATTTGACATTGGTTGCCTTTTTTTGCTAATAAAATTCTCATTTGAGTCAAACCCTATCGCAACTTTACACCCATCAGTCCATTAACACTTTCTCTACATCTCTGAGTTTAGGGGTTTGGGGCAAGTGCACTTTTCTGTTTGTTTCTTGAACAGCTACACAGATTTCTATACATGGTGGAAGGATGGAGAGGAACACCTGTGGATCTTTTGAGAGCAATTAATTTTGTACTGTTTGCCAAAGATAAAGGCTTTAAGTGCTGTTTAACTTGGGGACAGGTTTGATGGTCTACCAAGTCTTGCAAAGTTATTTGAACTCCATTGGTGGAAATTCAATTGGAATGTTTCTTCAATTTATTTAAAAGAATATTTTTGAGACACATGAAAGAAATGTGTGAGGCAGCTAAGGTGTGAAGTAGTAGTGGGAATATCTCTTTTGAGAGAGCACACAACTGGAACTGGATGGTTTCAGGTTGGAAGGTTGGAAGAGTAAAAGTGTCAGTGGTGTACACCAAAGTAGAGTGGACTAATTATGAGAAAACAGTGTAGTTGTTAAAGTTGTGAAATTATCTTTTGTAAAATAGTATATTCTGACTCTTTAAAGATATACAGGAAGACAAATGAATGATATAAAGAACTAGATTCATGGAAAGACAATAATATCATTCAGTGGTATATGGGAGGCGAGTGTGTGCGGAACGTGGTACATGTGTTTGGTGGGTGTTTGTGCTTAATTCTTTCATTCTAGTAGTGTCTGCTGGACGTCCTGTCCAGTTTTCAATTCCAGACGAGGGAAATTCCCTGTGTTTAGTGAGGGAGGTGTGAGCGCATGGACATCCCGGAGTCAGCATCAGAGTCCTTCCAGCTGAATCGGCCTGCGTGCCCTCAGCATGGAAACACCACTGTGCCCGTTTCTTTCTTTAATCCGTCTGCGGTTTTTCACTTTGAGTTTGACACTCACAGCACACGCGAACGCATACACACATCTCACCCCAACCCTTCCCCCTCTCGCTCTTTCCACCCTTTTTACGTCTTCTTGTGTGTCTCAGCTCTCAGTTTTCTCATTCTGCTCATTCACTGCCAAGAGCAGCTGCTACAAGCAGATTATTGCTTTTGGCCTGTGAAACGGTCAATTCAACACAGTGTCCCAGTGCAGTGTCTTTGAGGAATGGTGATATGTGGACACTGGGAAAAAAATGATGGTCATTGGGATCCTATTCCTGAAAAACAGAGTGCTTGCTCTTTAGAGGCCTGGGTCAGTCTCACTGAGGGGTCTTATATCTAAATAAGGCTCAGACCAGCCCATCCTCAGGCTACAGTTTTATTGATGCTCCTCTTCAGAGAAACAGAGGAGGAGAAGCATTTGGGTCAAGTAATAAAATGTATAAATAGTGTTTAAGACACAAGTATGAACCCACAGAAGCATGTGGTTTGTATTAACACATGTAAACATCTGAACATCTGAAATATGACTGAAGTGTTTGCTGTATATCAGTAAATTAAATTAGTACATAAATCAATAGCATGTTCTAAGGTTGGAGAGCTTGTTTTAGTGAAATGCAGTATGAAAAAGTATGTAAACCTTTTGGAATTAATAATTGGTTGAGACCCCCCCCCCCCCCTCTCCTCCAATGGCAGCAATAACCTCAACCCGGCTCTTCTTGTAGCTGTGGATCAGACCTGCACATCATTCAGGAGGAATCTTAGCCCATTCCTCCTGGCAGAACTCTGTCATATTTTTAGACATCTGATATGTATCCCTTCTTCAAGTCATTCCATAGCATCTCTATTGGATTAAGGTCTGGGCTCTGACTTTGCCTCTCCAAGCCATTCTGTTATGGACTTGCTCTGGTGTTTTGGGTCTTTGTCCTGTTACATCACCCAACTTCTACAGAGTTTCAGCTCACATACAGACATTCTCACATGGACAATGTTTTTATGATGAAATACAGTGCCCTTTTCATGCCAGATGTAGTGCTGGGTGTTCTTTTCAAATAGTTCAATCTTCATTTCATCAATGCGCAAAACATTTTGCCAATGCTGCAAATTTCAGTTGTCAAACAATGTTCTTTATTGTAAGCAGCATGTTCCTTTGTGGTGTCCTGCCATTGACACTCTGCTTGTTCAATGTTTTACTTACAGTAGACTCATGAACACAGAGGTTAGCCAGATCTAATGCCTTCAAATTGTTGGCTGTCTCTCTGGGTTGTTCCTTTACCTCATTCATGAAAATGTGTTGTGCTTGTGTGGTCATTTTGGGTGCCCACTTCTTGGTAGAGTAGCCACAGTCCCAAAGTGTCTCTGTTTGTGGATTACAAGCAGTACAATTTCTAACGTTTTTGAAATCATATTGTTACCTTTTCCAGCTTTATGTAAAGCAACATTTTTTTTCTTGATCGTAGATCCTCTGAAAGCTCTTGTGTGGAGCAAACTCAAAAGTTTGGGTTTTTTTATTAGCTCTGGTTCAAGTTTCCAGGTACGCTAAAACTTGACTCATTAACTCAAGGGTTCACAAACTTTTCCCACTAGCAATATGTGTTATTTATGGTTGTTCTCAACAAAGATATCAACAATCAGACTTTTTTGTGTTATTATTTTAGGTACGTTATATTTATTTATACCCTTAATATGATCAGATCATATTTAATAACAAATAAATGTAGGAAACAATGAAATTGTAAAGGTTCACTTACTTTTTTGGCCACTGTATGTTGATTTCACCAGTAAGTGAAATCCAGCTTATTAAATGTGAATTATAGTGTGCAGATGTGTGATCGTCAAAGAACGATATAAAGGGCACATCATGCTGCTTTTGTTGTTGGATGCACAGTGACAGCTCAGATTTTGCACACACTCCGGTTGCTATGGAAATGCTTTTTCATGACTTTATCTTCAAGTATGAATAAAGTAATGAAATTCCTATTGTGCTTAAGGTGTTAATTTGCGGGAGGGAAATGTTAATAAAGGAAAAGGACAGATTTAATGCAAAAAGAGACTTTTTTGCCTTGGAATTTGTGCTCTAAACTTGAATTCCCTTTATTGTCTATGCACTATTAGCGGAGAATGGGTTTCAGTCTTGGTTCTTTGCAATGTTCCTTCCACATGCTGACAATTACTGGCTTGCTCATTTGGAATAGACTGTTGTTAAAGGTGCTGTATAAATAAGCCAAATACACTGACACAAAGACAGATGTTCTGCACGTTCTGTGGTGTGAACCTGCAGCGCAGATCCAGGCTAAATGAACACTAAGAGAACAATGCCTGATGAAAAGCACTGTGCCTGCAGTAAAAGCACGTTGTTGAAATACCCAAATGAAGGGGAGCTGGAGTCGATAAGAAGCACACTGCAGCCGTTTGGGAGCCACATGCTCCTGCACGTGTGTTTGCCTACGTGCGCTCGGGTACATGACGTCATGAGGCAAGCATTGCTCTGCACTGACTCCAAACTGCAATATATGATTAGCCCCTCTCTGCGGCCTGCCAGGAAATGGTTCCAGCTTTTTCCCCCCTCATACGTTTTTTTCACTCCCCAGACGCAGGGGTGATTAGAGAAGAAGCCATAAGCTGAAAGTGAGCTTCACAAGCGCCTGACTGATGACTTTTATTTCCATATGGTTCCATATCACTGCAGCTCTGAACTGTAATTTGAGGGCAGCCATCTTGCATCCGTCTGTTACTGAGCTGGAGGAGGATTAGGATAAATTTTCAACTTTGAAATAAAGATCCCACTGTCATAACTCTCGTTCATCTTCTGCATGTCTCTCAGCTGTTTCTTGGTTTCATACAGTGACTATACGAAGGCACTTTTCTGAGGATTGATATTGGTAGTTCCAGGAAATATCCAGCTTTTATAGATTAGATTACCAGGCCCACTGAACAAAGTTACATATTGAAAAGATATTTTTTATGCCGTCATGGCATCTGAATGTTTAGTGTTGATGTGCACAACAACGTTGCCAAAGCTTGAAGGAAACCAGAGTTTGCCCAGATATATTAGGACAGTAATCTACACAATAACAGCAATAAGACCATTGTGCTACAACAGGCAATCATACCATGGCTGATTTTGACAGGTTTTGTCAATTTCTGGCACCTGTAATGGTATTCACAAACTTTCAAAATCTCTCCTAGCCGCATGTTCAAATATTTAAAAAAAAAACAAAAAAAAAACTGAATACTGCCATCAAAGAGGAGACAGAGTTGGGCATTCCAATTCTGAACCAGATCTGCAGATCATTCAAATGTACAGCTGTGATCGTGGAAGCAATATAGGCATTGTCCTCAAAAGCTAGACAACATACAGAGATCCAAAAAAGTTCAGGAACAAATGACAAAGAAAGTAATTGAGATCTATCAGTGTGAAAAAGCTTATAAAGCCGTTTCTAAAGCTTTGGGACTCCAGTGAACTACAGTGAGAGTCATTATCCACAAATCCACTAAACCTTCCCAGGAGCGGATTTACCCCAAAAAATTACCCCAAGAGCACAGCAACAACTCATCCAAGAGGTCACAAAAGACTCCACAACAACAACAACATCCAAAGAACTCCAGGCCTCACTTGCTTCAGTTAAGGAAAGAAAGAAAATTAGAAAGAAAATGCCCTGCATGGCAGAGTGCAAAGACAAAAACCATTGCTAAGCAAAAACAACATAAAGGTTCTTCTTAATTTTGCCTTTAAAGAGACTTTAGGGAAGATACTCTGTAGACTGATGAGACAAAAATTGAACTTTTTGAAGGTGTGTGTCCCATTACATCTGGCATAGAAATAACACCACATTTTAGAAAAAGAGGGGACAATCACTTTGTCACACAGGGCCATATAGGTTGGGATTTTTTTTCTCCCTTAAAAATAAAATCTTTAATTTCTTGTGTTGTCTTTGACTGATATCTTAATTAGTTTGATGATCTGAAACATTTAAGTGTGACGAACATGGAAAATAAGAAATCAGGAAAGAGTCAAACCTTTTTTCACACCACTGTACTATCCAAAAAAAACTGCAATGCAATTTTTACAGCAAACTCCAATCAGACCGAGACTTCTACTCAATTTTACATCTGACGCTCAGATTGCAACTTTAAAAGATTCTGGTGGTATTGTGTGCTGGAGGAGTCCTAGGATCTTTAGATGACTAAACTGTGTAGAAATGTATACTAGAGAAATTTCATTCATATATATATATATATATATATATATATATGAATATTCAGTATATATGTAGCATATTTGCCAGAACATTAAAACTGCAGTGTTGTGCAAGCTACTGAAAATCTGTAATTAGTTAAATTTGCTAGTTCTTTTCAAAAGTAATTAAATACAAATTACAACATATAAAGTTATTAGCTGATAATGAACAAAACAGTGTGTTTAAATTTAAATGTCAGATTTCACTAATGACATTAAACCAAGCTATACATTTAAACAAACCATATAAATAATTTTCTGCTTCACAGGTTCTTAGGTGGTCCTGGACCACTGCACTAAATACACTGCAGAACAGACAGGAAATGAACAAATAACAACTGATAGGAGAAATCACAGCCCTTTTTGCAGATAGATGGATTTGCACTTCATGTAATCTAAACAGGCCTGTGTTAAATTAGCCTCTTCACACGATATCTACTAATTTCTCCTGTCAGGTCAAATGGGGGGCAGAGGAGTAATATTAGCCCTAGAGCTTATGTCTAATGCCCTAGTATTGATGAACTGAAGGGTCTACTGATTGGATCACTCCTCTTTTTAACTTTGCTGACTCCTTCACACTTTTAATACAGTCACTTTTTAATAAAATACATCAGGTCAGGCTTTGTACAGGGCCCTCAATCAGCTTTGTGTGCCAAGAATATCCTTGTAGGCTGGTCACAAGAACCTCTCGAGCCTTATAATTGTTATAATAACCCCAAAAACTGTCCGGGAACTTCTGTCTGATGTGATATCGACATCCATCTACCATCTCGCTCTTTTTCATTTGACTTGTGTGGAGCTCTGGTCTCCAATGGAATACCTCTTTCTTTCTTCAATACATTTTTAAAACTGTTGAGGCTTGATTGACAGCTTACCTGGGGAAAGTCTCACTCTGCTGCCCCTACCATGAGGAGGAAGATCATCTGTGATTACACCCCACTCCTACTGAAGAGAGCAGCATGGACCGAAAGCCTGATCTCCCCTAAGAAACTTTAGATGCCTCTTCACATTGAACTCCTGATTTTATTTACCGTATATCTTCTAATAATAGCCTGTCTCTTTTAGTCGCCCGTTTCCATTAAACGAAGATCGGAAGAGCGT
>JBBIGC010000001.1:21909907-21920606 GCA_037576955.1 Lepidarchus adonis
GCTTTGGCTCATTGGGGCTCGAACCCGGATTCTATAAACTCTGTAAAGCTGCTTTGTGACAACGTCAGTTGTAAAAAACGCTGTATGAATAAATTTGACTTGACTTGAACTGATACTAAGAAAGAATGTATTTGTGAGCTGATTTGTGATCAAAACTGAAAGACAATGTTGTGTTGATGTTCGATATAGAAATGATGTACATAGTAAATATAGCATTTCTCGTTTTTTTTTTAGTGCGGCTGGTTGTATTTATTTGATATGTATTTTTATAGAAGTTCAGCTTTTTGTTTAGTTTTTTATTTTTTATGAAAATAAAAAGACTTGCTGAGGTGTGAAAGGTCAAGATCCCCCCACTATTGCTGTAGTACCCGAGAAAGGTCATAGGAGCAGATTCCCAGCCAGTAAAGTAAAGCTAAGTCTGGAAGAAAAAAACTGCACGGCCGCTTGGCCCCGTCTGTCCAGCCCACTGTCTCCGCATCTACTCTCTGGACATTCTGCTGGGAAGTGAGGTCATAGACACTGCGTTTTATCAGAGCTGTGAGGGACCAGCACTTCTCTTTCTCTCTCTCTCTCTCTCTCTCTCTCTCTCTCTCTCTCTCTCTCTCTCTCTCTCCTGTCTGTAGGTCTTCCATCTTTTTTTTCTTATATTTCACATTTTCTCATATTTTTTAGGGCTATTCCCTGGCTAAGACTGCAATGTCTCAGCATCTATTTCTCTTTCTCTTCCTTTTTCACATTTCTGTGGCTGATTGTTTATCTTTCTCATGGTCTCTCACCTGGAATCGTTCTCCGTCTAGCTGAATTGCTAAAGCTTTTTCTAAAGTGTGTTTGTGCTGTGAATCAAGGAGTGTTATCAATAGCCCTGGCGCCATCACACCCTTCACTGTTCTTTCTTTTTCTCAGCAAGGAGTGATATAAATCAGTGTTTGCAGGTTTGGGGACTGCAGCTCCAGCTCGAAGGGCCAGAGGCAGGTCCAGTTCATCATTACTTCTGCTCCCAAGTCCATAAATCTCACATCCTCAGCTGGTTAGCGTACACTTGGCCAGACTGTTGTACTCCTGCTATTGATCCTCCTTTTCCAAGGCCTGGGGTCATATCATTGCAGTCCCAGCCTTGGCCCCTAGCCTTTATGCTAATTATTAAAGCCTGAGCACAGTGTGTGGACAAGACTCAAACACAAAGTCCCTCCGAGCAATGTTGCAGTGCTGAACATTGTAACTTTCTCTACATAGCTTTATTTAACTGCAAATTAGGCTGCAAAACTGTTGTTGACTTAAGTTTAATTGGTAAAGAAATGTTACAATGCGGAAAACAGAGAAAGCTTACTATTCCAATACGTGATGATAGTCCATTATAATACAGATACCATTTTTAGTAAATTTGGGCATCCTAAGAGTTCCAAAATCAGATTCTTTTACAAGGTTTCAGACCTTAATCAGCTCTTTAAATCTGATGCATGACAACAGCTCTCATTAGTAAATATCAGCTGTTTTTTTTGTTTTTTTTACAAATACTATGACTCTTCAAACCCTGTGCACACACTTGTGGACACTCAACAACCATGGGTTCATCTAAGTAAGACTCTGAAAATGAAAGTTATTGTTGCCCACAATGCAGGTGAAGGGTACAAGAAGATAGAAAAGTGTTGTCAGCTTGCAGTTTCCACAGTGAGAATTGTAGTTAAGAGATGTCAGTTCAGGGGAACTGTGGAGGTCAAGATGAGATATGGAAGACCATAAAACTCTCTAAAAGAACTGCTTGTATTCTGGTCAGAAAGAAAAATCTAAATCCCCATTTGACTGCAAAAAATCTGCAGGAAGATTTAGCAGACTCAGGAGTGGTGGTGCACCATTTCACAAGACCTTTATAGAAGAGTCAGCAGAAGAAAACCTTACCTGCGTCCCCATCATAAAATCCAACGTCAGAAGTAAGCAACAAAACATCTACAGAAGCCTGATGTGTTTTGGAAACAAGTGCTGTGGACTGATGAATTTAAAATAGAATCTTTGGCCACAATCAGCATGTTTGGAGGGGAAAAAGGAGCAGCATTTTATGAAAAGAAGACATTGCCAACCATTAAGCATTGGGTGGATATATCATGCTTTGGGGTTGTGTTGCAGCCGGAAATATTGTGTATTTTTTCATGTTCTAGAAACATCTTTTCAATTACAAAATCATCAAAATATGTTATTTATCAACTGGTGCCCAAACTTTTGCTTATGTGTGGCATAGGCGAAAGACCAACTGTGAAGCGTGGATCTTATTGCGATATCATGGATCAGAAAGATTTTATTGTGAGTAACTCATCCATCACATGACTTCCCCTTTCTAACCAACTATTTGGAGCTCAGTTCAACATAAAAGGTAACCTTTTCTTCATCACTTTCTCATATCTCCATTTGCCCCCCTGGGCTAATCCCCATCAGGCTCACCAGCCTGGCTGTCTTTTCTCTGCACTTATCATTAACCATGAGTGATAACAAAAAGGCCTCCTCTAGCATCCCCATTTTCCGTGGCCTCTGCGGCTCCGCACTGCTGACGCTGGAGCAGATTACTGCCTCTGATCTGACAGCAGGGCCAATGCACAGTTTTCTTTTGTCTTCCTCTTCTGCCACGTATCTGTTATGCTCTAAACTGTCGGTCTGGAAAAGCAAATAACAATGTAAGTTCTAAATATACTATTCGTTATCACTTTCACTGTACTTTTCTTTCTTATGCATAAAGTCCACCCACAATTACAAATAGATAACAAAAGAAAAAAAACACTTTTACTAAAGTACTAATGCACATTGACAAGTGTGTAGCTCTTTTGAGCTATTCTGGTGCAACAGAACACAACTCTTTCAAAAGATATTTCTTGACTAGGTGTTTTGATGATGCTGGTGCAGACATTAAAATTTCCCAGAGGTCTTCAAAAAAGTTGAAATCTGGTGACTGCAAAGGCCAGGAAAAGGCAAAAACACTTATCTTTAATTTTTTTATGTGTTTTTTGTCATTATGGACCATTTCTTCTGGGGACAATTCTACAAAATGAAAGGAATGGCTGCTGTGTTTAATAAACATTAAACAAATAAAATTATGAATAAAACTATTTTACTATGACGATTTAAATCATTTTCATACTCACCAATCAATTTAGTAACCCTTAATGCCCTGACTCATTGTAACATTGAAAGAGATTCTTTCCTTATGAGTAATGGTGATCATTCAGGATAACGATACTACACTAACCCTGACCACAGATTTGCTTCCCTTTTAGTGGAGAAATGAATCCAAATCATGCCAGCAAAATCCCCCAAAACCAACACACACACATTGCGTAACAGAACCAATAGACTCCCTCACTATATAAGCATTCAAGTCTGTTCCATTAACACTTACCCAATTGCAGAAAACATGGTGAAGGATATCTATACAAATCACTTCTTTCACATCTTTGTACACCAACGCCTGTGGTTTTTACACCTCAGCCTCTCAGAAGGTCAAGTAGATCATCTATCTTTGAACTGTTGTGGCACTTATATGCACTGTTGTAGCACTTACACTGTTTTCTATGACTAAGAAGATTGTATTGAACTCCCTGTAACTCGCACATCAGTATTGTCATGTCTGAATTTACGCTTGATTGTTTCCTGAACCTGGAAGTCGCTTTGGACAAAAGCGTCAGCCAAATGAATAAATGTAAATAAAATGTAAATAAATGTAAATGAATTGAGAGATTTATGCACTGCAGCCCTGCTATTATAGTGTAGTTGTGGATGGACTGTTCTTTCTGACACAGTAGGAGTTTACAACTATAACCTATGAGAAAAAAAAACTCCTTATTAAAACATTATATTTTATTATAAAATATTATTTATTCTTTGTCCCACTTAAAAAGATGAGCAAGGTCTGTAATGTTCATCATAGGTTCACTTCAACTGTGAGAGACAGAATGTAAAAGACACATTGTATGATTTTTAAAGAATTTATTTGTATAATGGTGCAGAAAGTAAGTATTAAGCAACTACACACAAGCAAGAATTCTGTCCCTCACAGACCTGTTACTTCTTCTTTAAGAAGGTCTTCTATCCTCCACTCGTTACCTGTATTAATGGCACATGTTTGAACTCGTTATCTGTATAAAAGACACCTGTCCACACCTTCAAACAGTAAGACTCCAACCTCCACAATGGCCAAGATCAGAGAGCTGTCTAACGACACCAGGGACAAGATTGGCTCATCCCAGTCTTGTGCAGGTGTACAATCTACAATAGGCAAACAGCTTCCTTGACCTGGGGCTCCATGCAAGATCTCACCTCGTGGGGTACAAATGATCTTGAGAACAATGAGGAAACAGCCCATAACTACACGGGGGCAACTAGTCAATGACCTGAAGACAACTGGGACATATAAACACCACTCACCGTGTTAGAGGGGGAAGAATGCTGAGTTGCATCCCAAGAACACCATACTTACTGTGAAGCATGGAGGTAGAAACATTATGTTTTATGGCTGCTTTTCTGGGATCTATGGGGCCATGTATTGTGATTTTGGTCAAAAACCTTCTTCCATCATTGAGAGCATTTAAGATGAAATGTGGCTAGATCTTCTAGCATGACAATAATCCCAAACACATCTCCCAGGCAATGAAGTAGTGAATACGTAAAAATTTCTGGAGTGCCCTAGCCAGTCTCCGTACCTCAAGCTAATGGAGAATCTGTGGAGTCATTAATGTGGAGTCAAACATCACAGCTCTTCAGAAGATCTGCATGGAAGAATGGGCCAAAATACCAACTACAGCGTTTGTGCAAACCTGGTGAAAACCTACAGGAATGTTTAACTAACCCAGGTTTCATTACAAAGTATTGAGGTGAACTTTTGTTATTGACCAAATACTTATTTTCTGCACCATTATACAAATACATGTGATTTCCCTGATTATTTTTTTTTTATGTCTCACAGTTGAAGTGAACCTATGATGAACATTAACGACCTCTCTCATCTTTTTATAGTGCCCCACTGTGTGTGTGTGTATATATATATATATAGTTAGTATATATATATAGTGTATTGTGAACCTTTATAACACAAGAGATGGACTTTTAAGTTTTGTAGCCAACTGTGTCATATTTCCTTTTGTTATTTGTCAGTGCTACAAAGCAATATGACGTATGTGAGAGTGTTCAAATACATGAAGAGAAACTTAGCTTTAGGCATTTGAATTCTTTGTTGCTTTTTCCCATTGTACTGAACACATTCTGAACTGTGATGATCAAACCTTGGTTGGATTTCTGTTACACCCATATGGGACAGTCAGATCATATCCTGCACTTACATTAAGTGAAAAGTGATTTTTTTTCTGTCATTGTGAACACTCAGTGACCACAACGAAATTTGTCCTCTGCATTTAACCCATCACACATGCACACTTGGAGCAGCGGGCAGCTATCAACAGCGCCCGGGGAGCAGTGAAGTAGGACGGTACCTTGCTCAAGGGTTCCTCAGTGGTGCCTGGGCTGGGACTTGAACCTGCGACTTTTGGATCCCAGGGGCAAAGTCCTAACCACTAGGCCACCACTGCCCCATTCTCATTCATAATCTATATGTAATATGTAATATATGCTTTCAGCCCTTTTAACTGATATCTGCCATAGGAAGCCATTGTTTTTTTAAATTACTCTAGCAGCTGAAGAGTTTTGATTGAAGCTCCTGCCATCCATGGCTTAATGGTGACGTGTCTTTCGAAGTCATTCAAACCCTTTCCTCTGGCCATCTTAATATACAGTCTCTACTGAGAAGCTCCCCTCCTCAAACATACTCAGTAAACCTGGCAGGTGAGTTGAACCAGACGTGCTTGATCATGAAAATCAACAAACCTTCCTGGGCACTCGTCGTCCAGGACCAGATTTGGTCACCTATAATTTAACCCATCTATACATGAAGCAGTGGGCAGCTATCATCAGCACCCATGAGCAGTGAAGTGGGATTGCACTTTGCTCAAGGCTTCCTCAGTAGTGGGACCTGAATCCAAGATGGCCATGGACAAGACCCTTAAACCATAGCAGTCTAGAGTTACTACTGTTGCTTTTCTATTCTTCCTGTGTAAATTACATAATCATTTCAATATACATACTGTAATTATATGGCAACATTATTCATTTGGGGCTCATAGTTTGGGAGACCCACTAAGATTTTTATTGACTCCCTTTGTTTGCTACACCCATGATAATATAGATTTGAATGTTCTCATGGGTGTAAAACTGTATAAGTAGCAACAAAAGGTGTCCAATAAAAACCATTAAGCAAACATTAGAGATACTGAATGCTGCAATTTCGGTGAAATTAACAAATGAACTTGATAAATAAGGCCTAGCAAAGATGATTTACAAGTAAAATAAGTTATTTTCATGTGGTGAAGCAGTTACCACTGGCTAACGTCCCCAAACCATTTAAGACATACCATCCTCTATATGCAATAGTCAAGCAGCTATGCTACAACAACACCACCATTCATCAGAACAATCGATGCTGTGTATCTTGTCATGTGGTGTGTGTTTACCCAGGTAGGGTGATGAAGGGGAGCCAGGCAGGGCAGGTTTATAGCAGTGCCAAGTAAGAGCTAACGGCTGTAGCCTGCTTGCTCAACATGCAGGTGTATACAGGGTGATCCACAGCACCTGGCACCGCTCGCTCTTGCAGGTGAGCACACGCACATACATTGTAAACCCAGGTTACGGTTCATAGCCCTCATCACACACATCAGTAACACTTTCGCTGTGAGATCATAAGAAACACAGTGGGCTGCGTTGATGGACACACACTAACTGGTGTGTGAGCTCAGCGAAGGAAGCGTATGTTTTCTGTTAAAAGCACTTGTCACTCCATGGCCTGTTTGTGCTCATACAAATGGGGAATTTATACACTAATGTACATGCACGCATTGAAACGTATGCTCACACGCACGCCCATACACCTAGTTCAGTTCACCTGGACTTCAACCCAAAGCCAGGCCTCTTTCTGGTGAATAGCTCACACCATATGAAACTTTTACAGCGGCCTCTCTCTCACTCAGGCCTTTGTTTGGCTCGGAAGGTTTATTAAGCTCTGGGAGGGAGTCGGCTTTTTCACCTGCCTTAGCAACCACTGACATCTTGGAGAAAGTGAATCATGCTAAAGCACCAGTGAGGGATTTCTAAACGTAATCTGAAAAGTTCATTTGATTTAATTTTGGTGGGTTTTTATGCAGATGCATTGCATCACTAGTTTCATTAGACCAATGTTAGATTGCAGCTTTCATCTGCAACGTATAATCAGGGGCTTGCTGCCAAGAATGGAAGGGGTTTGATACGTCATGCACATCCACGCTGCCAAAACGCTGTCTTTTTTTCGACCTTTTGACAAACTGACAGACTCTTCGCTGCCTTCGTTTGAGCACGCTACTGTATCTGCTGAGACCCGCTATTAGAAGGAAAAGAAAAATCTGTTTTTCTTCTCCCAAGCGAGAAACCAAGAGTAGATTTTCTGTGCTGCTTGTCATACTGGAGCCATCAGGATCGATCGCCAGTGCCAGGACAAATAGGCCCACCATCAAGACTGCCCACACCACTCTGTAGGAGTCCAAGCACCCAAGGTCATCGCTTTCTGTGTGCATTAATAGTTCTGATGATTTTCTGAGTGTGTGTGTGTGTGTATGTCTCGTCCTCCAGGAGCTTAAGGCGGAGAATGATGTCATTCTGAATGAGGCTGTCACTGCAAGAGGGAGAGTTCTACATTAGGCGGGTCTTTAGCAGGGTTTTGGTTCAGGACGGGCAGATTGTGGGAACAATTGATGGATATGACAGAGATGTCTTTTGGCTGGAGCCGCTGGAATGACATCATCGCACACTCAGTTTCCTTGAGAACCTGTCATCAGCGACATATCAGTATTAGTGTAGGCTACAGAATGACTGATAGTTCCTTCTTCTCAGGAAAGGACTGCCTGCCTCAGTGTCTGTCTTTAACTTTTTTTCTCTCTGCTTTTTACTCAAACTACGTGTGAGAGAAGTCCACTTGTGTTTGCCTTTCCTGATGTGTTGATATGAGTGTAGGTCAGTTACCTCCCCTTCCTTTATGCAGTCTGAATTAGATCACTTTCCAGTGCGCTTACTTCCAAATACTGTCCTCTCTCTTTTTCAGCTCCATTTTTACAAGAACACCCATGTCCGTATTTGATTTGGACTGATGGTAGTAAGATGAGATTTAAAGCTGTGGCTAGAAAATATAAGGGCTTGTGCGTTGGCTTACAGTTGACCTCTACACACACGCATTTATTTGTAGCAAATGTTGCGAGTTTGGATAAGCTGTATATACAGTATCTTCAACTTCCAAAAGTGTAACTTTTTTTCTAATTTGCAACACATGCTATTATGAGCTTACAAAATACTGTCAGAATACACGAGTGCAGCAAATACTTTCATAAATTCAACATGCACCACTGTGCTACAAATACTTAAAGATATTATCATGTGCCCACAACATGGTATCAGGCACCAGATATGATCACTAATTCATTTCTTGGGGTCATCTGATTGCATCTGGTCCTCACATAGTAGTGTCAGGTTGTCAAACACAATTCTCTGATAAAATATATATATATCAGCATTTGACTTTGTCACTCTGTCTAAAAAAAAACTATCAAAATCCAGGAGATAATATATAAATGGCTTCTTTTAATTGATTTTTTTTACTTAAATTCTTTATGCAAAACATGAATAAAATAAATGATAGCATGTTATTTAATATGCACTATAATATTAGAAATAATTATAATATTTTCAGCAGAGAGCTGGTGAGCTCTTGTTTGTATATTTGGCTCATCTTAAAAAGATCTTAGCTGAGGCAGGATCATTAGTTCAATTTAGATATTTTATGAGAAACGAAGAGGACAAGTCTCCAGGAAAAGTTGCACAGTTTTGGTTTATTGTCAGTGAATAAGTGGTGCATATGATAGTGTTGTTTTTATGGTCTTCACTGAACTGGTGCTGCATAACTCTAATGCCCAGAGGCACCAGGCCAGTCTTGGCTTTTAAAGAAGGTGATTTAATAAAAAATCATTTTATTTAATGGCTAAATGCACCGTACAGCTCAGTTTTTGTCAGAATATTCATTTTCACTGCATATTTCAGTGTAATGAAGCTAATGTTGGCAGTTCTTCTTGTTAGTTTTTCATAAGGCGGAACTGGATTTTTGTTAAGCTTTTCCTACTTCACCACAATTGCTACAACAGAAAGTTGTGGGCAGTGCATGAACATGTGACATCAATCTTTCAAAACTGCATAACTTACGTATTAATTTCATAATTATTTCCAAATGATTCATTCAAGATTCAAGAGAGGTTTTTATTGTCAATACAGCAGTATACACAGTACACAGTGTATTGAAATGGCGTTTCACACAGCCCCCCACCCTGGTGCATTTGTAAAGAAAAATAAAATATATAAAAACAAAACAAAATACGCAAAAACAACTATACATATATTTTAAAATAAAAAGGAGCTGTAAAAAAAGAAATCTATATATGTACACTAACACAGAAGGACATTTTAAAGTGATTCATGGTAGTTAGTGAATAAAAAGCTTAAGAGAATTAAAAGCCTACAATAAAAGGTCTGCAGCTCATGGGGTTAATTTGAATCATCCTGAAACTCTGGGGTGTTTTGACATGTTTCTGACTGCAGGACTCTAATGCTACTTATGGTCTGATTCAATGAGGTCACTTAAAAGGCTCAGGCGATGTTCATGAGTAGAATGAACTCAGAGACATGTTGATAGTGAAGATTAAGCAATTTTTTTTCTGAGCCTTTGTGTAATCATGTGCTGGTAAGTTCTGATGT
The DNA here is from genome assembly GCA_037576955.1 of Lepidarchus adonis. Classification (NCBI taxonomy): domain Eukaryota; kingdom Metazoa; phylum Chordata; class Actinopteri; order Characiformes; family Lepidarchidae; genus Lepidarchus; species Lepidarchus adonis. Next base: position 21,919,763 of record JBBIGC010000001.1, read on the forward strand.
GGTGTAGATTCAAAGTCATTGCATATTTTTGCTTTTATGTGTATGTAGATATGTGGTTTGATCAATAAGAGCCTGTGTGCATGTGTCAGAGCTGAATCGACACTCAGTACACAGAAAACCATGCTTGGGTCTGATTGTGCTGCCTGTGGAAGCAGGGCAGCAGGGTTGTAATTAGACGGAGCCAGCACTCTCTGGAGGTTGGCTGGGCTTTGGGGAATGTGTCCTCCCTATCCCTGCCCCCCCTCATTCCTTTACACCCTACTTCTGTCCCAGCACCAAGTGATATCCTCCACATGAGCTTTCTTTACTGATCTGCTTCACAATCACAGCGCAGAATGAAGGAAACACTGTTAAAACACTGTTACTGCTGCAGTTATAATGATGAACCTATAAGCCTATTGGAGCAAGAGGCATAAAACAAGTTGGTAAAGACTAACTCTATGATTAAGCAACTTTCTGCCACTTATGGAGAGTTCTAGTACAAAATTGCTCCATTGATGTTAATGAATGTGTGATTTGTTGATTCCACCTTCTGATCCTATTTACTGTATGTTACTTTATTTACTCTATTAACTAATCTGGCAAATTAATAATCCAATCCAGAACCTGAAGGCCTAATGAACCAAAAAACCAACAAAAAATAATCTGATTAGATATTTTTCTCTCTAATGAATAAAAGTTACATTTTAAAAAGTGACAAACAGTATTTTTTAGCTTTCTAGTCTTTCTATGAAGGCCTAGAAATTTTGATTTTATTTCAGTTTAGATGTTTTGTGTAAACTGTTTGATTTATCTTTATCTTTACTTTATCTTCTGCTGTGTAAAGTGACCTTGGGTTTGAGAA
>JBBIGC010000001.1:21961917-21984984 GCA_037576955.1 Lepidarchus adonis
TCAAGGGACTCCTTAACTTCCTTTAATGTATCTCTGCTCATGGGCGATGGTTTAACAGATGTTTACCTGGGGTGGGGAGTGGGAATGTCTTGTGACTTGTTTGATATGTTGAAAACCAAATAAAAAATTGTTAAAAGAAAAAAAGAACTGTCGCTGAGAACCTGTATTTGAACTAGAGGCTACAATCGCTGCTTCTTTAGCAACATAGCGTGCGTGATCAAAGACTATGTCCGGAAAGTGTTCAGAAATTTCAATTTCGGCCAAAACACGATGAAACGTATCAAACAGGATGTTGTCATGACACAAACAAAAAAATGCAACCAGCTCACACCGAAGTGTCTGCTGTGTAGGTATTTCAAAGTATGTAATGTTGTAATTTCAAAAAGGGGGTTCATCTACACAGAATTTCTTTGGATTAATTTAAAAACACCTCGATCACCATGCTGATTGAGAGGAATGCAGCACAGAAGAGGCACTTCCCATTCATCTATGGTGGACGTTTTTAAAAAGGCAAGAAAGTTTCCCAGTGATTGTGCCAAGGCTACGGGCATTTCACAAAAGATAATGGAATTCATTGTCTTAGATGACGTTTGGATTATCAAGCACATTGATCCAGGTTACGATATTCCTAGTTGTCTGCATTTCTCAGAGGTGTGTTTACCTGAACTGTTTAATATTGTTGAAACTCCTGTTCCATGAACTTCTGCTGCAGCTTTTTCAATATCAGCTCACTCGAAGCAGCCGACGTGGTTCCATTTCTGCACTAATGCGACTTCTAAGCAAAGATGTTGAAACGGACCACAGAGTGAATTTTTTACTGTGAAATACTCAGATCCCCTTCGTGTCATCATGACTGTATTTGAATCGTCTTATGATCATTACTTAAAGCAGCGCACACTAGAAATCCAGACTGCATTGAATATAGAGAAGCCGCTTGGGGACGAAGAAGCGCAGAAAAATGGTCTTGTCTGTCTGCACCAGATTAGGGGCCTGCACTCCTGTCTGTTGTTTGATGAGCTCCTCTAAGAGAGAATCACAAATAATAGGTCGGCTACTGTGTTCTGACATACTGTATGTGACTGTCAGATGATTTTATATATAATTTCTTTTGACAAATTTGTTTCATTTTCGGGTTTTGGACAAACACGTTAATTTTGATGCATCCCTGGTTAATACATTATTATATATTATATTTTATATATAAAATATAATAATGTATTAACCAGGGATGCATCAAAATGAACGTGTTTGTCCAATATATAGGGTATAATATATATATAGGGCTGTCAAAGTTAACGCGTTAATAACGAGTTAACACAAAATTGTTTTAACTGTGTTTTCTTTTTTTATGCACGATTAACGCATGGGCGTTTTGTCATTATGCTCCTCTGCAGCTACACTGGAAGCACATACATATACAGCAGTGAGGTTTCAATTAGCAGAAATGGATCAATCACAAATTATTTTGAATGGGAAGTTCAGATTCAAAGCTCCCGGACGGTTTAGTGAACAAAACTAAAGTGATTTGTACGTACTGTCATTGTGAACTAAGCTATCGCCACAGTACGTCTGTGCCTAAAATACCACTTGCTAGCCAAGCACACATCTGATGCTAACACTGCTCCTCCACCTCGCCAAAGGCAGACCAAATTGGATTGTTTTCCAAGGAGATGCATGGACAACTCTACAAGAAAAAACAAACTTTCAGAAGCCATAGTTAAATGGGTAGATTAACGTTGTAGAGGACGAGGGTCTGCTTGAAATAATTTGCGTCACATCCAGTGACTGCACGTATGAATTGCCTTCGAGAGCCATAACTAACGAAAATACACAACTTGTTTCAACATGAGAAGGCTAAAGTGGAGGAGACGTTGAGACAAACCAGCTCGGTTGCGCTCACAGGGGATTACTGGACATCGGTCAGTAATCAGTTATCTTGGATTTATTGGAGATTATTTTTTGAACTAATAGATATACATATGCGCAAAGCAAACTTATTTGTCTACCTCTATGTTGATGAGTATTAAAAACAGAATGTTTTGGAAAGACTTAAAGGTGCAATTATTATCATGAGTTAACTACGGCAAACATGAGCTTAATCGCGATTAAATATTCTAATCTACTGACAGCCCTAATATATAATATATATTTAGAAATGCATTACTAGAAATATTTAAAATTCTAGTTTTTTTTTTTCTAGATTTTGAGAATGTGTATCCAAGAACTTTTTGGAAATGTTAAGAAAATATTCAGTCTGAAAAGTGCTATTTGGGCCTGTATTGTATATAGGGGCTTTTGTGCTTTGCTTTTTTTTGCTGTAATGCAAATGAAGTGATTTCATTTCTGATTTGTGTTCAGGGGGACATTCCGGATCGAGAGAACAGATGGCTCCCACTTTGATGTGCGTATTCCACCATTCTCTCTGGAGAGCAATAAGGACGATAAAGCGCCCCCTGCTGGGTACACCCTATAACAATCCCACTGCCTTAGAATGAGTGTACAAACGCTTCCCATGCTCAGTTAGTGCTGTTCTATGCACTTTGCCTTAGTGTTTCCTTTTCCCAGGTGTAAATGTGGAAGTGACGCATCCTGCAGTATTATAACCACCACTACCATCACTCCATGTGCAAAGGAACTGTGTGAAAGAGAATGCTGCTCTCAGATGGATAGAGATACTGTAAGTGGGACAGTTTTCAGGGAGTAGAAATTAAGAAGTGGCCATTTAAACCTTTGCATGCTGCATCAGGGGAATTGAATGTGATTATTTTTCTCATTTGAATAGTCAGGTTTGTTCTTTTTTTGGAAAATCAAGTCTTTTGGGATTTTTCCCCAAAAGTTCTCTGAATCCGTGTATAATTGGCCCTTGTGCTTTGCTGCTAATTATTATTATTATTGTTATTATTACTATTCATAATAATAATAATAATATCTTCATTTAAAAGGTAGAAAGCTTTAGCAGAAAGTAGCTATTGGTATAAAAAACAAAAGAATTTCAACACGATGGATGAAAATACTGACTACTAAAAGTTCTGCTGGGGTGAATAACCATGTTTATTAAGATTGATTTTCTTTTTCTGAATGAATTGCACTTAATCAAGTGGGCTTGTACTGAGAAATGAGAACATCTTTTAGAAATGTCTGTTGGTAAGTAATTTCATGGCTAATAATGTACTGTAAATAAGAATGTAAAAGCATTAATAAATGTGCATTTTGAAATTGTTGCTTTTATTTTTGAATTTTACATCACTTTACACTTATTTACACATTACAAAGATGATGGACCGGATCTGGAAATGCATTGCTGGTTATGAGAGAACCACAGATTTTTGTAGCGTTTTATGTCCTTGAGCCTTGACTAAGGTTCGACCGAATATTGGCAATATTATAGGTATCTGTGTTTAATTTTGACCATCACCAATATTAAGTAATTACAGTAACAATGTGGGGTCTTTTCACTGCTAATTTAAAATGTTTTTCATATAATTTAACGTTAAATAATATAAAAAGGGTAAGTACTATAACACAGTTGTTTAAATAGTTTTTGTTGGTGTTTTAAAAATGTTTTTTGCATTTGTTACAAATATCAATTATTGGTCCTGTTAATTAGTAATAATCACTTTTAATGTTTGTGTTGTCATTTTCTCTCACCCCTTCTTTTTTAAGTGCTACATATATTTTGTGTATGTGTGGCTTGTGAGATCCAGCTCCATTTACAAGTCTCATGTTCCCCCATTCTGTTTATTTATTCATGCAACGCTCCTAGTGTTTTTCTACCTGATCTGTGGATATTGTATCATGAACAAAGATTTCTGCGTTTCTGCATCTGTCTGTTGTGTGTTATGAGTCTGGTTTTCTGTTTATTTTTTAAAGGAAGCCTCATTTCTCACAGTACTTAAGTTAATTCTTCAGATGGAGGGTAGGTTTAGACCCTTAAAATTTTAACCTGTATATTATGGAAACATTTTTAAAATGCATCTTTTGTATAACACCCACAATGCATCCTAATAGTTGGAGAAGAGTGCTTTCAAGCCACCGGTTTAATCCCTGGGACCAACAGGGAAAATGCTGTGAGTAAATAGCGTTTTACGCCCTTCCACACGCAGCTCCTTAGGCACATTCTATTTCTCCTGATTCTGGTGTATGTACACAGGTGTTGTGGATGGGATACGTGAAATGGACAAATTTGAAGCTCACTTTATGCTGTCACATATTCCGAAACAAAAATATGAGTTTTATTAAATACTTTAGTGGGTTTAACACCAGGTGTCAGTGTAATGTATCAGCCCTGCTGTGTATAAAGCCAGAGAGACCGACGCAGTCACTGACCCGCCCACTGCAAATTAGCATGTCTCCGCCCATTTGCGAGGCTATACGTTGTTCTATTAATTGAACTTCCGGTTTGTGGGAAACGTCAGCAGTGTTAAGCAGGAAGCACGTGTCTGGTGTCTGTTTGGCCACTTAAACCCTGAACTGTCCGACACACAAAGAGCTGAGGGGCAGTTCTGCTGGACGGTCGTTTCTCTGTTAATAACCCAGTGTTTCTGAGTGAACCCTGGGCGACACAGATCGGTATAAACACGGAAACACGTGGTTTAACCCCTTCCAGACCAGCGAAAATCTGGCGGGGAATTTTCCGTTCCACCTTAAACGGTTACACCGGTGTCGTTTTATCCTACCTAAATATCTTACTGATAAAAGCATAAATGTATAACCATATGGTCAGAAACTGGTTACATTTTAGGCAAGATAAAAATATCATACCAGTGTCCTCCTTTGGAGCTTTGTAGAAAAACACAACATAAACACGTGCTTCCCTAGTGTTTAAGATGCTTGTGCATTATTACAGGTAAAACACAACGAGTACGTGCGGGATGCAGCTTACAGGTAAAACACAACGAGCACGTGCGGGATGCAGCTGCCGCCCTATTTAAGGTGGAACGTAAACATTCAAATACGACGCTGGCGAATAGGACGCCAAGTTCGGACGAGAGAGAGAGAGTGAGAGAGAGTGAGTGAGCGCCCGTTCTGCACGTTGACACGCGCACGCGCGCTTGTCTCGTCAGAGGAAGCATCCGAGCCTGAAAGCCCCCGAGCTTCGCCCGGGACGCACCTGAGCGACTTATTTACCGAGAACGATGTGAACCGAGTGTAAGTGGAGATAAGCTGTGCTCCACCCTGACCTCCGACTTAATTAGTTGGTGTAGGGCGGTTGGGAACGCGGGGATGGGCCAGGAGGAGGAGACGCGCTGCTGACGGAGCGGCTGTGAGAAGTGTTCGGTCTTTCGATCGCGGAGGAGCTTTTCGTGTTTGTCTTCTCCAGCTGGGAGATGTTCTGCAGAGGGGGAGAAGTGCAGAAGGGTAGTTTGAGCTTTGGGCTGATCTCCACCCCTCCACCTTCACCTCGGCCATGCTGCTGCTGCGGGCTTTAGCATCGGAGCTGTTCCCGACTTGAGGGGGGCGCTGAAGTCCACTAACCCTCCACCGTATCTCCTGACCAGCAGCCTTCTGTCATTTTATCCTGACTCACGCGTTCGGAGCCAGGGACGTTTGGGGAGATATTGCTGCATCTGTCAGTTTTGTCCCTTAACGAGGTTTCCTGAGGAGCTGCTGATCCAAAGTTTGTGATAAACATGGACGAACAACAACAGCAGAGCGACGTAGATGTTCGTGCCTGAAGCAGAGGGTCTGTTTATTCTGCAGACCTGTGTTTCAGAGACTCTGGTAGATGTGTCAGTGGACGAGAATGACCTCACCTCAGCGTTAGCAGGTCAGTCAGTCAGTGAGAATCTGTCTGTCTGTCTGCTAAACATCTGGAGTTTCTCCACCGAGTTTAAGGTGTTTTCCAACCATGGGAGGGAAACAGGCGAAAAGTCCGGGGCAGGAAGCAGGGGGCAGCCCCCTGTCGGCTCCGTGGAAGAAGCCCCCGGCCAGAGAGAGAACCGAGCTGAAGCCGGCGGAGAGGCTGAGCCGACCTGGGACCCCTCCACCTCCATACCAGCGACGGATAGGGATGATCCAGAACATGCTGCTCCTGGCCAAGCAGGGCAAACACGACGAGGCCACGGAGATGCTGAAGACCCTACGACAGGTACGGACTCGAGGAGCATGCGTGATCTTCAGTAGAGTAGAGTTAGGAGTGACTACAGTAAGATGTTGTAGCTACTTGACTGGTCAGGACGTTATCAGTTGTAGAGATGAACGATTCACCAGTTAACGATTCCATCTCCAATAACAGCCGTGTCCAGATCCTGGACGCTGGTGTCCTGCACAGCTTGGTGATCTCCCTGTACATCTGATTCAAACTGTGCTGGACACTGGTCACCCCAGGACTGGATCATATCACAGCATAAAGAACCACGTACATCCTGTTGAGAACCTCTTTAAAATCACAACATCTTAGTGCTGGCTTCTGTTGATGCAGTTATTTCCATTAAACTGGTCAAATCACTTTACTAATGCAGCTGAATTGAGTTTTCTATGAAGCATCGGCACAGTTTTTACTGGAACTGGAATCCAGAAGGTCCTTCACATTTTAAGCAAAATTTAACAAAACATCTGGACAATGTTAAGAACGACCCCTGAATCTGCTTTGAGTTTTCCTTCTGTCGTCAATAGCAGCAAAAGCTGGGAGTTCTTTCTTTATTTCTGTCTTTCTTTCTTTCTGTCTTTCTGTCTTTCTTTCTTTCGCATTAGACTCTGACTTCATTAGTGAGTAAAAGTGAGAAATCTGAACTAAATCCAGATGAATTTGACTTGTGAATCAATGAGTTGTTGAAGCCGATGTTCAGGCTATTGGAAATTGTTCATAATGTCACATATCAAAATCAACAAGATGATTATATACCAATAATATCAATATCATAATTGATCACCTCGTCTGTCCATTACTTAGACTTAGACTTAGACTAGGCTTTATTGTTTAGGCTTTATTGAATTTTCACCAACAGTGTACAACAGAACGAAATATATGAACAGAGAGTTGATATTGCACAAGGGAGACATGATTTTACATTACATTACATTTGTGTATCTGTATTGTCAGAGGGAGAGAAACAGAGGTAAACTGTCTTTCCACAGTTTTAACTAAGTTTCCTGTTTGATGTAAAGAACACAGCTGAGTGTTGATTGTGTTCCTTTTTTTTGCTGCCAGGCCAAATTAGATGGATGTCGTCAGCCTGGAACCAGCAACATAGCTTATCACTGTATTGACATTGCTCAGGATATGTCCTTCCACTAGCAATCCACCTGCATGCTGCACAGATAACAGTTCCTCTCTACCCGCTGTAGTGTGAGGATGCGTGTTTCACGTCCGTCAGTGCTGCTGAGACAGATGCCCAGAGGCTGGTCTGTCCTGAGCTGCTGATGCAATTAGAATGGCTGTGCGATTTATTACTGTCCTGTGAAACCACTTGGCCAATCTAAACCTCATGGTCCGCTATGGAGGGAATGGGCAGCGAACAAGCTGAAGAGAAGCCATGTGCCTGAAGGGAGAATCAGGGTGAAAAAAAGACCTTGCTTCACTCCATACTTGTCATTGACTCTGTACACGACGGACTTCGTTTGGCAGAATTGGAAAGCTTAGAGGGACAGTCCAGATTTACCACTGCATAAATTTGATTGCTATGTGGTCATTTCTAGCAAGGCATGTGTGCTCTGACCAGATTTGATGTTTGATATTGACTAAGAATACACAGGGATGGAAAACTTTTGGCTGCTATTAGAATATTATTTTTAATTAACAGTCATTATCCCACTACATCAAACTTTCTTTCACTCAATGGTGCACACATTTGTCCTTTATTGTAATAAAGAGAAATAATGAACAATGACAGTGGAATTATATAATTGTTTGCAGATATGGGCAAATCAGCGCTGGCCCACATCAGTGCATTCCTGATCTTTTTTGGGGCATTTTTCCGCCTTATGTTTCTTTATTACTGTTGACACTGCGGCATCAGAATCAGAAAAACTTTATTGTCCCTAAGGAAATTGCTTATGTGGCGACTGCAACATAGAAACAGTGACAAATAAACATACGTCTTATACTAATAAAAATACAAAGGTAATAAATATAAAAGTACTAAAGATACAAGGTAAAAATGACAAAAGTCATAAAAAGTACAATGGTAACAAAAAACTACAAATGTAAACTGTGTAATGTAAATTTTAAATGAAAAGCAGTAAAATAAGATAAATAGGATAAATTGTAGTAAAAAAGCAGTAAATTGCAGTGATTGCACTCATACTGTATATTGCACTTTGAGGTTGGTGAGGCACGAAGGAGCCAGAACTAGGGATGCACACTGATTTCTACATTCATTGTCCAAACCGTTTATCCATTTCGGGTTGGTGGGAAGCTGGCGCCGATCCCAGCTGACTATGCCTACAAGGCAGGGAACACCCCAGACAGGAGGTCAACATATCACAGGGCAACGGCGAGACAGACAACCATTTACACACACACACACTCACACCGTATGGGCAGTATAGCGTAGCTAGTCAACCTAAACTCTAAATCAGAAAATCAAATGGAAAAAAGCCACACAAACACAGGGAGAGCTTTTAGACTGCACAGAGAAAAGCACATGTGGCCAAGTAACCACTGCACACCACCTTGCTGCCCATGCAAATCATAATCATACTGGTGTCTGCAGGTATCTGCTAGAAAAACATCATGAATCCGCAGACAGATGTTTGCATCAAACTAATATTTCAAAATATGCATTTATTGCATTGTGAAAGTGACTATTGTCATTGTGACCTAGGGGTGGGAATTGCAGGGTATCTCACGATACAATACAATACGATATAATACGCGATACATGGCCTACAATAACGATAATATTGCGATACAGTGATTCTGTGATAATCGACATATCACACAACAGTGATATTGCCATACATCACAGTAACACGATAGCAAAGAAAATTTCCCACATTTCCTGCTATTGTGGTTGGGAGCACGGGGAAACTGCTACGTCAGAGCTGAGTGGCTTCAACGTGAATGCACCTTTTCAGAAACCAGCCAGCGCAAAGACTTACTCGAAAGCGTGAAGCCATTTCTGACCCGTGGCTTTAATTATTCTTTAACTCTAGAACAGTTTCTGTTCCCCTCTTGTGTCTGCCAACTGAAATTACTACTCATAGAACCAACTCCCTTTCCACCTCTTTTCCACCAGTATTCTCACCTGTTTTGCCGCACCAGACACTACATAGTCCACAATGCATTGTGTCATTTTATCTACAACCGGGTTGTAGGCTTCATGCGGAAAAGAGACGAGCAGAGATACGTCCATCATAAAATAATCCACTGTCTGTTCCATCAATGTTCGGAAAGCGAGGCAAAGTGAACCCAGATTTCCGATGTGGATGGGCATCTCTCAGTGAGCATTATCTGTGTCTCCCTGTTGATGAGTTACTTTTTAAGTTTCACCCGTGTCCTGTAGCGCCACCCAGAGGAGACATGAAGTAGTGATGCCAGTGAGTTAAATTTTAAAAACGTTTATTAATTAAAATATTGCTATTGCCATCGGCGTATCGATTATCATATTGTGTGAGCAAGAACGACAATATATCACTATATCGATATTTTGTCACACCCCTATTGTGAACACACCATCACACACAGTGCACCTCTGATCCCAGTGTCAAAGAATATCATTTTGTTACATTTTCCTTATCTAACAATTTAAGCTTATTAAAATAACTTGAAGTTATACCAGCATTTGTCTAATTCAGATAGATGTCCCTGTGTTAGCCGTTAAAATATTCTTCTGTTTGCATCCGCAGATATGTAAATGAAAATTACTGGTTATCAGTAGCAGCCTACAAATCCCACATTGGTGCATCAATAGACATACTGAATATAAAGCAAAGACTTTGTGGAACATGAACATAAAAGATATTCTTTTTGTTCCCATTGCTGTTGATGCAATGTAACAAATACTCATTACTTCATTACCCATTCACACCTCTAAAAACTGCAGTTACTGAATCCCATGTCTTGTATTTCTGTAGAGAAAATATTTCTATACAGTTTACTGTTTATTTGCTGAATTAAAAAATAATAATTTAAAGATATATAAGATATATTATACATGTGTACGCATAATTTTTTTTTTTAAATAAGCGAGACACACAATGCGGTCCTATAGGTTAGGGGCAGCTGTGATCATCTAGTCTTCCCAGTATTTCCTTGATGTGGAACATTGATGAAAGGCTGAGCCATAAAAGCTTTAAATCCCACGTATATCTTGACAGAATGAATTGACTGATTTGGTTCAAGCTGCAATGGGGTTTCAGGTACAAAGGCTATGTGCCATTTCCAGGGATTTCTGGTATTCGGTTCATGGCGTCTTTAAAATAAATCAGAATGGAATAGTCTTCCAGTGTCGCATGTAGTTTAAAAGTGGATTTAATGAGAAAGGATAGAAACAATAACAGATGGACCTCAGAGACCCTGGTTACTTAATGTGCCCTCCTGCTCAGAAACTGACAGCAGACCTTTGATTGAATGGAAGCTGATTAATTAAGATTCATCCATGTGGAGGGGACACTGTAGCAAGAGATTTACATAATGTGGTTTGCATAATTGGTAAGGCTGACCACTGGTTCAGTGAGAGATTGTTGTAGGAGGAATCCAGTAACGAGGGGAAAACCTTTGTAGTCGTTCACTCTTGATTGTTCAACTCTCAGTTCTCAGAATAGGTTTTCCAAGTCTTCATGTGCCTTATGCATTTATATTTCATGTCAGACTCCATCAAAAATGCATGCCGTTTTCTCTAGACGCACCACTGACTTTCTTCCCTTCTTTTTTTAATTGAATTTTCTTCTTTCGTGATGGTGGCACAGTTTTGATTTGTGCTTTAAAATAAAGATCCAACTCAACCCACTGACTGCTCCATCTGTAATTGCTTGTCCCTCCACCTGTCCTGTTGTTTTGTGTGTGACAAGGCCCTTGGATGTTAAAGAGCTTCTCATTACATTTGTCAGTTTGCAAAACTATATAATTGGCGCTTCTTTGAGCTGTAAATGTGTCACAACTTTGCAGTGAGAACATCCATTGGCAGAGTGACTCAGCTATGGTCAGTGATCACGATGGCACATAAGAATGGACACCGTTCAATTAACGCTTCGGTGCCTCATTTTCACATTTAAAAAGCCATTTACACTGTATAATGGCACCGACACTTTGTTCTCTTTCTGTTACAGAACACAATTATCTTCTCATGACCATTTTTATGTCTTTTTCCATCTTACTTCATCCTTTTCCGTCTTCGTGATTCCACATTTTTGCTTCCTGTCTCACACAGAACACTGGGTCTTGTTTTTTATATAAATACATGGGTTTCTAATCCCTTAATGATTATAATTTCTCAAACATATTTCATGTAATGTATAACAAAATCACAGCATGTAGCATTTAACGGATGGATTTCTGAGATAGCTGAGGGATTGGATACTATTAAAAGTTGGTATTGTATCAGTGATAAGATTCATTTGGAATAATCCATATATTGTCTTTTAATCTGTATTGAGGTAACAGTCTGCAATACTGATATTATTAAAGGCTGAAATATACAAGTTTGCTTCTAACCAATCACAGCTCTAGGTAAATGTTACTGGGTGTTTCGATGAATCGTTGTGTTCATGTGATCCAACAAAAGTAAAAAAAAAAATTGGGTAAATTTTTAACCATTAAATGCAATTGGTAAAGACCAGATATTCTACAAACAAAATGCTTCTTAGAACCTGAATGTGGGATATGTGATGTATATAATTATGCATGTCATTATGCAAAACAGTCTGTTTCCTCCAAGTGTAGCACTTGTGATTGTAATCAGATGATTTTTAAATGATTAGCTGATTTCCATTGGGGTTTTATTTCACAGCTTATTACTGAGACTGATGTCTTTATCCTTAAATCAAAATGTTCACACAAAATCCATTTAATGGCAAATGCATAGATGCTGTTGTACAAGTAATTGTTGTCTGCTGCTGAAATGGGTCTATTTTTTTCTTCTGTAGGATCTGGGAATGGAGTCCACGTCTCTGGATGACGTTCTCTATCGCTACGCCAGTTTCCGGAACCTGGTGGACCCCATTACACATGACCTGATTATCAGTTTGGCCAGATATGTTCACTGCCCTAAGACGGTAGAGTGATTAGTTCTTTTACGCATTATGATCATATCTCAGGGCACACACAGCCAAACACAAGCAAACTAGCGTCTGTAGAATGGATTTTGTGTGTGTGTGTGTGTGTGTGTGTGTGTGTGTCACTCTCACTCCAGGCTACAAGTGAGACAGGAAATGAATGGCACTTAGTTCAAGTAGATATTGAACACTGGAACAATAGAGGAGACAGTGACTGTCTCCATCATACAAAATTTCAAAAGCTTCCAGCCATTCATGAGTAGCTGCTAGCATCAATAAAGAGAAAGGCATTCAGTTCCAGAGATATTGACAGGAGGGAGTGGGAGAGAAAGGGAGAGCGAGCGACGGCAAACACCAGCACCAGTTCTGCCCTCACAAATGAGTCACATTCTGAAGACAGGTCAGCCCCCATAAGGAGTCTCCTGCTGCTGCTGCTGCACTTAATGGAGCAAATTAAGCAAAATAGCACAAACTACAAACACACAACTCAGCTTCTGCTCCAAGCTGCTTTAACATCTGACTGTAAAACACAATCTCTCTGCCATAAGGGGAACCATAGCAATACCACTGCAACCCCAGATTCCCTTTCTCCCCTTATTTTCCATGGCAACAGTCAATTTAAGAGAGTGTAACAAGGACGCAGTTGTTTAGCTCTGTATTATAACACACTAGATTTGAATTTTAAATTGTAGAATGTCTCTGCTTAAAAATGAAAGTATGGACTACTGGAAGATGTATGATGTATGTCATTGTTGCAGTTTTTAAAATAAATGATCTTCTTTTCATATTTATGAAGACGGATTGCTACTAAAAGTAATACCGGGGGTCCTCGACTTACCTCGTACTTGACTTATGGAAATTTGTGGCTGGTTACGTCACTGGCTAAAAAAAATGTAATGTGCATATTTATGGTCACAAACGGTAGTAGAAAGTTGAATGCGCACTCAATGCTTTGCGGTATTATGTGAGCAAAATACATTAAAAACAGCGCAACCCCTTCCCCCATTTCTGCCAACACACAGTCTCTCACACACTCCACATGCTCACCTGCTCACAAGAGCATGTGCAGTGTGTGAGAGACTGTGTGTTGGCAGAGATGGGGGGAAGGGTTGCACTGTTTTTGCTGTTTTTACTGTACTGTTTGTTTTATTCACCGTTAGTGTTGAATAAGAGTTAATGTGGATTGGTGGGTGAGATAGGGGGTTAATAGTGCACTGTGCTAAGGCACGGTCAGTGTGTTCTTGCCACAAATCAGCTCTCCAATGCGTTTACTGCTGTGAATGTGAATTTTGAAGATTAAAAAGAGCATTTCTATCTGGAGCAACGTTTCCTAAATGCTTTACAGTAATATGAGAGCGTTCCTGCATGTTACTGCTGTTAATGAAGCACAGTGCTGTTCAATAAAGCCTCTGCAGCATCATTACATGCATCAGTTCCGACTTACATCAAAATTCAAGTTGCATCACACACTAACCCTGACGTAATTTGAGGACCCCCTGTATTGTAATAGTGTGTTTAATTCTCATATTTTTTCATTTATACTCAATTACATTTGGATACATTTGGGTACAATATGGGAATACCCCTCAGTGCAGTGCAGGGTCCTTGTCTCTTGGCAGGTATGGTTGGTGCTGCTTGCCCCGGGTCTCCTCTTTCTCTTTCTCAGCATACCGGCATGTCGAGCATCTCTCATTAAGGCCTCCTGCTAATGCTTCTTGTAAACTACCCCTCTCAAAAATCACAACACCATGTTTTTCACTGTGGCCTGTGGGATGTGGCACAGATGTAAGAGGGAAGCTTTCTCAAGTTTCCCTTCCTCTCAGTGGGATGCAACAGAGCGGTTGGGGCTCAAGCTGCTCTCCCTCACCGCTCTGTCAGGTAAATGGCTCACACACCACTTATCCACCTATTTTTATCGGATTTTTTCATCTCCTTTCCATCTCCTTAGACCTGATCATTTTACACCGCGCTCTTTCTCAGCTCTATGACCCAGTGATCACAACAACACCTTGTGAGTTCGAGCCGCTGGGTTCTGAAGGCTGTGTTCTAGTTGAGGGGTAATTTAAAAAAAGATCTGCCCTCAGTTAGAAACCAGAAAACCAGAGAGCAGGCAATGAAGCTTAAATAAATGGAGGGTTCCTTGACCAAGTAGAGCTTTATACAGTACACAGAGTTTTATCTGAATATGCAACATACAACAACAGATAAATAAAGAGTTTTTATTGTGTTTTTATAGCGATGAGCAGGAACGGCAGTGAAAAGAATAGTCAGAGATTCATGGATGCAAGGCTCCAGAAAGCACATCTCCAAAGGTCAGGTGATATTGCACTGACGGGCTTGCAGAGTTCCAGGGGGGATGGATAGCTAAGCTAGAGATGAACTTATACTATAATGAATGGATAAGAAAAGGTTGATGGCTGAAGCAACTTGATTGATTCTCAGTTATACAGAACTTACTGAAGATAAGTTACTCAAACAAGCAGAAAATTACTCATTTGCAGGCCTGCTAGCGTGTGATTTGGGAAGGTACCAAGCATGTGGTGATGCACATACACAGACTTCATGCATTCATTGATTGCGAATGATGTAACCAGAGTGGGTTTTTCGTAAAATATTCAATATAAAAAATTAGCTCAGTTATTACATAGTAATCGAAATGATGTGTGAATCACTGATAAAACAGAAATCCACACCAGAAGGACGTCTAGATGTTTGATCTTTCCAGTTAACTTTAGTGAAGTATGCAAAGAATTGTGTTATTCACTTTATATGCTTCAAACGTTCATGTTTAGAGCCAATAGTTATTTTTCAGTCATTTTTATTGTTTGACATAAAAACGAATTACTGAATCATTAACCAGTAACTCTGTAAAAAAAATTGCAACTTAACCTCATAGTAATGAATTGTGAAGTGCATGTTGTGCCACTGATGATGCCTATTTTGTACATTTATTTACATTTGTTTATATTTGTTTATTTGCACTATATAGGTTTGGTAGGGTTTTGTTAAGGTTTTATATTTCTTATTTCTTATATTTCTTATATTCTTTATTTCTTTATTGTGCACTATTTATTGTTGTTTGCTCTTAAATTGCTTTTAAATTGTTTTTAATTTATGTTTATATATATGGGGGTCATGGGTGGTCGCAAAAAGCATTTCACTAAACATCATACTGTGTGTGATTGTGTTTTTGACAAAATTTGAATTTTATATGCAGTTGTATATTTGCTAATGCACTGGAATAGATGTATTATGCATATTAAAAATATGATATAGAATTAGAACTTTTATGTTTGTCCACATTATAGAAAGAGACATCAGTGTGACAGAAGCAGTGGGAGACATTGGAGGAGGCAGAAACAGAGTGTGTGCATTATTCTGGCTGGAGTAGAGCTGCAGTGCTGATGCCCAGGCCTGTCTGCTGTACCATTTAAGCTGTGACAGTGTCCCCTGTGTACAATAACATTGCCAGGGGACTCGCTGTCTGTCTGCAGGGGACGCTGACCAGCCATGTGTTACTGTCATCCTCACCACTAGCAGCAAACACGGTCATTCTTATGTCTCTGCCCTACTGCTACTCACTGCTCTAGATTCAGCTTTTAACCTTTGTGGAGGTCAGTCCATTGAAAACTAGAACCCACAAGGGTGGTATTGATTTAGAAACTGATTCCTTTCATTGACATAGAGGGTTTTCATTGCAGGCTGTGTGCTCTTTGTGAAAATCTTTGTGAAGGTACAGTAGTTGTATTTAGCTCACAGTTGACTTAAAAGGTTAGCTTGGTATCACAGAGTCTGAGCTCTTGCCAACCTTGAATTCTGAAGTGTATTTATACTAGAATTTCATGGATACAAGCATGAAATGCTTGATTATTACAGAAGGTCATAGTATTTATCCTTAGATATACTTTCTGTTTATGTGGCCATAGTAAAAAGTGCATAAGCACAAAACTTGCCAGAGATGTGGAAAGCTCAGACACCAAATGTGCTGAGACAGACTAATATATTGTACTGGCTGATTTAGAATTGATTGCTCAGTGGTCTTTTCTCATTTGCTGTATTGCAGAGTAATGAGCTATATTTTTATACAAACACTGATTTTAGGCTTAAGTAGAAAGTAATTGATATGACTCATGATAGCAGCAGTGTTATATATTCAGTGTAGTTTTACTGAAATGCAATTTTACCTCATTCAAGCCCAGGTAACTGAACATGAATGACACCTGCCCTGGAAATGACCATTATTTCCATTATCCCTTTTGCTAGAACGGCTCCGTTAGTCATGAATAAATGACAGATTAATATAACTTTAGTATTTTTGGCGCGCAAGTGTATTTATTCTATTGCACTTTAGTCGTAGTTGTAAACAATATGATTTAGAATATCTGCCGTGCGAAAATCCTTTTTAAGGCAGATCTTTTAACGTCTCTTCGGTTATAAAACCTTAGGTCGAATAAGGGTAAATATAAATAAAGCAGAGTTAAACTCATCATCATGCAGCTTCACAGCCTGTAAACACATTATGCACACCTTCGTTGTAACTTCAGTGCACACGCAGCCATCATTGCTAATCTGAGCTAGTGTAATAGCTGTGTCAGAATGAGTCAGAAATAGCACGTCTGTCAGTCTCTATTGCGCCGCTGTCCTGTCACTGCAGTCAGCAGAGAAATTAGATTTTTTTCCCCCTGTCACTCTGGTTTTCTGTCAGACAGCATTCAAGGGACAAACCAGATAAAAAGGTTAGCATTTATTAATCTGTGGTGAACAGCCTATTAATATCTATAAAGGATTTTCCCATTTAATGATTGGAAAGCTCCCTTTTTTTGACATACAGTATCTTGGGTTCATACTTGAAAACGATATTGTGGAGGCTACAGTGGTTATATGCTTGTGCAGGTGGGTATTATAGCTCCAAGCTGTATGTCAGTGACACATACACATACTGAAGTTAAGTAACACCATAATCCAAGTGCCTTTTTAAACAATTAGTTTAGGTTTTCAGCTGTGTTGCAGCATGTCACTTCTGTATGATAAATATAGTAAATATGTTGATACAGATAAGGGGCAACCGTGGCCCAATGGCTGGACCAGAGAGTTACCAGTTGCCGGTTCAGTCCCTGGGACCGGCAGGGAAAACACAGGTAGGGATGAGTGAATAATGGCTGAAGTGCCCTTGGGTAAGGCAGTTATTCCCTTACCTGCCCCCTTGGTCTCAGGTGTGCAGCCCCCTGCTCCTGGTTTGTGTGTTCACGCAAGACTAATTCACTGTTCACAGTGTGCGAGTGCCACATAATCTGACCATAAGATGCTTTATGTTGGAATATCTTGTTCTATTTGTATCCCTGTCCATCCTCCTTACCCTTTGTTTCTGCCTTCTCTGCCCGGGTCAGGAAGGCGACTCTCTGGGGGCTTTGGAGAAGGTGTGTCGTCAGCTGACCTACCACCTGAGCCCACACTCACAGTGGAAGCGACAGGGTCTGCTGAAGAGGAAGCCACAGGCCTGGTAAGCAAAGCAGACGGCGGAGAGGAGAAGGAGGAGAGCACGGGTGGGTGTCGTGGATGCTGCAAGGGTATCCGATATATTGCCTACCTTACTGGCGCAGTAGGCTCACACACCCTCCTCTCTCCATCTCGTGTTCTCTCTTAAGCCGGCTGCAATCTGTGCAGCAATACTAGTCTTAGAAGTTGATTGCATGTCACACTGTGAAAGATGATGGCAAAACGGTCTGGGCCAAATGATGACACTATAAAAATTTGGTGACAGATTGGACACATATTTACTTTCTATATGTATATGAAGGTAAACAGCCCCATGGTGGTTCTACCTTCAATATTTGGTATTGTGTCAAAGATCAACAAGCAAACCTGGTTGAGCAACTTATTTTAATTTTAGCTGGCAGCCATTATCATGGCACATATAGTGGGTATCTTTCTCCCACCTCTATCTCTTTCTATAATCTATTTCATTCCTCTCCAATAGCCCATTATGCTATCAGCCAGCTCTATCAGAGGAAGTGTACCAACCCACACCCGTCATCTGCTGAGCCCTTAGTGACAGTTTGGCCCAGTCCCCCGGCTCAAAAAAAATTCATTCAAATATAAATTTTTTATGCAAGTACAGATAACTGAATTGACTGGCTTACCCTTAGATTTGCTCAGAGGAGGCAGATGACAGCCCATGAGTGCAAGGCCTCTTTCATTTATTAAAGTGATTAGTCAATATAAAAATAAAGCTCTCATTGGATCCTTGCAGTTGGGCTTAGTCGTCACTCTACCTGCCAATTGTCTGAGCACTGAGCGAGTAATAACAAATTAAAACCATGGCCACAAATGCACTCTTGATCTCTTTGGGTCTGAAACCACACTTTAAGGACTCCTGAGAGGCCCAAAGGTGCTTAGGAAACCGTATCTGATATTGTGTGTCCCACAGGCTCACAGTTTCCTCTGTTCTAGACTGCTGTCTCAGCCACTTTCCTCCCTGTCACTCCATTCATGAATAGCAGTATATTTTCTCAGTACTATGATACAGTCAATGAAAGTAAGAGCTGGTAGACATCAGCTTATGCAGTGGGTTGGGCGCTTTTTCTACCACTATATCTGTGAAGGCTTCTTCAGAGCGGGTCTGTGGGTGTGCATTAATGGGCTCCCAATGAGGGGCAGGTGTAGTCCACGGAAAAATGAGCCATTGCCTGGGGTTATAGTAAATAATACTGTGGAATTTAATATTTTATTTACAGGACTACCTGCATAATCCATAATTAAACTGGTGAGATATTGATTTCTACCTGACACAGTAAGTGGACATCCATGCTAATTAGTGGATTTGGCCATTTCAACCACACCCACTGTTAGCATGTACACAAAATCAACCATACAGCCATTATGTGTCAGTGGATAGATGAGTTATACTGAAGAGCTTGGTGATTGTATTGCACTTTCATAGAATACCACCTTCTCAGCAGGTGAGTTTGTCAAATTGTCTACCTTCAGTCAGCTTAGAGGAAAGAAATAGGTAGAAACTCTAAGGTTTAAAGGGCTGTGTCGCATATTTGGGTCTATCAGTCAGTGCACTGCATGTGTAGTGGGAGTGGGAAGTATATAGGTCTGTGTTTATAGCCTGCACTGTTGAAGGCTCTGGGGATTCAATGGAGCTTTCTGCTCTCTGTGCTGATTTCTCCACCCTCCCTGGGTCTGGGCTGAGGAATGGAGGGATAAAAGCCTTGCTGAGCTCTAGCTATTTGAACATATCTCAGTCCACATTGCTGCTGCTGCTACTGCCAATGCTGTTGCCTCTACAAGACGGTGGCTGGGGCATGGGTTCTACACTGACCCAATTAGATACCTCTCCTTCTCTCCTTTTTTCAGCTGGCTTGTTTTTAGTCCTCGCTATGTAGGCAGATTCTGCTACGCTGTTCGTGTTAGTAGCAGCTCTCAAGGTTTTTTTATTTTTGGTCTCAGCTCAGTGTTTGTTTCCCCTATCGCTTGCAGTTGAGTCAGGTATTGTTGTAGATGAGCCGGCGGTATCTAAATGGGCTGATTAGTCAGAAAACCTCTTCACATTGCAGCTGTGCTTGTTTTCTAGCCAGCTTGTTGGAGTTTAATGTACATTTTACATCACAAACCAACTGAAAGCTTTCATGGTGTTGTACTACAAACTTGCATGAGTTTGTATTCCTTCCTAAAGAAGGAATTATTCTAAAGGCAGGCTCAGTGCTATGTTTAGGTCAAAAACAAGGCTGTAGTATTCCCAAGGCCTGAATGAATCTGAGTAAAGAGGCCCCCTGAAAAGCAGAGAGGCCTTGAGGATTCTGAGTGTCTGACCCTATTCCTTCTTTCATACTGTCCTTTTTTTGATGGTCGATTGCTGATGTAGATGAGTTAGGCCACTCAAAAGCAATCAAACATCCATGCACCATGTACAAAACTAAATTGACACTATAATGAATATTCAAGCCTCAAGCAAGAAAAAGCTTGAATATAATAAAAGGTTCACCAGCAACAGGGACAACCGCAAAATTCATTTAAGAACGTCAGAAGTGTCTTACCTGGGCAAAGAAGAAAAATAACTGGACTCTTGCTCAGTTTCCAAAGTCCTCTTTTAAGATAAATGTAAATTTATCCTTTGGAAATCAATGTTTCAGAGTCTGGAGGAAGAGTGGAGGGACAGAATCCACGTTGTTTGAAGTCCAGTGTGAAGTTTCCACAGTCAGTGATGATTTGGGGCCATGACATCTGCTGGTGTTGGTCACTGTATTTTCTGAAGTCCACAGTCCACACAGCATCTACCAGGAAATCTTAGAGCACTTCATGTTTCCTTCTGCTGACAAGCTTGGAGATGCTAATTTCATTTTCCAGCAGGACTTGGCACCTGGCACAAGCTCGATATCAAAGCAACCTGGGCTTCCATCACACCTCAGCAGAGTCACAAGCTGATCGCCTACATACTACGCCAAATTGATGTAGTAATTCATGCAAAAGGAAGCCCAACCAAGTAGTGAGTGCACAGGACTGAACCTTCTTTTCAGAAGCCTGACATTTCTGAATAAAATATAATTTTTTATTGACCTTATGTGATATTCAAATTTTCTGAGACAGTGAATTTTGGATTTTATTATCTGTAAGCCTTAATCATTGAAATTCCAGGAAATAAAGGCTTGACATATTTTACTCTATGTGTAATAAATATATATAATATATGGATTTCACTTTCTGAAAGGAATGTCAACTTTTTCACAATACTCACATTTTTTTAGCTGTGCCAGTATATGTTTTTTTCCAAGATTGTGTAGCTCTATTTTGCAAACCTTGCACAAACTCCACCTCATCAGTTCATAAGATGTTGATGTTTTCTTGGCAAATTCTGTATCAGCTTCAGTGGGTCAACAAATGGACCTCTGTGGGGGCAAGTGGGTGTTTATAACTGTGGTGGAGTTGCAGTATGATGGGGCTACATGATTTTAAGGCTATTTTTTAGTCACCAACAGGTCATAAACAAAAAATCTAGATTGGGTTCCATATTTAATTGCCGTTCAGCATATTTTATGTGTGAATACTACAATGGCATGAACATAGAAGCTCACCAACCAGTCACCAACTCTGACCAAATATAGCCTTCTTAATATATGGGCTGTTCACTAGGAAGCGCAATCCAATGACAGTGCAGCAAACAAGTCGATGGAACATTCACCTCAGCTCATCAAAAAATAAGATACAATACATGATGAAGAGCATGGCTGTGTCACAGAGAGAACAAAATGTTCTTGCGTCATGCTCAGTAGCACAAATGCCTAAAGAAAGAGAAGGTATAGAGAGAAATGGCAAATTCTTAATTAATTAAAGCATTCATTTTAGCTCTTGTTTGGCCTGTTCTTTTCTGTATTTTTATTTGTATTTTTTTAGAAATCATGGATGCCACATTCTCTGGTCTAAGGAAGAGAATAAACATCTGACTCATTATCAACACACATTTCAAAAGCCAGCAAGCATCTATAATGATATGGGGGTGCAGTAGTGCACATTGCATGGGTAGCTTATAAATATGGAATGGCACCATTCATGCTGAATAATATATACAGGTTTTGGAGCAACATATTGTACTGTCATTCAGCATTCTGCATGTTTTTTCAAGAAGGTCTTGCTTATTTCAGCAAGATGATTCAGAACTGCATTCCACACGTATTACATCATGGTCTGTCTGCAGTTGAGACCTTTAACCAGTTGAAAACATTTAGCAGATAGGATAAATTACAAGAAACAAGTTGCAAGAGCTGCAACTGGAAATAATAATTTTTTGATCAACACCCATGTGTTAATGTTATCCAAGTGATAAATGGAAATATGTAACTACATTTGTTCATAATCTAGACTATTTAAAAGCAACAATTCAAAAGCAATCAGTGTCCATGTGATGTGGACATGACAACACAACTGCTAACTGACAGTCAGGCTCTCTGTGTTCAGTATTCAAGCCTCGGGCAAAAATAATTGGACATTCTGATGTTCATAGGTTAAATCCTAGACCTTAGTTTATGGAAAGCTATCACAATTTTAAAAATAAATTGGAATTCTTATGTAAAATCATTAAGTTCACCCTAGATTTGTATATGCAGTCTGCATGATGCTGATTACTGTATATAATTTAGCATTAGCTACAGTGCAAAACTAAAGACATTTCAAACATCACGCATATTTTGCGGGTACACCTGTAAATTGAATGTATCACTTTAATGAGAACAACTATTATTCACTCTGCTTAACTATTGTTGGGCTCTACCTAACATTGTTGTGCTATAAATAAATGCCTATGTGAAAGCTGTCTCAATTATATTTGACATGATATCATAAACCACCTGTAAGTCATTAATTGTATTAGGAACTCAAATAGTTCTGGCCTATCACTTTAACTGTTCTCTCCAGCTATGACTCACTGGCATTAGTCCCTTCTGCCAGTGTTTCATTAGAGGAGGGCATTATCATGAGCTAATGATCCACTCCAGTGCAGGGCTCCTCTCCTAACTGCTTGGTGTGAGCGTGACCCCAGCCACTAGCCCCCCTCCTTTTCCTGAGGATAGGGTCCATGATACAGACATGCTCCTTTTTTACATTTAAATGACTCATATTGGAGAATTCGAGAGATTAAGCCTCATTTAAAGAGCATTTTGTCTTGCACAGTAGCTCCTCTGTCCATTACATTAGACCAGGGGTGCTCACACTTTTTTGGCTTGCGAGCTACTTTTAAATTGACCAAGTCAAAATGAGCTACTAACAATACAAATGCTAAAAGAAAATTACACACAGAGAGAGAGAGAGAGAGAGAGAGAGAGAGAGAGAGAGAGATAGAGACTGACTTTATATTTAAAATATATATTGTTTACCTTGCATAGCAGCATGAACATGTTTGGCTCAATGCAGTGC
>JBBIGC010000001.1:21997412-22009759 GCA_037576955.1 Lepidarchus adonis
GTCCGGTGCGGCTAATTTATGAACAAAACAGGATTTTCCCCTAATTTTAGCTTGTGCGGCTAATATTCAGGTGCGCTTTGTAGTCCGGAATTTACGGTACTCACTTCTGATTCACTAAGAAGGTCAATTCAGATCTAATATAAAACTGAGAAATTAGGTTTACTCAGTGACTTGTGACAGCCCTCAACCTATACCTATGTGCCTATGTGACCCTGCTGGAGAGGAGTGTGAGCAGATGTGTGTGGTTGTGCATATGTGGTAGTGTGAATGAGAATATGCTCACATGCTTTCCCCATAGAACATAGTGGGAGATATGGAGAGCTGATTAGTGGAAAAACCTCGCCTGATATTATAAGATTAAACTCAGGCAGTGTTTAAACTTCTCTCTTTTTATGCATCAAAGCTACACCCAGCAGCATTCATCCTGTTCAGCTTCTAATGAATATGCATGTCCCAAGTGGCAGAATACACTTGAGTGTTTCTGACAAAAACAGTGGGAAAACCAAAAATCACACCAATGCCCCCTTGAGAAAAAACAGTGCTTTATGAAGGAATGACACCAAAGATGGAGAAAGAAAGAGTTGCTTAACATTGTTGAATATAGAGATATTTAAAGAATTACAGTGGTTCGGATGCTGACAGTTAAACCTATTCACACTTTGCTCTTCCATACATTCAATTGCTGTACAATTGCTGTTTATTTGTTAATTATATTTTTTATCTAATCCTCCAGCCCTTGTCTACTGAAGTTCAATGTATTTAATTGTTATATGAGACATATACTTATCAAAGAAGTACTGACATCATTTTGTAGTCTAGATTTCTTTACCATGACTTCTGTTCAACTTGAGCTTTCACTAAACTTTACCGGTAGTTCAAATGTGTTAATAGGTTTTAAACATAAGCTAAATTCATGTATTTTTACAGTATCAGAATCCTGATAGGAAACTTCCTTGTAACAGGTAATGATATGCTTTATACTATAATACAAGCAAAATATTACATGCAACATGCTTCCTATTGTGTTCTTCTTTTGTAGATAAGCAACTTTCAGGTCGTCTTCAATTTCCCAAGGTATTTTGGAGGTAAATTCTGTTCCTTTTCAGAATGGTCTTATTTTACAGGGATGTAAATTATATTCTCTTCCTATAGTTTTAATGTACACTCATTTTGTCAGCACAGAGCAGTTATATTGCACTGCAGTTCAGAATTCATTATATAAGCTTTATTACAGTGGGTTTATGAATTATCGGCAGTGACAAGGCACTAAAAATTTGATTAAAAAAATTATGAAAGGCTTTGCCATGTCTAGTAGGCTAGTGCATCTCTTTACAGTACACAGAGTAGTAAGAGACCGAATGCTATATTTTTATTTAAGGTCAATATGTGGCATTTTTATGTATGTGATTTAATGTACCCAACACCATTTGACCCATTTTGATTACTTGAATACAGTGGTGCTTGACCATTTGTATTTGTTCTGCATTTTATATGAATTGGGCCTAAAAAATAGATTAAGAAAACCAAGTTAATGAAACAAAAGTTATTTTTGTTGGTCATATATCTACTGAAAAAATTATCATATATATTATCATATAAAAAAATTAAGTGAATCTACCATCAGGAGAACTCTGAATAGCAATTATGTGTATGGCAGGGTAACAATATTTTCTCCTCCCAAAGTACTGCTGACCATCTACAGATTGCTAAATAATTATGTGGATAAACCAGATACTGCCAGAATGTTTTGTTGGTTTATACATCTAAAATAGAACTTTTTTAAATTAAATGAGGAGCATTACATACAAAAATACAACCTTATCTGTGAAGCATGGTGGTGGAAGTGTCCTGTTTTGGCTGTTTTGCTGCATCTAGGTCTGGATTGCTTGCCAACATTGATGGAACAATACATTCTAAACTATACCAAAGAATTCTACAGAAAAATATCTGAATCTGATGAGAAATGAATCTCGAGAGACAGTGGGTCATGTAGCAAGACAATGATCCAAAACAGACAAGTCGTTCTACCAAAGAATAAAGTGATGTTCTGAAATGAACAAGTCAAAGTCCTGACCTTAATCCAAATGAAATGGGGAAAGGCCTAAAGCAAGTGGTTCATGGAAGGAGGAAACACTCCAATATCTAAGAGCTGAAGCTGTTTTGTATCGAGGAATGGGCTGAAATTCCTCCAAGTCGATGTGCAGGACTGATCAACAATTACCACAACGATTTAGTCACAGTTACTGTATTGCTCCACAAGGAGACTCACCACATACTGAAAGCAAGGGTTTGCTTACTTCTGACACAAGCAAATATACTAGTTTATCTTTGAAAATCAGGCAATGTTTTGGGTATCATTCTTATAAAAATATTTTTCAAATTTTAATGGTTTCACAAACTATAAAACACCAATGTATATAAATACACTTTTGTGATTGGTTGTATTGTACCTCATACACAAAGCAGTTTGGGCTGAAACACTCTTTATAACTTCAGTGTAAATGGGTGAGAGCTAAACTGTTCAAAATGTCTTGCAGAAATGACAAAACCAGGGACTTTAAGAATTTGTAGTATTTCCAGCTTAGTTTTCATATATGGACAGGGAAGTAAATGTTTTTTTTCACTTGTTTTACTCATTATATTACATTTGAAAAACATATGGACAGTTCAGTTATACTCGGTGATATTGGCCATTTTAAAAAGCAATGAACAATAAATAAGATGCCATTTAAGAATGCTTCTAATGTACATACTCTGAGATTTGAAAACTACAAAATATTGAAGAAATTGCAGAATTGAAACACACAGCAGTGATTTGTTGTGATTGTGGATATGATTAACCACACAAAGCCACTCATCTATAAACCCCATTTCAATGCAATGCATATACCAAATATACCTGACTAACCTTGATACATGTTCTGGAATGGGCAGAGTGTTTTTTCTTTCTGTACTTCAAAAACCAATCAGTAGAACAGAAAGGAAAATGTACAAACTCAAATTTCCAGAAAGACATTTTACATAAAATGCAATAAAAACTGCTTTATTATCTTTCTTGAACTTGTATATAACTGTTTAAAGTTCAAATAAATTATTTCCATTTTTCCCACTGATCAATTTATTATTATATACATTATTTTATAAATATATACAAATTTAGAGATTGATGTCTGCAACACAAGAGGCTGGGACAAAGTAAAAATAAAACTTTATAGAGAATTCAACATTTTGAAAAAAGTTATATATACAATTGTATGTATACACACACACACACATATATATATAAATTGTATATATAACTTTTTTCAAAATGTTAGAGAGAGAGAGAGAGAGAGAGAGAGAGAGAGAGAGAGAGAGAGTCACATGGGCTTGGGAGGAAAACCACCATCACTTAACAATCTGCATCAATAAATGCAACCTGAAAATATTACACAAAGAGAAAGACAAACTTCAGTTCTATACAGAAACACTAGCCCTGTCTAGACCTGAACTAATCTCAGGTGAACTGAAAAACAGTGGAAACATATACTGTGGTCAGATGAATCCCCCTTTCAGCTTGTTTTCAGGAAAAATGTATTTTGAGCTTTCTCTATGCCAAATATGAAATGTACCATTTAGAACATTGAACATCTCATGCTATGGGAATTATATCTGGGAATTTTAGAGACTTTCTGCCATCGAGGCATTGTCTTTTCCCAGGAATTTATTTGTAATTTACAATACCAGACATCATTCTGCACAATAGTCTTCATAGATATTGTGTGTGTGCTTGACCGGTCTGCCAGCTGTCCAGTCTCCTGTTGAAAATGTATAGAGCATCATGAAGTCAGACAATTGGTCACCACAGACTGTTAGTAGCTGAGCAGGTGAAGTCTTTTATAAAGTAAGAATAGGTTTTAAGAATCCACTTTCAGAATTGCCTAACCCTAACAGTTAGTCTCCTCAGTTCCCAAATGATTAGTCTAATTAAAAGAGGTGATGTAACACAGTGGTAAATATACCTTTTTTATATACATTTTTTGTGTTGTGATTGCCAAATCATACATTTGTCCATATTTACAAAATACATTCATGTTGATCAGCAAAAACAATGGAAAATTTATCTTTAAAATGTAATCAGTTACAAAAAAGAGAGTTAACAAATCATACATTATTTTTTATGGACAATACCTTTGTGGAAATCTTGGTATGTACATTTTATTTCTGTTTTACAGAAATTAAAATTAAAATTAAGAAGAACACACCGCCTATTACTAAACATAAAGCAAGGTTAGTAAAGTATTTCTGTTTTTTACTACTACATTTATTACATTGAGGTTCTTTCCCAAATTCTTTACTAAAGAAAATTACTGGAATGCCTGAGCAATCCATTCATCACTCACATATGGTCAGCAATATTGACCCTTTGCTGAAACATTGTTTTTATTCATCAATTTATTGACACCACTATGACACAAAAAATACATGTTGCGTCCCAAACTGTGTATGGACACATTATTGTGCAATTGTGCAAAAATACAGCATCCAATTACAGTGCATAGTGACCTCTAGTGGACATTCAGGGCATTGCTGTAATCCAAAAGCCACTGACTGTTTTTTTAAGGAAAATATAGACCATTAGATAGATAGATAGATAGATAGATAGATAGATAGATAGATAGGTAGATAGATAGATAGATAGATAGATAGATAGATAGATAGGTAGATAGATAGATGGAGTTTAATTACAAATTAGTTTAATTAGGATACGGAGTCATTTACTGTACATGTAGAAGAAAGTATTTGTAAACATTTGACTTTAATGCGTAGACATGAGCAGTCATTTTCACATTACAGACTTATTTTATTTCATTCGAGCTTTTCTCTGAGTTAGTTCTTCCTCGAACATCCCGTTGTTATAAGGTTTTACACGGTAATACCTTCCTTGAGGCTATTTCTGGAAGCCCTGCGCACTGATTGTTGTGCGAATGCGAATGTGGGCTATATTGCATCACATCCGGGAAATAAGGGCAAAAATGCTGCCCCAGTCGGCCATTTCAAATATTTGAACTCTCCCCCCCCCCTTCCCCCAGTGACAACTTCTTGGTGGAGGAGTCGGTCCGGACAAATGATCGGTTAATCTGGGACCGCGACCGTGCCTTCGTTTTCGCACATGTGCTGTGGGAGTGTAAGAGTTTCCGCTGCCTGAGTGTTAATCAAGGCGAATGCTGTGCACAGTCGGAGCGGGTTCCGCGGTGACCTTACTATCATCGTTATTAACACTATTATCAGTATTTGTATGAGTTGAGGGCTGGTTGCGGATCCGCAGAGGCGAAGGGGAAGGCCGGTGAAAAAGCCTCGGCTCTCGGGTGGCAGCCATGGCCGGGAATTTTGACGCCGAGGACCGTGGCAGTTGGTATTGGGGACGGTTAAGTCGACAGGAGGCGGTTTCTCTCCTGCAGGGACAGAGGCACGGTGTCTTCTTAGTTCGGGACTCTATTACCAGCCCGGGGGACTACGTGCTGTCCGTCTCGGAAAACTCCAAAGTCTCGCATTATATCATCAACAGCATCAGCGGCAACAGTCGACAGTCAGCTCCCGGTAAGACTGCGCGAGACGAGCTAAGCTAACTAGCATTAGCTTGTGTAGCGTTAGCGGTTACTGCCTCTTTTATTATTCTAACATTCTCGTAAACCACTTTTTTGCTATATTAGAAAGTTATGTTTTACCATTTCCCACTTTTTAAATCTCGTTTGGACATTTCTTTGTTTGTTTTAGGACAAGTATTTGCTGCTACCACAGCTAGCAGCTAGGCGCAGTAATGCTAATGTGTACACACTTTGGAGGAATTACTGAAAACCTACGTCTGAATAGTGGTTCTTTTATGACTGTTCTGTGCAGAGGGTATAAATTGATACTTTCTGAAAGCCCAAATGATATAAGATTGTCTGTGGTACCTATTAGCCACTTAGCTAGAACGGTAGACATCTCTTCAGCCAGACTGAGGGAGGGAGATTGAAGTGAAGTGATTTGTACACTGTCCAACCTACAGAGTATAAGATATAATTGGACGAGTTAACTTTTTAAACTCTCAGTTTCGTGAAAATAATGCGATACTGCTATAATTATGAGGATATGCATGACTGTTCTGGAAATCACTCCATCTTTTCGTGATGTAATTGCTGATGTATTATCTTCATCTTTTCATGGGCATTGTGTAACGTTGAATGGATTCGTGAAACATATTATGCAAACTTAATGCATTTCTCTTCATTCAGTCTTTTAAACATACCCTCTCTTACACACTTGCAGGCGTTTTTGATACTGACACATTATGCTTCTTGTTTTACACTCTCTTGCAACCCTTGTTCAGGACTGCCCGCTTCTCGGTTTCGTATCGGAGACCAGGAATTCGATGCCCTCCCTGCCCTGCTGGAGTTTTATAAGATACACTACCTGGACACCACTACTTTAATTGAGCCCATCAACAAAGCCAAACACTCCTCTGTCATCAATGCGGGAACAGGAGGTGTCCCTCAGAAGCTTGAGGAGGAGTATGTTCGTGCTCTGTTTGACTTCCCTGGCAATGATGATGAGGACCTTCCCTTTCGAAAGGGCGATGTGCTTCGGGTGCTGGAGAAGCCAGAGGAGCAGTGGTGGAATGCTCAGAATTCAGACGGCCGTGTTGGTATGATCCCTGTTCCCTATGTGGAGAAATTCCGGCCTGCTTCTCCGACGTCTGGGACTCTGGGTAGTGGAGGGACAGGCCCTGTGGGTAATTCGGATGGCCACAATTCCCAATCCCCTCCTTTGCTTGGTGAGCCAGGCCAGTATGCTCAACCCACTTCTTTACCCAACCTGCAGAATGGGCCTGTCTTGGCCAGAGCAGTTCAAAAGCGAGTGCCCAATGCGTATGACAAGACGGCGCTTGCTTTAGAGGTACAGATATTTGTTGGATTTTTACATTTATTTCCATTTGTTGCTTTAAGGATGTTAATAGATCTAAAGGTTATTCAGAACATCTTAACAAATGTTCTGTTAAATATTCTCTGCTTGTGTATTTGCAAAGTGCTCTTTCATTGACATGGCAATGTTTTCCCTTAGGTTGGAGACTTGGTGATGGTGACCAAGATCAACGTAAATGGGCAATGGGAGGGAGAGTGCAAGGGGAAGCGAGGCCATTTTCCCTTCACGCATGTTCGCTTACTGGATCAGCACAACCCAGAAGATGACCCCAGCTGAGAGTGGAGACTGACTACCCTGCACAGCCCTTAGATGCGCACACCCGCTCTCTCCTCACACCTTCTCATAACTGACATGCCGCAGCAGTAGCCTCTTCTACTAGATCCTTTTCCTATCCATCCACTCATTGTTTTGTGCCATCATGTCATTCATGCAAATATATACAGTATCTGCAGTAATTTCCTTATTAGAACTTATGCAATGAATTGAAGTTAGCCTAAATAGACACTAAACATCTTGGACATCTCTATAGGTCATCCTAAGCAGAGGAGTGTGGCTTATTGTGAGTTTGAGAGAGGTGCTGTCTGCTTGTACTCAAAACTAGCAGTTTGGTGTCGCTGTAAGGGACTGTTTCTCTGCATTCGAGTAGCATACACTACTCATGTTGATTTGCTAAAAGGTGACTGCTTTGAAGGGGATTCATTTTGAGCCCTTTATCACACTACAAATCATCTGCCATGTGATTTATATACAAGGTGTCTGAAGAAAAAATACTGATCATACATATATTAATGTTTACCATTATGTGCTTAATTTGTATTCCTTTAACCTTTTTGTGCACACAAGTTATTTCATTTGGCGTTTGGTAGTTGAAGTGTGTGGTTGACTTCCGGTTGATCACTGCAGCAAAGCAATTATGGATGATGGAGACTTTATTTTGAAGATGCAAATCAGTTTTGATAAAACAAAAGCACACATTGAGATCTTGCCACTTGTGTGCCTGCCAAAAAAAATCCTTCCTTAGACTGAATGTAACAAAAAGTAGTACTCGCCAACATCTCTGAAACATCCCACTGCAAGGTTACCGCATGCAGATGCTTTAAGAACAACCCACTTACCACTTTGATATACACTGTAACATTGTCACTACATGTAAAGTGTTAACCCAATGCCTCAAACACATCTCTCTCTAGAACTGTCTTGCACATAACAGTAGCCTTCATCTACGATTGTTTTATCTATCTATGCTCCAGTTGAATTAGTTCCGTTTTTGTTTTATTATTATTTTTGTTTTGTACGTTATTTGCTTCACAGTGGCATTTTCACCAGAGACGTGAAATGTAATTAATCATTGTATTACACAGATAATTCATTTAACCTATGGTTTGCCTTTTATTGCAGTTCCATACCTTAATCAAATTCTGTTTGATCGAGCCTGACATTCAGATGGAAATTGAAAAATACTGTACTAGGATGTTCAAGCAGGATTTGTGTCACAGCCCTCTTTTAGTTCATAATTAAAACTACTGGGATGGTTTCCCAGACAAGGATTAAGCCTAGTTCTGGACTTTACAGGATTTTCAGTGGATATTTTCTATAGAAAGGAAAATGGTCTATCAGTCTTAATCCCTGCCTGGAAACTGGCCCAGCTTCCTGCACAGAGATTAATTGTAGACCTGAACTACTCCGCATTCTGAACGGAGAACCTGGCTTAAAGGCTAAGGGAACTCCAGAACTTGATTTAATCCCTTACTAGGAACCCAACCCATAATATATTGTGCATGTATTCCATTCACTGCAAGTGCGTACCATCCTTTTGGAACGGAACTAAGGAATTGGGTTTAAAGAACAAATGCATGAACTGTAACAAAAAACCTGAGACGTCCTTCATGATTGCAGTTACTTGAATGGTCATCATGTACATTGAATCATTTGAATGTGGACAATCACCTGAGAAATATGAAGGTTCGGTATGAAGTAACAAAGAACCAGTCATGTTGTTTTAATACTAAGGAGTTTGTAAGGCCATCTAAAAATGTAGCCTAATACTATGAAATGAATCCTTAGTTACCGCATGGCCGTTTCAGTGTGTTAAAGATGACAAATGTTTAAAAGGACACAACAAAAACTGGTATGTGCTGACTGTTACTGAAGATTATTCAGCGTTTCAGTCAACTGTTAAATTCTTAATGACACATGTTCTACAGCTTTAACTCATTCCAGTGTTCTTTATGACCAGGCATAAGTCTTACTACTGCACATCAAAAGTGCCACTTTGAGCTGTGACTAGACTGAGAAATGTAACTTCCTCCATGAGTTTTATTTGAACTTTTATGTTTACTGTCTAATACAATAGTCCTTTATTAATTTATGTTTATCTAAGCCCTTCACACAGTTGCTTAAATATGGTTATTTTTGTTAGCTTTTTTTCTCTTGATCAGCCTGTACCCAAGATGAAGATAACCTCCTATAGTAAACCATTTAAACCCCTTTCTATTGCTTTTGTCAGTGATTCAAACCCACACTTCACTACTAGGCATATATATGGACATTCCAGCCGAAATTTAGTATTTATAGTATATATTCTATTCTTGTGTTTTTAATTTCTCCGTGTTCTCTAACTACAATACCCAGCAGGCATTTTACAACATACACAGAAAACAACCTCTGGTAATCTTTAACCTGTAATACAGATGTTTGGCTTCCTAGCAGCACTGTACTTGTTGGATCACTTACAACATTAAAACCACTGACAGGTTAAGTGAATAAATGTTGACTTTTTTTAATAATGGCAGCTGGGTGGGAGTAAATTAGCCAATGAAGAGTTATTTCTTGAAGTTGATGGGCTGTAAGCAGAATAAAACCAAACCTAAGGATCTGAGTGACGTTGATGAATTTATCTTTGCTTCCTACATTCTAATGCATCTTGAGCACATGCTCACATGTTCAGATGAACACAGACAGCTGACCCCTGATGCTGGTACTGAGCCCATTCTTTTTGGGGCAGTAAGGAGAATTATTCCCAAAACAGGCACTGACAGTTAAACTGAATTTTGTTGATGCCCAATTATCATACTCACTGTAAATCTCAACTTCATATAAAGATTAGTTGTGTTGCTTCATAAATACTGAGTACACTCATCTCTGTCAATGGGAAAATGGCAATAAGCAATGTCAAACAAATATATTCTTCTGAAGCACAGAACACAAGAAGATTAAAAAGGTATGTTGTGTTGTCATGTTAATCTATTACTGGGCATATTTGTTTGCAATGAAAACAAGCTTCTGTTATATAAGTTTCTTTACTTGAGTATTTCATAGACTGATAGAAAAGTTGTGGCTATAAACAGCCCTAGCCACTTTAATTAAAAAAAATTAAAAACATGCTTGGTTAAAATATTGATGTTGATAAATTTTCATCATCAAATGCCACCAATAATGATGACTAATCATGGTTACTCTATTTCCGTTACCATTTTGGGGTACCTGCTGTTACGTACTAATGTCATTACTTTGGTAAATAAAAAGATTAAGATTAATTTCATATTTAAATTGCTTGCTGCTGAGTTTAATAATTGTGTTGGTAAATGAAATAATTGTGCATCACTTATGTATGTTGCATATGTCACCTCTGTATTCAGTGGCTGATATTGGCCATGTTTCAGTTAATAAAAGTACATAGCTAATTATGGAATGACGACAATGGATTATCATAGCATAGAGACCCACAGATAATTGAAATAGAGCTTCTTTGATTAGTCTACATGATGCAATATTTTCAAGTCATTTTAATTTTTTTGTTTCAATGTCGGTAAATAATTACTGTTCGGGCTACTACCAAAAATCTTTTTTCCTATCAATTAATCGATCAACAGAAAAATATTGCTAACATTAGCTAGCTAGCTAAAGTTAGCTGAACATACCCTGACTGAACAGGATGTCACCTACAGTAAACACCTTTAACTTACTGCTTATTTCCCAGTGTACTTCTTTTTACTTCTTTTACTATTTTTTTATCCTGTTGTTTTTGTCCTCCACATGTTGAAACATCATGTTACATTAGCTAGCTAACCCAGTAACATAATATTGGAGTTTTACATAATTGCTATTGATATATTCCACAAAACGATTATCTGGGCAATTTTCTGCTGGAAAACCTAGGGTCTTGGCATTCACATCACGTACATTTTATTTCTATAGCACTTTTTTTTTTACAACAGACATTGTCAAAAAGCAACTTTACAGAAACTGGATCAGAGCCTCTAATGGGTCACAGAGGCTAGGAAAATCTCCCTAAGCTGGAGAAAGACATCTTGGGAGGAACCAAGGCTCAGAGTTGGCAGCTAGATGCCTGTACAGTAGCTTGGAGTAATAGGTCATGCATATGAAGCATAAAGTACAGGGAGGTGGTCCATGGTAGTTAAAACTAGTCTGGATGAGGTGAACAGGAGGCCCAGTGATGAGCAGGCAGCAGCTTCTATGGAACAGGTGGACCACAGTGGCTGTCGAAGGAGTAAGTCATCCTTGGGCTGTGGATATGAGCTCTCTTCAACAGGATTGAGAAGTGAGTGCATTCCAGCAGTTGTCAGTGATGTTCAATATTAAATTAGCAATAGTATTTTATAATCTATGCAGAATTTGATCAGGAGCCAGTGTACATTAGTTAAAATGAGGGGGGTGATTGTTTTTTCTGGTTGCTGCATTCTGAACTAACTGGAGCTCATTTATGCACCTACTAGTGAATTCAGACAGGTGTTGCAGTAATCAAACCAAGAGGTAACAAAAGCATGAACTAATTTTTCTGCGTCATGCAATGATATTACATTTCCTGTCTCTCCTGAGATGGAAGAAAGGTATCCTCATAAATAATATCTAAATGAGCTTTAAATGACAGGCTGGGATATTACCTCTGGGTCTTTCATTGTTTTACAGGGCGAAAGAGAATGGCCATCCAGAGTTACAGGGTAATCGGACTGCTTACTCCTAGCTGAGATTGGTCCTAGTATGAGAACTTTTGTCTTAAGTTCCTAAGCAGCCAATGTCTAATGTCATTTACTTATTCCTCAATTACATTAAGTTAGTGTTTCTTATCTGGTTTAGTGAAATATAATAAATAATAATAAATATACACTCAACAAAAATATAAATGCAACACCTTTGTTTCTGCTCCGATTTTTCATGGGATGGACTTAATGTGTGATAGTGAGCACTTCTGCTTTGCTGAGATAATCCATCCCACCTCATAGGTGTACCACATCAAGATGCTGATCTGACATCATGAGTAGTGCACAGGTGCACCTTATACTGCCCACAATAAAAAGCCACGTTGAATGTGCAGTTTTGTCTCACAGCAAAATGCCACAGATGCCACAAGCATTGAGGGAGCGTGCAATTGGCATGCTGAC
>JBBIGC010000001.1:22010831-22023210 GCA_037576955.1 Lepidarchus adonis
ATAAATATAAGTGTATGTATGAGTCTGTACATGTTTATAAATGGACACTCGTCCATACAATATAATAAAATAAAAATTTTGTGCATAAAAATGAGTTTGTTTGGGTTTTTTAAAACAAGAAACAACATTTCAACAAAGCATCATAATATAATGGTCTTTTTAATCATTAGTTTATGTGGCGTATCATAGTCTGATTAGTCTGTGTGGTATATTATGAAGTTGATTAGTCTATATGATATTGTACTAGTCATTATGTATATTACTAGTCTACTTATTCAATTTGGTATATTACTACTCCAGTTAGTATTTAAGGTATATTACTAGTCCAATTAGTCTACGTGACATTACTAATCTGATCAGCATTTCTGGCAGATTACTAGTCATTGGTCTATGTACAATGGAATTAGTCTGATTGTCATATATTACTAGTCATTGGTTTATGTGGTGTATTAGTAGTCTGATAAATCTATATCGTATATTGCTAGTCATGGCCTATATGGAATATTACAAAGCTGATTTAGTCTATGTGATATATTTCAAAGTTGTATTTGTAAGTGAGCTAACAGTTTCAGATTAATGTAGTGGCAGTTCAATTAAGCATCAATACAGCAAAGACATATCCTTCCCATTTAGAGAGAGGTAGCATATTCTCAAAATTTCAAACATTTTCTTCCAGCAAATCAAATAACTACACTACTCACAATAAATTAGGGATATTGTTATTTACATGAGTGCCTTTCCTTTTTGCTCTGAATTTTAATGAAATAAGTCAAAGTTCCCTTCGATATTACTAATAATGTATGAGAAGAAACACCATTTTCATTGGCTTAATATTTATTACCCCAAAAATTTAGACAATAACAATTCATAATGTCTGTAGTGGGTGTTTCCACCATTTGCCGCAATGACAGCTTGACAGCGACGTCTCATGCACCTCTCTAGCCTCATGATGTTGTTCTGAGGCAATGCGTTACACTCTTCCACAAGTGCTACACGCAGTTCTGACAGGTCACGTGGTGGTGGGGTACGATCATGCAGTCTCTGGGGATGATGATGGGTTCTATGATGTCTCTGAGGTAAGAACGTGCAGTGACTGAGCCATGTACAATAACCATAAAGCATAACAATGTCTGAGTGCATAGGTCCTTAGGTGCTGGTCATTGTTGTGGTCTGTCACTCGTGGGCTCCACTCCTGGGTCTTTCATGAACTCTGTCAGTAGTTCTGTGTCTTGATGCAAGTCTGCTGATGACACTTTGAGACACCAAGTTCACAAGCAACATCTGACTTCTGCCACCGACCTGAAGGCGCCATGACCAAGTGACACTGCTCGTCCATTAAGGTGACGTCATGTGTTCATAGCTGTTTGAATGATGAACTTGGAATGACTTACTGACAATAGCAGCTTCTTATACCCACAGAATTTTGAAATTTATGCCACATTGAGAAAGGTTGTCTTTTGGTATTGGCCCCAATATAACGCACCTGTAAACAATTAGATCATTACATGGAAAACACAAAATGAAGTGTGTCTATCACCCCAATACAATTGCCTCCCGATCCCAAAAATGTCTGAAGTGAAATAAACACTGTATGTATGACATCCACAAAACTCTCATAATATTCCTAACTTATTGTGAGTAGTGTAAATGTGAAATAAAATCTGTTAATAGTGAAAGCAGATCATATGTGTGGATTATAGTATATATTTTTGAGAATAATATCATTTATTCTAATTTTGGACATTATTTCTTGTGTTTAGCCACTTTGTGAAATGATCTTATTCCTTTGGGAAGATTCTGCTGCTGTAAAGCATTGTTTCTCGAAAGAAAAACGATTAATGACAATTTTATTTAATTATGATGTATTCACTTACCAAGTGTGATAATACAGCTGCATGTAAAAGCATAATGCATTGATGGATTTGTACTTTACTGAGTTTTATTTCATTACAGTGGCATCTGTCCGGGGGTGTGATATATTAGGCAGAAAGTGACTAGTCAGTTCTTAAAGGTGATGAGCTGAAAGAAAGGAACATTGATTAGCATAAGGATCAGGGCCACTTTGACAAGGACCTTACTGTGATGGCTAGGGGTGCAGTAGCCAGTACCTATGAAAAGTGATCCAAAGAAGGACAACTGGTGAAGGATGTGTACCTCAGGTGGCACCCAAGGCTCACTTTTGCATTTGAGGAGTAAAGTCTAGCCTGTCTATGCCGATCCCACAGAAGAGCTTCTGTTTCACAAAGTGTTATGCTAGCTCTGATTATACTTTATCACAACACACAGTTCCAGCAACATGAGGGGGAGCTACACAATATTAAGCAGGTGGTCATAATGTTATGGCTGGTCTGTGTAAACACATTGGTAAAGAAACATGCATTTTTACTTGGTTATATTGTAGTCATTCCCAAAAGAAAAAAGTAGCTCCCAACCTACTTTACTCTAGCCATGTTGAACAGTTCTGCTAGTACTGTAGCAGTACTAGTTGTATTGCAATTGAGTGGACTTGTATATAATAGTAAATAAAAAAAAGTATAATAAAATTAAATTAGCTTTATGTCATGAAACTTTTAATATATTTATACAAGTTAGATTTGATAGAATAATCACTTAACTTAAGTTGCAGTACTTGTATGAGTCTTTCAAGCAGATTAGCATAAAAATAAAGGAACAAGGGATCAACATCTACAACCCTGCCTTGTTTTATGTAATAACCAGTAAACCCACATCTTTTCTATGTGATAAATTATTACCAAAATAATCTTAGCTGTCTTACTTTCATTTTCTTTGATATTTTGAAGTACAGTGACCTGTGTGTACCTTTCCAATATTAACAGATTAAAGAAAATATATATTCTTAGCCAAAAATGTATCCCAAAACATCTCAAGCATCAGGAAGAGTGGCCTTTTCATAACCATCTTCTACTGTGATTTTTATGTGAGATTTTAAACACTTAGGATGTCTGGTCTCCATCACCACCACTGTGAATACTTCTGATTCATTCTAATAATTTATTATAATGATATTCGTCAGCTTTCCAACAATGTTCTCTAAAAAAAATCATCTTACCATCATATGTCTCTGCTTGCACGGCAAGCTCGGCTTGATATACTAAATTCTCCTGATTAATCATGTTAATATAATGATATTCCCGTTTATATCTGAGCATTTGAAGACCTGTGTGGATCAAGTGCCTTTGTAGACCTGTGTGGATCTATTCTGTGCCATTCTAAAGTATAAAAATTGTACCTTTAAGTTATGTATACTTTCATGTTTTACATCCTGTAATAAACTAAAATGGGAAAAATGCAGCCTTTTGATGTACAAATAAATATAATATTAAATAAAAATAAAATAACTATATCACTATATTGGATCAGAAAATGTAAAAATTCACAAAATTAATTATTTAAATATATAATAAAGAGATGTCTCCATTCCTCAAATTCATGATTTTCTGCTTTTTAAATAAAGAAATATATTTTAATATAATATAATCCCTACTCTATCGGATCATCAAATTATGGTTTTTAAAAAATCATTACACCTCTGTAAGATGTAGTAATTAGAAGGTGTGTCTGGATACTTTTGGTCCTGTAGTGTTACTGCGGGGGTGGGGGGGAACTAGGGCAGCTCCCCTCTGTTGTACATGTGCGAAGTTCCCGGATGAGCCTCTCGCCATTTTTTGCCCCAGTGGCGCCGGGCGGACAGCGGGGCTTCCACACTGTTCAGGCTGCAGCTTCTGCTCCTACGAGGGCCTGCCGCTTCACATAACACTCCTGTTTCATTCATCCGCCGCTGAAGCACGCTCCTATCACCCTTTCCGACATGGTTAATCGGGAGGATTTAGTATATCAAGCCAAGCTTGCCGAGCAAGCAGAGAGATATGATGGTAAGATGATTTTTTTGAACGAACGTTGTTGGAAAGCTGACGCTAACACTGCTAGCTTATGCCTTAGCGCCTGTATTTATTAGTGAAGTGCGTTCGCGGAGGTCCAGAGAAGTTGATATGTAAGCTACTTTCTGGTCATGCTGAAGGGGAAATTTTGTTAATGCTGGCAAACTTGCGTTATTTTGACCGCCGCTGTTCAGTCAGGGACAGCATGAAGATGGAGACGTTACTGGAACAGACAAAATGGCGGACAGTTA
This sequence comes from Lepidarchus adonis, assembly GCA_037576955.1. NCBI lineage: Eukaryota > Metazoa > Chordata > Actinopteri > Characiformes > Lepidarchidae > Lepidarchus > Lepidarchus adonis. The sequence continues at coordinate 22,014,982 of JBBIGC010000001.1, forward strand.
TTGGGTGAGGCAGGCTGTTGCTAGCCAAAGCAGGGAGGAGGGGTGCAGACCTATACACCCCACTTGACCCCAATAGCTTTAATTATAGGTTGCGGTAATCTTGACTCAACAAACCTGCTGGTTTGTATGGGTCTCAAAACGACCCATCACTGTGAAACAATAAAATGTATCTGTCGTTTCCAGTTAGCTAGCGACCAACCTGGCTAGAGCAATAGCCGGCTGAGCTAATGTGGATACTGGGTTGCAGCTGCGCTTGCTGTAATGCCGTTAATACAAGTACATTTCATTAGCTCTAAATGACTGCAGCTGTAAAAGAGCAGTGAACAAAAATACCTCAGTGAATATACATTTAATTTCCAGTGGCAGTATTAGAAAGTCAACCCAAGCTAACACCCGCGTTTCGAACACATTACATTAATTGGGTTTGTTAACCAGTAGGTGCTGCGATCAAACCAGACTCTTGTTGGATTATCAACTACTGAAAATCCTTGTGTTGTCGCCAGTGTAATCGAGTGAATTCGGGACAATGTGATATAAAAGTGTATGAATAGTATACCGAGGTCAAATATTCAAACCCTTCACATAGCTCAAGATTCTGGGATGGCCCTTCCCTTCTGTATCACGTCTGGTTCGACTCATTTACCAAATTTATGGAGTGTGTTTAAGAAAGGAAATCTTCAAACTGGGCTGGGGACAGGCCATGTGGGACTGGAGTTAGAAAACACTTAACACTGGTGGTGTGAGTCTACGAATTGTAGAATGACAAAACTATGATTTACTACTGCACAATGAGATTTGTTGTAATGGTTTAAATGTTTATCTGGTCACGTTTTTGTTCACTTGTACAGAAATGGTCGACTCCATGAAGAAAGTGGCTGGAATGGATGTTGAGCTCACAGTTGAGGAGAGAAATCTGCTATCCGTGGCATACAAGAATGTTATTGGAGCGCGGAGAGCATCCTGGAGGATAATTAGTAGTATTGAGCAGAAGGAAGAAAACAAAGGCGGAGAAGACAAATTGAAAATGATCCGGGAGTACAGGCAAACAGTATGTCATGTTCTCCAGCTGACTTTGTTCTAATGTGTTAAAATGATTGCATGTTTTGTTCATTGTCACAACAACGGTTTCATATTCAGGTTGAGACTGAGCTGAAGTCAATCTGCAATGACATCCTTGATGTTTTGGACAAGCACCTAATTCCAGCTGCTAACTCAGGAGAGTCCAAGGTCTTCTACTACAAAATGTAGGTAGTTTTAAATTTCTTAAATGTGGCTTGGCTGTGTTTCAATGACTGTATGGTTCATAGAATTGGCTGGTGGTTAGATGGATGAAAATGCAAACTTTAGACATAAATTACATTCTTCAAAATATCCAGATCAAGGTTGTATTCAGTTATAAAAACGTTCAACAGCTGGATTTTTTTTGAAGAGAAAAATGAATGAAACCACTCAAAACGGAAGTGATGAAAGCCTATCATACTTTTTTTGTATGTGAATGTTATCACCATCTTTTCTTTGATTTTACAGGAAGGGTGATTACCACAGGTATCTCGCTGAGTTTGCCACAGGAAACGACAGGAAGGAGGCTGCAGAAAATAGTTTGGTTGCTTACAAAGCTGCTAGCGATATTGCAATGACAGACCTTCAACCCACGCATCCCATTCGCTTGGGGCTTGCTCTTAACTTCTCTGTATTCTACTATGAAATCCTCAATTCCCCTGACCGTGCATGCAGGTTTGTATACTGCTTTGACAGCTGTTTGATTTAAAAACGTATTAGAAATGCCAAATTTAGCTATGCAAAGTGCAGTCAGTCAGAACTGACCAGTTACAACATTTCTTGCCTGTTTGTGTATTTATAACTACACAGTTGTTTTCACCTTCCACAAAGGGCATGTATTAGATCTTATCATCCCAGTATACCATTTTTGATTGATTTCAGGTTGGCAAAGGCAGCATTTGACGATGCTATTGCTGAGTTGGACACATTGAGTGAAGAAAGCTACAAGGACTCCACACTCATCATGCAGTTGTTACGTGATAATCTGACACTATGGACTTCAGATATGCAGGGAGATGGTAGGACACAAAATATTTATTATTTTTAATTAAACAATTGCACAGTACTGTCAATCTTAACTTTTTTTTTTTTTTTTAAAGCTGCATTCTAATGCAACGTTGACCTTGAATAATCCAACCAAAATGGATGAGTGTCTTAGACTAGTATGAAAGCTTCTTTCCTTTATCTGGAAGCTGCTGATCCCAATCGTAGAACACTGGTTTTGGTTGAAAAAATATTTTTGGTTTGAGTGGTGCCTAACTTTATAGTCCAATCAGATATTTTATGTTAGATTTTCCTCTGCATTCAAGTGTTAAACATTTTAAAGTATAAACGTTCTTAAAGGAGTGACGTATAGCTCTCTAAGATGTTTATATTGGCTACTGTAATTTGCTGCTCTTTTTTTTGTATAAACGAAAGTAAAGTAGCATTAATTGTTACATCAGTAGGTGATTGTATGCCACACATGTTAGATTGGGATCATTATGCACTAAACCACTTAACAAGAGTTTTAGATATTTGAATGATTTCTGACTTTCAGACTTGGGTGTGAGTAAGACGAGCCAAAATCTGCATCATTGGCTCACTTTAAAAAAAAAAAAAAAAAAAAAAAAAAAAAAAGCTTCAATAAAACTCTCCCTTCCCATACCCTAAAATATGTTTTGACATCCATTTTAACCCATCTTGCCTTTTTTCCATTCCTACTGTTTAGATTCCTAAATGGAAATATGTTTATTGCCCACAAACTGTATTTGTAAGTGAGGCCATTTCTTGCTCTACTGTGTCGCTAACCATGTCACTCACTCACCTGCTGTGCTAAGGTTTTGCTAAGCTGAGAAAATTACTTTTGTGTCTGAAGCATGTTTACGTTAACAATCTATGCATGGTCACAGGCCTCCATGTGCACTTGGGTGTCAGTGTTAAATGCTTTATAATCTGATTCATTTATTTAATGGACCAGAAATTGTTCTTAAACTGTATAGTTTGTCCCTGAAAAGGTCTCCCCCCACTCCCATAATGATGATCACAAGCTTACATGTAATGATGGTACACTGTTGAGCAATGCATTTCAGCTGGATGTGACTGTTGCCTCTTGCTATTTAATAATGCTAATTTAGAGTAGTATTCCTGCGCTGGTTTTCCCAAAAGCATCATGGCACAAGTGTTATTTTTAATGGTGGATTTAGATGGTTTAGGTCTGGGGTGCCCAATATGTCAACCACGATGTACCGGTCAATCACAAAGACAGGCGAGCCAATCGTGAAGCCCTGCCTTTCAAAAAGTGTACCGGGCATGTGTGAGCTCAATGTAAAAACGAATGAACCACATACATTATGATACAGGTCGTGTGGGTAGATCGCATGTTGTTTAAAAAAAAAAGGAGGGGGGGAGGGGTGTTGGCTTATTATCCATCCCCACTGTGGCTTTGGCAGTTGACACAGTACAGCCAGTCTGACATTTTGTCTTTTGTAACACAAGGTCACCACTCATGTTTGATCTACTCAAAACCCAAGCTAACAAATCATAGTTAGCGGCTTCCAATTTATTTGTTCTAAAGAAAGGGTTTAAAAATTAGTGTGGGAGCTGGACCAAGTAAAAAACCAAAATGGACTGTCCATTTGAAAAGTACGACATTTGACTACCCACCCAAACGTGAGCCAAGAGAGAAAGGTTGGAGGACTCTGGCTCCATTCAGTTTAAGAACATCTGGGTTAGGTATTGGCCAAAAATGTACACACACACACACACACACACACACACACAGTGGTGTGACCGTGTTTGCCCCCTTGCTGAGTTATTTTTTCCCCCTTGTTTGTTCCACTGAAATGTTTCATATAAAACATATTTAATTATTAGTAAAAGTAAATAAAATGCATTTTTTAAGTGGAGGATTTTAAGGGAGAAAAAAAAAAATCACACTGTGATGGCCCTGTTTGACAGTGATTGCCCCCCCACTGTTAATCTTAATAAATAAAAAAAATTCTGGTCACACCCAGACCTGATTACTGCCACACCTGTTCTCAATCAAGAAATCACTTAAGACCTGCCTGACAAAGTGAAATAGACCGAAAGATCCTCAAAGCTAGACATTGTGCCAAGATCCCAAAAATAAGGTTATGAAGCCATTTCTAAAGATTTAGGACTCCAGCAAATCACAGTGAGCGCCATTATCCACTAATGGCAAAAAAATGAAACCATGGCGAACGTAAATGGTGGTGGTAGTGTGATGGTCTGGGGCTGTTTTGCGAAAGCTGAAACGAACTTGGTTTCTGCAGCAGGACAATGATCCAAAACCCACCAGCATGTCCACCTCTGATTGGCTAAAAAACAAAAGAAGACTTGAGTGGCCTAGAGTCCTATTGAGATGCTGTGGCGTAACTTTACAAAGGCTGTTCATGCTCGAAAACCCTCCAATGTGGCGGAACTACAACAATTCTGCAAAGATGAGTTTGGGCCACAATTCCTCCACAGCTGTAAAACTCATTGCAAGTTAACACAAACGCTTGATTGCAGTTGTTGCTGTTATTGCCAAACCAGTTATTAGGTTTAGGAGGCAATCACTTTGTCACACAGGGCCATGTTGGTTTAAATATTTTCTCCCTTAATAATAAAATCCTTAAACACATTTGGTATTTACTTGCGTTGTCTTTGACTAAAATTTTAATTAGTTTGATGATCTGAAACATTTAAGTGTGACAGACGAGAAGAAAAGGAAGAGGGTAAACGATCACTAATTTCATTTATTTAATTTTTGGGGGCTAGATAATTTTGACTTAAAATCAATTTCAATTTTTTAAAGTTAAGCCAAAAAAGTGCGGGCACCCCTGGTTTAAGTTATGAGATGCCTTTGGGCAACACCATCTTGGCAGTTAGACAAGGAAGTTTTTTTCCACCCCCCTCACCTAGGTTAATGTTTTACTTCACCTCATTGCATGCATCATTTCTCCACTAGAAAGTGATTTCGCCTTTTGTTGAATATGCTGTGATTTATTGGTGAATTGATGTGTATTTGTGTGTTTCGATAAAGAAATTCAGTAAAAGCAATTGAAGGTGGATTGTTTTTATATATATTTTCCCTCTACGTGCAGGTGAGGAACAGAATAAAGAGGCGCTGCAAGATGTGGAGGATGAGAACCAGTGAGACATCACAGCCAATATGAGACTCCACCCCACTCCTTTCCAAACCCACTCACAAAGGGAGCCACCAAGCCCAACCTCAAGAGTGACACTCAACAGCTTGATGCCTCCATTTTTCCTCCCTTTGTTAATTTTTAATATTATTCTTTTTATTAGTCCTTTAATTGAAATAAAAGAACCACTTCTGAAATAAACATTAATTGTAATTTCTGATGGGCAGAGCATAAAGAGTTTTGGGATTATTTTTTTCCCCCCTGGTCCTGGTACAATGTTCCTTTTTTATGTTTATTTGCTTTATTCCTCAACATTTTATCAGTTGCTGGATATATTTTGAGTTTTTCTTAATGTAATTACGAAATTAACTTTTATTACTATTACTGATATGTCTACTCTTAGGATATTAGTTGTTGGAGCTGTAATATTTCTGTGTTAGTGCAATTATGAAATGCAGTTAAAATGATTAAAACCTTGGAAAGGGCAAGTCAAAATAAAGTGCTCTTTATCTTAATTTAGATTTTCAGAGCAAATTTCAAGTTTCTTAATATCCATGTGGAGCAAATGGCTTAACATCACAAAGTAGAATTTACATAGTGATTCTTAGCAGTGGTCCGGACTGTAATTTGTGCTAAAATACTGTATTGCGCACATAGGCTGATGGTGGTGGATGAATAGTTGCAGCTCTTAAAAACTGAAGGAGCCTTATTGCTTTTAGAACTCAAATGCAGGTCTCCATTGGCTGTTCTGGAAAGAATGAAAAGCACTAATAAAGTTGATTTTAAGCCCATCTAAGTATATGGAAAAAGTCTTTCTCCCCCTCCCCCTGAAAAAATTTATATTGCCTAGTTTCTTCTGTACTTTTTGTTCATATTTAACTTGAAGCTAATTTGTACTACTGGAAATTTGACTGGATCTGCAGACAAAGAATCTGTTTTGTTCTTACAGAGAAACAGCATGGAATTAACATTGAAGTTAAAATAAAACTGCCTCAAATAAAACCTGGCCCTTTTGAGCTACACGTTTTATATTCTGCTTTTTTCCATGCTGATGTAATACATGCATACATTACTATGACACTAAACATGGCTGAGTGGTTGTAAAGGTGGCAGCAGTTCAAACATTGAGAAGATTTTACCTGTTCTGTAGTAATGAGACTGAACTAGGTGATTATAGTAAATGTGCATTATGTCTTAATGTATAGAAAAGCTATGAGTTTGTATATACTAATGATTAATGAGTGGTCTTCACACCAGTGGCTAGAAAAAGATAGATAGCCTAGCATTTATGTTTAAAGATGTGGCAGGTCTTTATTCATTACCAATACCAAGCCTTTTGAAATTACAGTTATGACTTTACATAATATTATCGATAAATCTCAAATACAGGAAGAACACAATGCAGTGGTCTAGTTATCGCTGGCCTATATGCAGACAGTGATGCTGCTGGTAGGTAATCACTATACATAGAAGTATCCAAAAGTGGCTGCTAAATATTCTAGTAAAGTTTTGGACTTTAGAAAAGTACTGCACTGCAGTTTATTTCAGCAGTAAATTCTACTCTCAACATAAATGCATAAATACACGCCATTTTTTTTTATTAAGCCATTGCATGAATGTGTAACTTTACATTTGCAGCAATTAATTTCCATCTAATTACCTAATGAAGGTCTGATTGTGACCATGAGCAGAAGTCTGGAAAGTGAACATATTAAAGTTATTTCTTTTTTCTAATAAACTAAGTTTTTGCATTTACACAGCAAAATTTGAGACTTTTAGGGGATTTTTTTGTTTTGCGTAGCCTGCATATTCATTACGTTTTAGTCAATAAACTACTTAGTACATCGCATTGTGACTGCATCTGTAGCTTTACTCACGCCTTACTTATGTTTAGCATTTTTTAAAAGAAGATTGAATATGCTACTCAATGTCTGAAGTGTTTTCATTAGTTTTGAGGAGGTACAGGCTTTTCAGTAACTAATTGTTCATGTGATACATGGCCATTTTTTTAATCAGGCAGAGGAGTTGCATAACTATGCACTATTTATTAATTTATTATTATAAATTTCTACATGAAATTCACACCATACTTCAGCTTTGCTTGTCATTTCAGGAGCCAAACAACTTTTTCAGGTTTTTCAGTATTTTACAATGTTCAACATTCTGTAGAAACATGAAGTGATGGTTCATTTGTTGTTTCGAAAAGTAAATTTGCTATGTTAATTTGTGTGAAATTTTATTTAGCAATCAAAAGTACAAAGAAAATATTTTCAATAGTTTTGTTGCCCAACTTAATTTTTGTTTTTAAATATACACAGATTTCACAGTTGTTGACTCCAACACATTCAGAAAAGTTGGGACAAAAGCATGTCAACTTTCCTTTAAATAATTCTCAATTTCTTTACTGCTGCAGTTACTAATTGTAGTTTTGCAAATGGAGGTTTTGCTCATTCTTGCTGGGCATAAGACTCCTCACAATTCAATGGTTGGCATTGTCTGATTCTCCTCTTCATGATGCTTCACACATTTTTAATTCTAGATAGATCTGGACTGACAGAAGGTCAGTCAAGCACACGCACTCTGTGTATATAACACTGATGTAGCCTTTGCAGAATGTGGTGTGGCATTGTCCAACTGAAATAAGCATGGATGTCCTGGGAGGAAAAGTCATCTTTATGGCAACAAATGTTTCTCTAAAATCCCAATACTGGTACATCTATAAAAAAAAATTTATATTGTGAAAAAGTTCAATATTTCTCGACATTCCGAAAGAAAAATCCATATATTATATAGATTCATTACACATAGATGCTCAGTGTCCAAAGTTCTCTTTTCAGCTTAATGTGAATATTGCATCATCATTTGGAAATCAAAGAGTGGAGAGACACAGAATCCACAGAATCCAAGTCCAGTGTTAATTTTCCACAGTCAGTGATGATTTGGGGTCATGTCATCTGCTGGTATTGGTCACTGTGTTTTCTGAAGTCCACAGTCAATGCAGCATCTACCAGGAAATCTTAGAGCACTTCATGCTTCCTTC
>JBBIGC010000001.1:22023310-22034974 GCA_037576955.1 Lepidarchus adonis
TGCAGACAACCTGAAGGCTGAGATCAAAGCAACCTGGGCTTCCATCACACCTCAGCAGAGCCACAGTCTGATCTCCTACATGCCATGACACATTGATGCAGTAATTCATGCAAAAGGAGGAACAACCAAGTATTGAGAGCATAGGAATGAACATACTTTTCAGAAGACTAATATTTCTGTTTCAAATATCCTTTATTATTGATCTTTTGTCATATTATAATTTTCTGAGATGGTGAATTTTGGGTTTTATTATCTATAAGCCATCATTAAAATTCCAAGAAATAAAAGGTTCACTTTCTGAAATAAAAGTCAAGAAATATTAAACATTTTCCATGACATTTTAATTTTTTTAGATGTGCCTCAGAATCAAAGGTACTTTCACATGCATGCAATTCATACCGATATTCTCCCATAGCATCACAGATGCTGCCGTTTGCATTGTTGGCTGTTAACAATCTGGATGACCACTTACCATGGTATCCCTGCTGTGTTGTTAGGCGTCTGCTAGTATCATTATGTGGTTGCTTTGGTGTTCCAGGTACTTGTGATGTGGTTACTATGGTATTCTTGTGGTTGCTATGTCATCACTATAGTAATCCACATGGTTAATAGAATTGTTAGGTAACACAGAAGTGGTAAACATAATTCATAATTCTGCCATTTGTTACTATGAGGAAAAACATGGCAATATAATGATAACTGGACAAAAAAATGCACATCTGAAAAATGTTTATACAACCACACCAATCACTACTACTACTACTACTACTAATAATAATAATAATTTAATTTATTTAAGGCACTCAAGGACATCTTACAACAATAACATATATAAATAATGTGGTGCAGCTGTGGCCTAATGGTTACAGAAGTGGGTTTGTGACTGAAGGGTTTAGGTCATTCCTAGAACCAGACATCAGGCTGAAATGCCCTCAAGCAAGACACCTAACCCCCACTGCTCACCCTGTATGTTTCTTTGGATAAGAGCGTCTGTCAAGTGCTGTAAATGTTCGTGTTACGGCTACTGTAAAGCAATCGGACTTCATATCCTTCTCTACATCATGGCTGCCAAACTCCAGTATTTGAGGGCGGTGTCCAGTTTGGTGATTTCACGGCTTAGACACACCTGGTTCAACTCGCCAGGTAATTGCCAAGGTTTAGTGAGTGTGTTTGAGAAGGGAAACTACCAAACAGTGCTGCACACCAGCCCTCAAAGACTGAATTTGAGCTCCTTACTTTACATGATTTTACATCTGACTACAGTAGGTCTTCGACTTGCATCGGAGATCCGTTCCTACGACGCAATGTAACATGATTTTTGCCAAAAATGTCACTCATATACACAGTAATGTAAGTGAAACAGCAAAAAACGTACTTAAAAAGATCATTCCTGACCTTTACTTCTGTGGTAAATAAAGAAAAGAAAAAAAAAAACATGGCGCACACTGGGCATTGCAAAGAAGGGGTGGGTGAGAGGACCTGAAGAAGGTGCTGGAGATACTGGGTCAGTCTTTTTTTAAGGCTTCTCTACCTTATAAAAACGTTCCAAGCTAGGCTGAAAGGATACCCTCTTCTTCTCCTCCCAAATCTCCATGTAACACCGCAGGCAATCCATGACCCCTCTGGCAACCCTTGTGTACCTGCCAATGTTGGGGTCCTCAGCCTCCAATTTTGTCAATCCCTCCTCTATCAGGGCAAAGCCATCTGCCACGCCCTTGCTTGTAAATCTCTTGGGCTCTGGTGTTGGTGTCTCTTTCTCCTCTTCAGTCACCTGCCTGTCCAGTTGAATGAGGTCCTCATCAGATATCTCTTCTCCATGAGATACCAGCAGCTCTGTGACATCATCCTCCACCTTCAGCTTTAAGTCATTGGCAGCATTACCCCCGAGAAGCAAAGTCAATCTCTCCTTGCTGGCTTTATGGCCTGTTGTGGTCTTCTCCGCCTCTTCAATCATCTGCTTTTCCAGTTGAATGAGGTCCTCAGAAGAGAACTCCTCTCCACGAGATACCAACAGCTCTGTGACGTCATCCTCCACCTTCAGCTTGACGTCATCAGCAGCATTAGCCCCAAGATGCAAAGTCAAGCTCTCCTTATGGCCTGGTGCCGTCTTCTCCTCCTTGGCAATGTATGTACGGGTGGGCATACGCTTCCAGAACAGGCCCGTCTCATCCACATTAAATCCTTCAGAACAGTAACTCCCATCCATATTTATCTCAGCAAACGCACCAGGAAAATCACTTGCAGCTTCCCCTTGCACCTTAAGGTTATGCAAATTAGCACGAGCCTTAAACCGCATAAACCAACCTTTACTAGCCGCAAACTCTACACTTTCACATCCTTCCCCCTTTTCTCTTTTCAATGTCTCAAACAATATTTTAGCTTTCTCCTGAATCAACTTTAGACTCACTGGGATACGCAGTTGATGCTGGTCTTCCAGCCAAAGCACTAATAATCTTTCCATCTCGACGATGAGGCCGCTACGGTGCTTTGTAATCACAGTTGATTTCATAGGAGGACATCCTTTCACATGCTCAAGTATTCGCGTTTTATCGTTGATGATCGTCGAGACAGTCGAACGACTCAGGCCAAGCAACCTGCCGATGTTCGTCGGCGTTTCGCCCTTTTCCGAGCGTTTTATTATATCTACTTTCACTTCCATGGAGATGGCTTTCCTTTTCTTCGAAGCACTGCCATCACAAGTGTCTGCCTTACGCTTGGGAGCCATAACAACGGGCACGTCTCCAAGCAACACAAACGAAAGCGCAATCCAAAAATGCCGTACAGTCGACGAATGAACAACGCCGTGTTCCTCGTATAGCGCCGTTGCTCGTGTTTTTACGTCGGAATGACGGAACAAGACTTCTTCATAAATTTTGGGAGATGGCGACGTAACCTCGAGGATCGTCGATAGGAAGACTTTTATTGTGTAAAATGGAACTCGTCGTCGCCTCTTTCACACTGTCCATAACCCCGCCCTCTTTCGTCTGTGCAGGAAGTTGGGAGCGTTAGCACGTCAGCTAGTGGAGGACCCTGGTAGCCACAACACAGTCATGTTTCAGAGTTTACTTTAGGGTTTAGCGAGGACAGAAAGACGAATTCGCTGACATGTGGCGACAGAAAGTTAAAACTGTTCGGTTAGCTCCGACGCCGGCCTTTTCGCTTGCCGTCCTTTGTGTGCTTGTTGTTGTTTTCCTCGCCTGTGTTGCCTCGGCTCCGTTCGCGGAGGAAGAAGTGGAGACCTATGACAGATACTACAATTTTGTGGACATGAGCAGTCGGCTAAAGTATCTCGCCCAGAAATACCAGCATATCGCTAATTTAAGCAGCATCGGGAGGTCGGTTCAGGACAGGGAGCTGTGGGTGATGAGAATCAGCAGTGAAGCTGATGTGCCTGGGAAGCCGAAGTTCAAATACGTGGGTAACATGCACGGAGATGAGACGGTTTCTCGACAGGTTTTGGTTTATCTCATAGAGTTTCTACTCGCCAAGTATGGAGAAGACCAGCGGGTAACGGAGCTGATCAACAACACGGACATTTATATCATGCCGAGCATGAACCCGGACGGATTCGAGAGGTCTGTGGAGGGGGACTGCAGTGGTCGTGCTGGGGGCAGAAATAACGCCAAAAACATTGACCTCAACAGGAGCTTCCCAGACCAGTTCGACCAAATCAACCCCAATAAAGACGACGACATCCCTGAACGGACAGCTGTGATGCAGTGGATTCTTGAGAACAAGTAAGAAAGTTAGGCTGTCTTTAGTTAGTACAAAAACAGCTTTCTTTAGAAGTATTATGGGAAGTATTTCCATTAAATTGTGCTCTCATTTATTTCCAGGTTTGTCCTTTCTGGAAACTTGCATGGCGGCACCGTAGTGGCCAGTTACCCCTTCGATGACTCTGCCTTGCATACTCTTACTGGTTTCTACAGCCAGTCGCCTGATGATGCTCTCTTCAGGTACTTGGCTCGGGTTTATGCAGAGAACAACCCCATCATGAGAACGGGGCAGCCGAAATGTGAAGGGGACCTCGATGACACGTTCGAGGGTGGCATCACAAACGGTGCAAAGTGGTATGACGTGCCAGGTAATGGCCTGCACCCACTTTGTTCTTCACTCTTTGTTAACCAGGGCGACTAACTCCTCGGTACTTTCCCTGAATTTTATGTTTTTTCCCCCATGCCAACTAAAGCCCTTTTATCTTTATGATAAGGTCACTGATATGATACACAATATATTTATGATATATGGTCACTGCCCATATAATATTTTTTGTTATATTTATTTTTTAGGACTTTTTTTCTGTTGAATTTAGTCCTACATGTAAATTTAAAGTGTCCTGCTTTAAAAAAATATAATCTTATTCTATCAAGATTCCTCTTTCTTGGTGGAGGGTTTAACTGGTATTAACTGGTGAGATGTATACTGCTAATTCTTGAAATAGCAAAAGTTTTCTCTCAAACCTCATGGTGAAACAAGTGTGACTTTGTTTGTCTTTTATACAAACTGTAAACGCATAATTTAATTGAAATATTTACCCATATGGACGTGTGGATTGAAGGAACTATACTGTCTGTACATTTCCCTTCACGCATACACACCAAAATAGTAAATGATCAGAGTACATCTTGGACTTTTGTGGCTTTGGCTATTTATAAAAATTATATTATTTGCTGTACCATAAAAAAGCACCTGTGGGAAGTGTGATAATCCGAAAGGTAATCCAAAACCCTGTCTTTTCTCCAATTCTCTTTTTATGACCCATTGTAACATCAGCTCAAATCCTTTCCACCCTCCTATCTTCATTAGTAGGGCTTAGCCATCACTGTCAGACCGGAGGAACCTGATCCTGCTTGTGTGCAGAGGTTTGCAGGTCAGGTCCTACACTTGAAATATGAACCAGAGGAGTAGAGAATTAATGTCCACCTTTTGCTATTGGCAATTATCTAGGATTGTGAGCAAATGGCTGACGTTTGGGTTGTGGCTTGGGGTTTGGGGTTTGTTGATGTGGAAATGGTTCCAGGTGTGTCACCTCAGTCATTGCTGTGGAGCTCATCTCAGGGTGTTGGGCTTTGGATTAGTGCAGATTATGTTCAGAGTCTATGTAATGGGAATGTGCAGGAAAACAGAAGCTCCAAAGCTTTGACTGCACTGGTTGATTGCTAAACCACTGAAATATTATGACCTGTTCAGAAAACACTGCTTTCATTCAGAGTAATAAAACTAATATCCGGATTTTGCTCGATGGTTGTGCAGGTTGGTGTGATTATTGACCATTGTTTACTATATCACAAAAACGGTCTACAAATCTGCTTATCCTGGCAAATAACAATCAAAAGCATTGCTGAATAAGGTCTTAATAACATGTTATAGACAGGCAGTGCTTTTTAAAAGCCATTTGTAGGTTAACTGCCTGTGTATCTGCTTTTCTACAGGGTTGTGTCTTGAGAAATACGTTGTGTGACTGTCGAAATGAAAAAGGCTTATTTTCATACCTTTGCACATCAGACTAAACCTCCAAGTAATTGCTTTCTCATCTTGGCAGGAAACAGCTGCAAGATCCTGTTATGAAATGTGTTGTTTGGCACCATGGGCGGTGTGATCTGTGGATGGATCTTGCACGTCTTCAGCATCAGCGTCTTGCTAGCGTTGATTATCGTAGCTGCTCTACATGCTGTGAACCTGAAGGTGGAAACGAATCCTTATTTGCAGCAGAGATATTAGTGATTTAATTTGAGTGAATCTGTGGTTCATAAAATGCACATCGTTACAGATGTAGACGCTTAGCACAGTTTGTGGTTGGTGGCGTTAAACACGTCATCTTGACTCAAAGTTTCTCTGTAAAGCTTCTGTGTAAATATCAGCCGACTTCAGATGTTTGTTTTACAAAAAGCATATTGACTTTTTTACTAAATGGAGAGATTGGTGAGTCATGCAGGACAAACTGACATTTAGCAGCTAAAATTTCTTTATGTTCAGTTATCACGTGTTATTTACGCCCTCCTGTCCAGATCACTTTGGACTTTCTGGTGTTGGCTGTTGTTAGGTTTGTGATGTTTTGTAGAGCACAGGGAATACGATCCAGATCTGTGTTCTGATCTGAGGTCATTTAGTTCATATTCAACTACTTTACTGAAGTTAATATTACTATTTGTTTTCAGACCAGTAATACACTTGAAAATCATGGAAGCCTAAATATTCCCCTGAATATTTAATCCAGTATCTAAACCAGGATGTTAAATATAGCAGACTAGGATCTAGTCTAGTCTTTGTTTATTTTCGGGCTTCTTAGTTACGTATTAGTCCCCAGGTTTTGCGAGGGTGTGTTTAACTATGTAATAAAAGAAGCCTGAGTTAAAAGAATCCACTAATCAGATTCTTAACTTCCTCTTAAAGGAAGTCCTTCTTAATGTGTGGGTTTTCCAGGGAGTGGGTCCTGTTTGCAAGGTCAGCTGAGCATCAAATGTAAACAGCGGGATGTAGGTGCAGGCGTGTGGTTTAGCAAACTGCAACATTTAAATCACCAAGGTCAAATTCAGACTAAACTGAATGGATGAATATCTAGAAATCTCCTGCCATCATGTTGTATCAGAAACATTGTAGTTGAATGCTTTTATTTGAAATGCCACTACAGTTACTAGTAGGGTTGCAGCTATAAACCATGTTATTAATCAAGTAATCTCGGGATTATTTTGACAGTCAAGTAATCATTTACATGTCATTTATAACCACAGCCAATTAATTACATTTTAGATTCACGAAATTCACACAAAAATGACTCTTGGATCCAGGGGTGTCCATCTTTGTTCCTGGAGGGCTGGTGTCCAGTTTTCTCCAATCAAGCACACCTGTTATCCTGTAGTGTGTTTGAGGAGGGGAACAAGCTAAAAGTGTTGGACACTGACCCTCCAGGATCTACTTTGAACGCTCCAGCTCTTAGAGCCAGTAGAACCCCATGTGGAGAATGTTCAGAGCTGAAAACAGATTGTCGATTTATGGATGATGCCGTTTACCAATGAAATTGTAAACCAATGGCTGAGCCGATTCATGAAAAACCTTTTAGTTGATAATTTTTTAATCATGTAAATACATACTTACATACGGGTTTATTTACTAGATGTGTAAAGGTATGTAACCCAAAGACACACACACACACACACACACACACGCTCTCTCTCTCAAGTTCACTTGAAGCTTATTCATTAAATTATTACCATCAATGTAGTAAGTTCAAGGTTCATTTATACACCACGTTTAAACACAGCTTAAGATGACCAAGTGCTATGAAAAACTTTAAAATTAAATTAAAAAGTCCAACACACGTGAATATATTTGTCAATAATGACCTATATGGGACAAAGCACAGAATATACACTGCAAAAAATGAATTTTCTAACAGTTTTGTCCTGTTTTCAGTCCAAATATCTAAAAAAATATCTTAAATCAAGATACATTTACTAGACACGTCCTAGTATCCAAAAAATTAATTACAAAATCTGTTATTTATCATTGCAAGCATGATGAGCGTAATTATATGACTGAATATGACATGATTGAACTTGCATGCACACACATACCTCATAGTTAGGCTTTGTTGCTGGTAAAGTCATGCCAGTTCCTTGTCTACTTCCTAGCTGTTTATATAGCTTTTCATTCCATGACCCATGACCGTTTTTCACCTTTGGGCCTTGTTTTCTGGATTCTTATTATTGATTATGCTAATATAGGTCTGTCTGCCTGAGTGTTGACCTCTGCCTTATTCAACAGCTACAATTTTTGGAAACTCTTAACACTAGATTTACTTAAATCCCTGGACCCCACACCTACTAGCACCCCTGCTGAGGTTCTGAGGGGTGAACAACACCTCAGGACTTGCACCAGGGAATACAAATCTCAGTAAACCTAATGTTAAATGAAGAAACCTGGTGCATTGCCTCCTGTTACATACCGTATATATCTTCCAATAGTAGCCCAGGCGTTTATTTCAAAATTATTTTTGAGGGACAGGCATTTAATGGAGACATGCTATTATTCTCCTCACAGACTGAATGGTGATGGTTTTTACAGCACAAAATGTTGTGCAGCTTCTTTGCTTGAATGTTTGATGCTAAATCAAATGACCATTTCCATCGCTCATACTGCTGGGTTATGATTAACGTTGTTACGAGATGAGGTGTGTTTCTCTTGGAGACGTGAATTTTCTGTGAAGAATGCTCAGTGATTAACATTTTTATGATTTACTGTTTTCTGTGTCACGTATTGATGTTTGTTTGTGCAGTGTGCTGCTGCTCCACGTGTGCACATGTGATGGGTTAAATGCAGAGGACACATTTAGTTGTACACCGTCTGCTGTGGTGTGTTCACAATGACAAATATTAACATTCACTTCATTCACTGCTACGCTCTCTGACACTCTGACACGTGGGCCAGGTGGATTAAACCTGTTTTAGATATGATTGCTTTTTTATCCGCGCCTCATGCCCATCATTTTTGGCTCAAGGGCTGGTCGTTGGCAGGTCATCTCCTCTGGCTTTCTATCTCCCCTGTGCACTCTCCAGTGTACTGCCTTCATAACTAGGTTTTGGCAACATTTTTAGACAAGAACATCTAGTGCAGGGTTGCCCATGTCTTTTTTGGCTTGCGAGCTACTTTTATAAACAATAAAAATGCTAAAAATATATAGAGATAGATAAATAGATTTTATTTGGCCCATTGCCTTACTCTGAACCAGGCTTCTGCAATTTTACATGTTTATTTCTACTACATTTGTCTTAAAATGCCCAGATTTGCTTTTCCAAAGCTAGCTCAAAGTATTCCATACTTCTAGATCCTGTACATAGTCTTGTATTTTAGGACTGGCACACATTTGGAATTGGCCTGGAACGGAACAGAAACGAGTGAAGCCAGTTAATTTTCATTTTGGCCAGTGTTAGTTTTATAATGTTCATATTGTGGGTCAGCCAAGGACCTGGGACCTGTTTTTTATTTCATTATATATTTATTCCCTTTTAGTAGAGGGAAAACCTGCAAAAATATTAAGACACCTGTTGCTTTCAATAAAAAGGAATAATAAATATTGCCTCAAAAACAGCCGCCACAAGTCAATCTGTCTCAATAAGCTTTATGATAACCCTTCTGTTTTTATGGGGTCTAGTTGATGATTGCTCTGTAAATCGGAATTCTGTAGGGTTTTTTTGTGGTGGTAATTTACACTTGTACAGGCTGGTCAAAGAGAGGGGGAACACGATCCCTCTTTGTTTGGAGGAGATTTGGTGTCTTGTGTGTTGCATGAGGTTCCAGCACCCATAGCCATGGCAACTCCCTTGAGGGATCTGAGAGGGCTATTCACTGAGCCATGTGGGGCAGCATGCCACTGCAAACAAACTGCTCCCGCTCTCACTGACCCATATGCCGACTGTCTGTCATTGCAGATTGCAGGTCCTTTTGTACTGTGGCACATTTCTTAACAGGGCCGATCAAGCAAAATCACATTTGATGGCATTGAAGTGTTCATGTTTAATTATCAGATTGGTTTTCATTACATTTACTGTCATGTTGTCTTATGTTTTTTGGGATTTTTTAAAAACTTTTACTCTTTACACTCTTTTTTTTCCACACAGGTGGAATGCAGGACTACAATTACTTGAGCGGGAATTGCTTGGAAATTACAATGGAGTTGTCTTGCTGCAAATATCCGCCTGCTGCACAGTTAAAAGCAGAGTGGGAAAACAACCGCGAGTCTCTGCTGGCTTACATGGAGAAGGTGCAAATATATTGATTAGTGGTACATGTTTGAGTGACTGAGTAAAGATACCTAATTACAATTTTATATGATTGATACCAACTCCAGAGTATTAATGGGGATTGTTTTTAATTTTTTAATTTTTTCTACAGGTTCACATTGGCGTGCGAGGTTTTGTCAAAGAAGCTGTAAGTGGGACTCCTCTCGCTGATGCAAAGATCCTGGTTGCAGGCATTAACCACAATGTGAGCACTGGGCACTTTGGTGATTATTACAGACTGCTGCTGCCTGGCACCTACAACATCACAGCTTTAGCCCCTGGGTAAGTAGCTAAGTGCCCTGGCTTATTAGAATCCATAAAAACCACCCAGTGCAGTCACAACACATTTTCTTAAACTTCGAATACTTGGTATAATATTCCTATGTTATAGCATTTTTGATTTTACAAGATAAACAAGATTTCAGTCAATTTTAAAGAAGAACAAATCATTGTTTCTGATTAAAAATACACAGTGTGACCCGAAATTGGAAAAATATAAAAATGTCTATGCCTCTTATGCCATCATGTGCAGAAGAGCAGGCTAGTCCAATCTAAAGTGAGGTTCATATTTATACAAGCTATACAGATAGAGCATCATAATAATTAAAAACCTTAATAACTAAATTTAGAGTTGTCCAAACAGGTATATGTTGAAAGCTTTATTAGGCGCTTTATGATAACAATCATAACCATTCAGGTTATTATAGCCCTCATGGCTGCTGGCACAAATATTTAACATATATAAACAAATATTTCTCATGATGAGAATTTAATGAAGCACCTTTTAAAAATATTTCAATACTACTGCTATTGAAAACAGGAGAGATAACCAACCTCAGACTATGTCACTTTACCCGCACCTCATTGTAGACCAATGTCTATACTTTCTACAACCACTGAACAGTCAGCTGCACATTTAAATTCGTAATGAGGGGGTTATGCTCTGCAATATTAGTAGCTGCGGTTGGACTATTCTTGCTGAGACAGTCAGGTCATGTCCTGAACGGACTTAGTCACCAACATCATACCCACAGGTTTTTGAAATCTGTTTGTTTCTTTTAGAAATAAATATTAAGGCCTTGGAAATTAATTTGAGCCATTGAAAGTGTTGAATCTGTATATTTTGTGCAAGGATATCCTAACATTTTCTTTACTTGTCGTTAGTAAAAACCTCCTGCCGCCTGCACGTGTCTTACTCTCTGTGCTTTTTTCTTTCATTCAAGTTAAGTGGTGGCAAGCAAACAATAAAGCTAGCATTAAGTGTAGATCTTTTCCCTTTGTCATCTTTGTGAAGAAAATGTATGTTCTGGGCCTGCTTAGTATTTTTACACAGCACAGTGGGATGTTACTTGCTAAATTGTATCTTGTAGTATACCTGTCTCAAAGTATCTGCACGTGTTAAGTTTCTCCTGTCATTTAACTTTTAATTAATCTCCTGTCTGTACCGTATTTTCCCAACTCTAGGCCGCCCCACAATATTGGCTGCCCCATTCTATAAGCCACAAAATATGCTCATTTATGTTTTAAAACTCTTAAGTCATCTAGGGATAATCGGATTGGATAAACGACAAAAAAACAAGAAAAGCATTCGTTTCCAACTTTTTATTCAAAAACATGTTGCTCCTTGAGCTGTTATAATAATAATAAAGCAAAGTGTGACCAGGGTTCAAGGTACAGATCGTTTTAATGAAGCCGTCATCTTCAACCTTCAACTGAGGCTTTATGTCAGTGACGAGCTTGTTGAGGAAACTGTCTGTGAAGACAGCAGTTGCTGTGGTGAACATCAAGAAGCCGCTCATGGTTTCTGTTTTTTTTCTGGAATCAAAAAGATAGTATGAGTGTGTTTAATAGCACAATTTTTACATCAACTATAAATACACACTTA
>JBBIGC010000001.1:22038273-22054512 GCA_037576955.1 Lepidarchus adonis
ATAGATAGATAGATAGATAGATAGATAGATAGATAGAGAGAGAGAGAGAGAGAGAGAGAGAGAGAGAGAGAGAGAGAATCTCAACCTCGTCCCTCCCCATTTGCTCATTCCCTTACTTTTATTTTCATTATTATTCTCTTTTCCCCCCGTTTTTTAGATCCATAAAGGGGTAAAAGGCTTGGTGACTGACAAGAAAGATGGGACTGGCATCCCTAATGCTACCATTACTGTAGAGGGGATTAACCACTCCATCACCACCAACAAAGCTGGAGACTACTGGCGCCTACTTGTTCCTGGAACTTACCACCTGACTGCGTCAGCTCAAGGGTAAATGTGTTAATCATACCCCATATACTGTCATTCAGCAAAGATGTGTTTCAACTTTGCATTTTTTAGTTTGGCACTGGAGCTATGAGGTTAATGTAGTTAACAAGTAGAGACTTATATCCTCAAACGCGGTGAAAGCTGCTTGTCTAAATCATCACAATTGGTTATTAATCTTGAATAGACTTGCTTATGTCTTAGACTGTAATTTACATTCATCTAAACAAATGGATAACATTACGTCAGAAAACTAAAAATACTATCAGCAGCACTCTGAAGCTTCAATTTTGCACTGGCGTTTGTCAATTTGTATATGTATTGGTGTAGACAGACTTTTTTTTTAGTACTGAGTCTGACTTGCTGCCCATTCCCAAACTGACCCAGCAGTTTGAGGAATTTTAAAGAAGTTAATTGAATCAGTTAGCTTGCCTGACATACCAAAAATCACATAACAAAGCAGTGTTGTGGTTTGTTGTCATTCCCTGTATGGATTAAAGCTACATTAAATGCTTACCAACATCTGTTTCCCCAGGTACACGTCTCTTGATACTTATGCAACCGTGCCTCTGAATGGTGTAGAGGTGGTGGACTTTAAACTGACTCGTATACGCAGTGACGTGAACGGGCAAGCTTCCAAAGGCCCCGATGCACAGATGGATTCCGTTGAAGAGGAGTTCCGCAGCTTCATCAAGCAGCTGTCAGTAGGGGATGGGCTGGATCAACTGATTCAAGACACTGCCCCTACTAGCAGTTTCCGCTACCGTCGCTATAATGAGCTGTCGGAGTTCCTGCGTGGCCTCAACTTCAACTTCCCCAACATCACTATACTCCATAGGTACTGTTCTCTCAAATCTGCATATCAGCGTTCCATAAAATACCTAAAATTCAATACTGCCTTGAAGGAATCTTTTTAAACAGGCTTGGATTCAGCCTGTCCTGACAAGCCAGTACTAAAGCCAGGCAGCTTTGTCTTGGAAGAGTGCTAGCTATGCCAGCCCTCATCAGGCCCACAGCCCATAGATGAAGAAGCATTATATTGTTGTGAGAATTATGTAATGGTGTAAGAGAATCTGAATTTAACTTGTCTGTTTGACTCACCTGAACTGAGCCACAATTATGTTGCAATCTACTTATAGATAAGGTCACAAAGTTACAGACCAAAAATGATGGGGTAATTTACCCAGGGACATGTTTGATCATGTTTAGTTTTTTAAGTTTAGTAGGTTAAGTTAAGAACATTTGCGAAATTTTATTTTGCAGCTTAGTTCCAAAATGGGTTGCTATTAAAGAAATGGTTAAAACCATAATAGCTGGGGTTGGGTGTGCTAAGTGTTCTATTTTTGTACATTGCTGTTCATGCTGGTTCTAGTAGAACAATGCAATTTATATAGAGCATCTGTCAAAGAGCATGCTTGCAATACTGATTCACTGTGTAGAATGTAGAAGCTTTATTTCACATAAAACTAAAGAAAGAAGAAGACCAATAGACTGAACATTAGAAACAAAAGTACATATAACTGCTGTGATGTCACTTCTGCTGTAAAAAATTAAATAAACATTTCGACAGATAATTTAGTTTACAATGTGTACAGTAAATAATAATAGGTACAGTGTACAAACCCTATTTCCTGAAAAGTTAATGTATTTTGAAAATTACAGTCAACAAAGTTACACTCAACAAAATTTGGGACAGAGGTATGTTTATTGTGTTATTTTAAGTTATTTTAATAACACTTTTAGTTCTTTTGGTACTGAGGGTACTTATTGTAACTGTTTTGCAGATAGTTTTGATATTTTGGATATTTGGTGTATTTTTCTTGATATAAGACTTATAAGTCTGTGGTTGCCATTGTCTTATTCTCCTCTTCATTAATTGTTATACGTTTTTGAATTAAGACAGATCTGAATTGGCCGGTTAGTCAAACACACTGCGACCATAAATCTGCATTGTTGTGGCCTTTACAGAATGTGGTCTGTCAATGTTCTGCTGAAATAAGCATGGATCTCGTCTGAGGGCTTGAAGATCATGTGTATGCAGTGTTCTCTGACCATGCCCTTTATGCTTTGAGATGTCTTAGAGTTCTCAGAATCTTTTCACAATATTATGAATTGTAGATGTTAAAAGATTTAAATTCAAGTGAATTCAAGAAATTGACAGATTTTTGTTATTGTTAATGATTTTTTGGGAAATTGGGTTTGTAAAATGTGCAGGGTACTCTAGGAGTGGTATCAGGAGTATGTGGACTAGAGAAAATTGTGATATGCTGTAATGTTAAATTTTTTAAAAAAATTCTTGTTAAAAAAAGTGTTTTGTTCTGTCTAGACTTGGTCAGAGTGCGGAGTACAGAACCATCTGGGCCCTAGAGATCTCCAACAACCCAAAAGTCCTGGAGCCTTCCAAACCGAAGATACGCTTTGTGGCTGGCATCCATGGCAATGCCCCAGTTGGCACAGAGCTGCTTCTTGAGTTTGCTGACTATTTGTGTATCAACTATGGCAAAAATGCTGCAATTTCCAGGGTAAGATTCTCTACAGCTTGTTTTCTCTACAGTAATATTTCTCTCCTCTTTCAGCCACTAGTTAGGACTCCCTCAGCCGTTAAAAATACACACTAGCATCATGCAGCGTGTTGAAGAGAGGGGCACAGGGTGATTCATCACACCCAGAGAGTGTAAGGCTGGTTGTGCTCCCTTGTACTCCCAACTGCAGATGGTTGTTACAGTACCACGGTTTCAAAAGCTGTTAGTTGTAAGTGATTCGCTAAACCAGATTGTTTTATCTGTTGTGTTCAAAATGATTAATTACTTCGTTTAAGAGAGAAGAGCCGTTCTTTTTTTTATTTGACAAATATATAGGGTGACATGTAATGTTTTTAAATTGTTTATGCAACTATACCTGGCTGCCCTTTAGCTAATCAATGAGACCAGAATCGTCATCCTTCCCAACATTAACCCCGATGGGCGTGAGCTGGCCAAAGAAAAAGAGTGCAGTTCCACCACAGGCATGACCAATACAAATGGCAAAGACCTTGACACGGATTTCTTTGGTAAGCATTTATGTACTTTTCATTTCAAACATGAATTTTACATTGACATTTGTAAATGAGATCATGAAAACTTTGACAAAGTTTGAAATTTGAAAGTCGTTGTTCAAATTATTTTTTTATTTCTGGGTTTCCCACCTCCAGTTCTATGGGACCAGTGTCTAGTACAGATTGGGTTCAAAGGGTTCAACTCTCCTGTTAACTAACATGGTTAGGGAGTGTATGTGAGACGGGAAATCATATAACTGTGCCGGACATTTCCCCAGGATTGGAGTTGGGGAGCCTCTTTTATTGTATAACAATGACTCTATTTCTGCATAATTCTGTTATTCATTTACTTTCTGCATTTTGTAAAAGATCCTCTACATGGTGCTTTCTGGATTGGCAGGTGTAAATATGATAAATTACTGTCAGAACAAAGCCTTTTATGAAACAGTAACTTTATAAGAAAAGGAAACATTTAAACTCCGTGTTCATTTTTGTAAAATATGTTTTCTTATTTGTCCCTTCATCATGAAATTATCACACAATGTAAGTGGAAGTCGGTGTTATTAAAAATACTTTACAAAATTAAATAAAAAAAGAAAACGAGATGCATAGCTCTGTCCCAACAGTAATAACATTTTATAAAACCTGATTTGTGGTTCTGTAGGCAATGCTTCACAGCGCTCAGCAGAACCTCAGCCTGAGACCCGTGCTGTAATGGAACTCATACAGGAAAAGGGTTACACTCTCTCAGTAGCGCTGGATGGAGGCTCTGTGTTGGTTACATACCCATATGACAAGCCAGTGCAACCAGGCATGTTTAAAGTTGTTGTTGTTGTTGTTGTGTGTGTGTGTGTGTGTACACCATTTATTTATTTAATTTTTAAATGGCAGTTGCTAAATTGTAAACCCATGTGAATGTTTTAAGCATATTTTTGCTCTTCTGTTTCAGTTGAAAATGAGAGTACCCTGAGGTATTTGGCTACTGTGTATGCCAATAACCATCCCACAATGCACTTAGGAGACACTGGTTGTCCAAATAACAGTCAGAGTATGTTAACTGCTTCATTCTTCTCATAATTAAAACTCAGAAATTAGAGTTTCGTTTAAAAGGTACTTACACTGCTATACTGTCTCACTTATTTGTTATATTGCAGTGGGGAATGTCCCTGATGGAGTGCTGAGGGCAGCAGAAAGGCATAGTCACATGGGCAGTATGAAGGTAAATCTAACAAGTATTTCTTTCTCTCCTTTGGAGAGCTTGACTTCTGCACTTTCCTTTCAATCTTAATATAATGCACTTCATTCAGACAATACATGTCATTTGAATTCTGTTTATTACAAATGAAACAAAACTCAGAAGGTAGCTGTCGAAGAGCTAGGTACTACTAATATAACTCTTTAAACTACTTTTACTACTACCAATAATAATAATGATAAAAAATACAATCCCATTTCCTGAAAAGTTAGGTTTTGTTATATGCAGAGTTTCACGATTTGTTAAATCTATTTGACAAACATACAAAGAAACGATTTCCGGTTTCCTAATGACCAACTATAATATATTTTCTAAATATGAACAAATTTAAAATGTGATGCTTCTGCAACACACTCAAAAAAAGTTTGGGCAGAGGCATTCTTACCACGGTGTATTACGTCATTTTTTATTTAAGCACACATTCTAATGGTCTGAGAACTAAAGGTAATAATTGTTGCAGTTTAAGAAGTGGACTTTTTGCCTATACTTGCTTGAGATTTTATCTGTTTGAAAGTGCCAAAGATTTTCAGTAGGGGACAGATGTGGCCTGCAGGTAGTCTTGTCAAACACACATTCTCCAAATCTGTGAGACCACACTGTTGGAATGCATCCAGAATGAGGCCTGGTATTGTCTTGCTGAAATAAGCATGAACTTCCTTGGAAAGCATGTGAAATTGATGATAGAATATGTCTCTCTGCAATAACATTTATATACCTTTATATAAGTCTTCCATGCTGACGGACACTGACTGTTTGTTGTGGGGTGTTTCTATAAAAGCTGTATCTTTGTGCCCATCCCTAAAAATGGTCTCAATGAGAATCTGATATCCGTTTTATAAAGAAACTGTGGATTTCAAATATTTGTGATCACAACAAGCAAAATAAATGCAAGTGAATGAAGACAATTAAATAGGAAAATACGAAGGCCCTAATTTACATGTGAAATTTAATTTAATTCTTAACATCCTTATTTGAATTTTATTTTTTCCACCTGTTTTTTTGTTTGTTTGTATTTTGTGCAGGACTTCAGCGTGGACTTTGGCCACTGTCCTGAGATTACTGTATACACCAGCTGTTGTCTATTCCCTCCAGCTGACCAACTGCCCATCCTCTGGTCTGAGAACAGGAAGTCTCTGCTCAGCATGCTGGTGGAGGTCTGTTAGCTCACTCTTCTCTCCATGTACCATTTCCCTACCCATCGCTTCTTTCATGATTAGAATTTTAGCTGAACTGTCTCTTTCAAATTGTTTGAACACAGGTGCATAAAGGTGTGCGTGGAGTAGTGAAGGACAAGAGTGGCAAGCCCATAGTGGGGGCAATGATCGTTCTGAACAGCGGGGTACGAGTGTTCACCAGTGAAGGCGGCTACTTCCATGCACTACTTTCTCCAGGCCCTCACAATATCGAAGCTGTAGCAGAAGGATACCAACAGCAACGGCGAGAAGTGAGAGAATAGATATTAACACACCGGAACCATATATTACCATACATATACATAATGCATAATAATATATGTATATAAATTATATTTTCATTTATTTTCTCCCTTTTCTTTTGGTTTTTCTAGGTGAGTGTATCACAGTATGAAGCTGCAAGATCCATTATTATTGAGTTTGATATGGACAACCGAATTTTTGGTTTACCAAGGGAGTTAGTGGTAGCTACTGCAGGTAAGAAGCAAGCTGGGTGCTTAAATTCAGTTTTTATATCATGTTTTTAAACTAAGTACAATCATTAAGGCTTAGTGTATTTATTCTGCTTCCCAGAGAACTATACAGATGAATTTGAAGTTTAACTGAACCAATTACTTTGCCCTTGTTTTACCTGCTATTATGTCTCACATTTTAGCAGCAAATGGAGGGATCAGTATTAATAAAACTCAATTTGTGTTTTCCAAATCTGTCGTGGTATATAATTCTATTATTTGTATTCTTTATCTAAAACTACTACAAGACTTACAAACCTGGAATAATCAGAATCAGAATCAGAAATACTTTATTATTATTTATTATTTATTATTATTATTATTATCCCGAAGGAAATTAATAGCGAGTTTTAATTACATATAGAAAGAGAATATACCCACACATCTTACAATATACACACTAGAGTGCTGATTGGGCCCTGTTTTTCTGTCTGAACCAGACCCGCGTCCGACAGAGCAGTGACCGGACCCGACCTGCATTTCTATGTTTCTGTCGGAACCCGACCCGAACCCGACTGGAATTTTAATGTTTGGCTGAAACTGC
Source organism: Lepidarchus adonis (assembly GCA_037576955.1). Classification (NCBI taxonomy): domain Eukaryota; kingdom Metazoa; phylum Chordata; class Actinopteri; order Characiformes; family Lepidarchidae; genus Lepidarchus; species Lepidarchus adonis. The sequence continues at coordinate 22,045,133 of JBBIGC010000001.1, forward strand.
CGCTGCTAAACGATTATAATAATCCTCTGTTTAAACAAACAAACAAGTCGACTTTCCTTTATATTCTGTTGTTTTAAATTGTCCCGATAACTATTTCTTTCGTACGTTTCCCATGATACTTTGGCTTAGGCTACTGAATGAAACTTCATGGCTATGGAAACAAATCCCTGCGTACAGGGAAAAATCAAACAATCCAGCGTGACGTAGCGTACGCCCTACTTTTAATTAACATTAAAAAGTATTGTATTATTGTTTTATTAACAAATACTTTTACAATTGCATCATGTGAGACAGACTTTTTGGAGCTTCACTGTGTAGTAGCCTTTACTATTTTAATGATCAGAAGTATTTGTGCTGGCGCGACCGAACCCGAACCCGAGTAACCATTGTGAAATATTTGTCTGAACCCATGGCATGAGTAGCCATGCTCAAATACACACACACCTTGTCAAGCACTACTAGCAACTGCTGTGTTCTTTCTCCTTCAGCGGCAGCTATGACGGCCCTGACCATCACTGCTTGCATCATCTGGTGCGTGTGCTCAGCGAAATCCAACAGACAGAAGGACGGCTTCCACCGCCTGCGGCAGCACCGGGACGATTATGATGATGAAATCCGCCTCACCTCCATGGGCTCCAAGAAGTCCCTGTTAAGCAGCGAATTCCAAGATGATAGTGAAAGTGATGAGGACACTCTATATGCCAACAAACTGTGATGTTTCAACACCTCCCAATTATAGTCAACCAATCTACTCTTACAGCACCGCCCTACAGGAAACCCTGTAGACTTTGAAAGGCACGGGGCCCAGTGTCGTCTTTTCTCTTGCTGTCCTAAGTCCCCGTGGCTCAGAAGAGGCCAAAGGCCCAACTACCCTGAAATCCTACACAGGTTGCACTTTATTGGCCTACTGAAATTTGGTCAACCGTGTCACACCGTAATGTATGCAAGTAACCACTGTACAATCCGCTCTCAACCGACTTGCTGTTTGAGTTTAGATTGAGCTTGTTTTCTGCTTGTTTTCAGCAGTTCTTCCAATAGGTGTCCATTCAGCCTGGCACAAACTGAAATGCCCAAGTGAGCTGAACAGAAACTCAATGGGATTACTGAACACAGTGCCTTGTTTGATTAGTTTGAGCCATTGTTGCCTGGTGGCTGTTACTGAGGTGTGAAGATGGGTGGTGTAACTCAAATTTCTCCTCTCTGCCAAACTCTGCATTTAAGTCATAATCTTTTTATTTTTCTCACTGTTTCTCACTGATCGAGTTATAGGGAACAGACCAGGGGTTATGTACATAAAACATCTTGGTGCAAAAGTGCTGCTGATTTTTACATGTATACAGACTGAGATCAGTCAGGTAGAAATCTCAGCCTTCATCAGAACATGCCATAGTTTATCAAATTGGTTCCTGAACAGCGTTTCTGTGGCCAGTTCTTGATTTATGCATACTACTTGGTGGTCAGTTTGTTGACTAGCTTTCAGAATCACATTCAGCCACTTTGTTTGTACTGTGGCATAGCATTGAGTCTCAGAGTGAATGATCTTTAGCTTGCCAATAATGTAAAGTTTTTTTGTTTTATTACTATTTTATGTGTTTTCATTGCACTCATCCAGCACATTTTCTCATATCTACTATTTAAAAACAATTAAATGGATTTAATGCATATTGTTTGTTGACCACACACTATTTGGAACTGTATGAACTATCTCTTGCTTCTCAGAGGATCCTCAATCACAATTATTTATAGAAATACATTGATCTAATGTTCCAACTCATAAAGAATCTGTATTTTTAGAGATGATCCATATCCATATGACTTTTTCTCATTGAATTGTTTCAATAAGTTGCACAAACTTTATAGCTGCAAAAGCAATAACATGTTTTGATTTCTGCTCATTCTAAACAGATTTTAAGTTGTTTTTTTTAAAAATTCATTTTCTCTATAGCTTCTATTTTATTGACTGTATGTAAATTACTTATCAAAGCAATTTTTACGTTATGTATATCTCTAAAAAAAAAAAAAAACCCTGACCTTCAATCAGATATGTTCAGTTTAAATTCCCATAACTACAAATGTTCAATTTTGACTGAACTGATATTTATCTGACAGAGGCTTTGATACGACATTTAGTGCCTAAGTCATCTCAAGCGATGAAGAAATACCATACAATCCACATGTTTTTAATGATTTTTGGATTGTTAATGTGGATGAGTTCCATATGAAGTACAGACAAAGTAACATTAGTGTTTGTCAGCATTAGTTAATCAAGGTAACTACCTTAAACAGCCCTCGGAATTTGCACATCTGTGTGTTGGTTTTGAGATTTTATAGCAGAAACATTCTGGTAATTAACATGTAGATTGCTTTTAATTGAAATTCAGACTGTTAAACTTCTTTTTTGCATTTTTTATGTTTATTTGGTCTGTCCCTGTATGTAGGATTCACTTTGCCGTCAAACCCATAAAAACAGTATTGATTTAATAATTTAAACATTGGCTCAATGAAACCAGCAGAGCAGCTTAAATGTGTGTTTTATGAAATCAGGCAGATTCTTGATCTTCTTTATAATGTATTTTCTACACATCTTGTCTCAGTGTGTAGCAGGCCAATTTTGTGAGTGAATGTCAGTAAAAAAAAAAAATTTTTGAGGCAAGGAAGCTGCTTTACTATCATGAGGAAGAGTGTGACATTAATGTTCGTCATGTGTTTAAAGCCTCTGTCTAGATAAGGTAACTGTTTGGCATGTAAATCATTCTTTTTTGTCATTGCATACATTGCTGATAGTCCAAAACGTCATTTTTGGCTGTGTTGCACCGAAGATGCATAATGAAAGATATAGAAATTATTTTTTAAATAATTTCTTCATTCACTACTGATTGCCACATTAATCTGATATGAATGCTTAATATTGACTATCCTGCTTGAGTGCAAATGAGTGGATGGGTCTGAATAGATGTGTGTAGCTTTTGTATGTACTGTTTGTGCTGATGTATATTTTTTGTCCTTTTTATAAAAAAAATAAATGAAGGTGATTGATTGTAGATAATTAAGTGATGCCAACTGTATGTAAATGACATAAGTGCAATTTTGGAACGTTGGAACACGTTATATCTGGTATCTATATGACCCGTTTGGCTGATTAAATAAAACTGAACTAAATTGGTTGAAATAAAAGTGTGAATGAAAAAATGCATAATTTGTGTTTTAGTGATCAGATTGTTTTTTTTATTCAATTCATTGCAAAAATAAATCTTAAATTATGCATCATATCTACTATTTTGTATTATAAAAGTAAAAAACTTGGTTTGGTTGACCGACCTGAAAGTATTTTGTAAGTATGACAAATTTGAATTCATCTTCAGCTAGTTTTAATGCGCCAAGTATAAGTATAAAGTTGATAGATTATTAAAATTGCACAATTCTGAAACATTCTGAAGTAAGTAAGGCAAGGTAAGGGCATCATTTTAATGGGGGGGGGGGGGGGATACTTGGGAGAAATTTGCTTTCGTTTAACACGTTCCACCACTGCATCAGGACATGCAACCTTAAAGTCTACTATGCAAAGAGAAAGGCAAACTTCAATCCATGTTTCAGCTTCATTTTTTCCCTGGGAAAATGGATCAACCAGACTGTTATTGTACGTAGATTCAAGATTCAAGAAAAGTTTATTGTCAATACAACAGTATTCACAGCCTCCGCACATGGTGCATTTATGAAGAAAAAGTAAGGCAAAATATGTAAGAAATATGAGAGAAATTACATTTAAATACATGGATAAAAGTAAATGAAACTAAATACGCAATTGTATAAACATATGAAAAAAAAACCCTATAAATCTGTAAAAGTCTGTACACTGAACAAGGAGACAACAAAGGACATAACACATTTTAAAGTGACAAGTGCATTGAGTTTGCAAGACCTTGTACCTTTATTTGTTAAGTACATAACTCCACATTCATAGTTTTGATGCCTTCAGTGAGAATCTACCAATGTAAATGGTCATGAAAATAAAACATTGAATGAGAAGGTGTGTCCAAACTTTTGGCCTGTACTGTATATGTTGAACAATGGCATGAGGAGGAATACTAAATGTGCTAGTTTTAAGATATATTCACTTACCATGAGATGATGATAACTCAAATGCATAATAATAAAAAGTATTAACAAATGTTTCTTCAGTCCAGACCTTAGAGTAGACCTGCTGACTGTCCTTCCACTTCCACACAGAGGGCGGCGCTGTAGGAGCGGCTCTGCAGATTGAACTGCCGCAGATTCGGGCATTTGCCAGCACGACGCGGATGACGTCGAACAACAAAGATGGCAGGGGGAAATAGCAACTACTGGGAAGGTGAGGTGGCAAAGTGTCATAATTTGGAGTTTACCCTGGCATTTCAAGCACTTTAATGCTACTTAATCCAGCCGTTGTATTTTCTGGCCACCTATACCGGCTTTGTAGACATTTGTTTGACCAGTTCACATAAAAAACCCAAATACTTCGATTATGCTAGCTCAGTTTGCTAAGATGTGTAACGTAACGCCAAATTTGGTCGAGCACGAAGTCGAAAAGCGTGTTTTATTGTTGTTAATGTTGCTCTTTCCCGAAACAACTCAATTGCTTAATGTCGTTGAGAATATCTGACTGATGTAAGCTGGTATGGTCAATTTTTTTGTTGTCAAGTTTTATTAGTATAGCTAACTAGCTGTATGTTACAGAGCTAGGTAAGCAAAGCTATATTATTGGATGCTTGAATATTTTATTTATACGTTTCATTAACAAATCGTATGTGACATTAGAAATGACTTTTCCATTGTTGCCTTGGGCATGTTTTCAGTAGTTTCAAATAGACACTGCAACGACAGGAAAAGAATAGTTAACTTGGCTGCTATCTTGGTTATTTACCACTGATGACTGTCATTCAGACCGACAAGGCACTGACAACTCCTCTACTCGTACCTGTAATGTATTTTACTGCTATAACTTAATTCTTTGGTGTACTTGTCTTCATATTGCACATTTACAGATTTGCGCAAGCAGGCCAGACAGTTGGAGAACGAGCTCGACCTGAAACTGGTCTCCTTTAGTAAACTGTGTACCAGCTACAGCAGCTCACGGGATGGCCGGAGAGGAGACAGGTTACAGTACAGTTGCTGTGACTCAAATATGGCTTTATTTCATTTGTTATATATGATTAACATGTTACCAACATTTATCTGCATCTCTTTCAAACAGCTCTGACACAACACCCCTCCTCAACAACTCCACTCAAGATAGAATGTTTGAGACCATGTCTGTCGAGATTGAGCAGCTTCTTGCAAAAGTTAGTCATTCCTTGGTTTTGTTAGTTTTTGTATAGAGTAACTAGTTAATAACAAAAAGGACAGAAAGAAGAACATATTGCTTAAGGATTAGAGCCTTTTGTGCCTTCCTACAAGTCATAGGTTTACGCATAATTGGATTTTTCTGTTTTTTATCTTAGCTTACAGGGATAAACGATAAGATGGCAGAGTACGCTAGCACACCGGGCGTCACATCTCTCAATGCTGCTCTGATGCACACACTCCAGAGGCATAGAGACATCCTACAGGTGAAGACAACATATGCTTATTACATCTGCTCTGCTTTTCTCAGCCTGATTGATTGTCTTTATAATCTTGGCTTTTGCATTTGTTTGTATATTTATATGTTTGAATGTATTAGTGTGCATGATTTAGATTCCTCCCTCTACTATGCTTTTGCTGTGTCATCTCTTTACCGCTTTTTACCCACAGGACTACACACATGAGTTTCACAAAACTAAATCCAACTTCTTAGCAGTCAGAGAGAGAGAGGATCTTCTTGGGTCTGTCAGGAAAGACATTGAGTAAGTAGTTTTACTGTACAGCTTTTACCACATTTCACCAAAGGTAGGCCCCACATTAAAGGCCGCCACATTCTACAAGCCAAGAGAAAATGTTAAGGTAAGTGTCCCCATGCCTCCAAGTATGCTACCCCCTGACTCCACTTAGCTTTTTTGATGTAATTAAGTCAAGGGTTTGCATACTTTTTCCACTAGCAATTTGAGTTATGGTTGTTCTCAATATATTATTGATATAATTTTTTTAGGTGCAATATGTTTGGTAAAACCCTTGATCAGATGAAATTTTATGGCAAATTAATTCAGAAAACTTAAGTTTTTTTGATTAAGGCACTCCATAATATAAAACAAGCAAGCGGTGGAAAGAAGCAACTCAAACAGTTACCTTTTACCTCACAAAAGTGCTGGTTCACATCAAAACAGTAGAAAACAAGGGGTTTAAAATACAGCTTAATTGTAATCCGTGGTACCAATTGCCCAGACGTAAATACTTCTCCAGCACTGCCATTCCGTGTCTGTACTCCAAATACAGATATGATTTAAATGTCCATTATACTACTTCCATAAAAAATTATTAAAATCTGTTTAGAAATGTAATGTGCTTTGGCCAAAATGCTGTTATTCCTGTTTATGCAAAATACCATAAAATAAAATAAAAATCACTACAGGGGGTCCTCGACTTATGAAAATTCTTGGTTACATCGCTGTTTTGGCGATGCTTTTTATTGTCACTATACAGATGTACAGTGAGATTAGGAGCAGCTCCTCCAGTGCAGACATTTATTGGAACACAAAATATATATATAAAAAAAATAAATGGTTCAAAGTTGCGGAAAAGGTTTGTAGTGCCATATACAGTGGGGCAAAAAAGTATTTAGTCATTGACCAATTGTGCACATTCTCCCACTTAAAAAGATGAGAGGCCTGCAATTTTCATCATAGGTATACCTCAACTATGAGAGACAAAATGAGATCCAGAATTCTTTTGCAAATTATGGTGACAAATAAGTATTTGGTCACCTACAAACAAGCAAGATTTCTGGCTTCCACTGACCTGAAGCTCTTCTATCCTCTATTAATGTTACCTCTATTAATGCCACCCGTTTCAACTTGTTATCAGTATAAAAGACACCCATCCACAACCTCAAAAAGTCACAATCCAAACTCCACTATGGATAAGACAAAAGAGCTGTCAAAGGACACCAGAAACAAAATTGTAGACCTGCACCAGGCTGGGAAGACTGAATCTGCAATAGGTAAGCAGCTTTGGTGTGAGGAGATCAACTGTGGGAGATATTAGAAAATGGAAGACATACAAGACCACTGATAATCTCCCTCGATCTGGGACTCCAAACAAGATATCACCTGTGGGGTCAAAATGATCACAAGAGCAGTGAGCAAAAATCCCAGAACCACACGGAGGGACCTAGTGAATGACTTGCAGAGAGCTGGGACCAAAGTAACAAAGGCTACCATAAGTAACACACTACGCTGCCATGGATTCAAATTCTGCAGTGCCAGACGTGTCCCCCTGCTTAAGCCAGTACATGTCCAGGCCTGTCTAAAGTTTGGTCGAGAGCATTTGGATGATCCAGAAGAGGATTGGGAAAATGGTCAAAAGAAAACCAAAATAGAACTTTTTGGTAAAAACTCTACTTGTCATGTTTGGAGGAGAAAGAATGCTGAGTTGCATCCAAAGGACACTATACCTACTATGAAGCATGGTGGTGGAAACATCATGATTTGGGGCTGTTTTTCTGCAAAGGGACCAGGACAACTGTTCAGTGTAAATGAAAGAATGAATGGGACCATGTATTGTGAGATTTTGAGTGAAAACCTCCTTTCATCAGCAAGGGCATTGAAGATGAAATGTGGCTGGGTCTTTCAGCATGACAATGATCCCAATCACACTGCCCAGGTAACGAAGGAGTGGCTTTGTAAGAAGCATTTCAAGGTCCTGGAGTGGCCTAGCCAGTCTCCAGATCTCAACCCCAGGCAGCCGATGATGATCTGTGCTGCCTTTACTACTCTCTGAAGCCTCTCCCTGTCTGCCATGGTGCAGCTCCCGATACTGTGATGCAGTATGTCAGCAGGCTCTCAATGGACGAGCGGTAAAAGGTCAGTAGCAGGTTGGAGTCCAGGTTGTGCTTTCTGAGGACCCTGCTGCTGAGCCTTCTTGAAGACTGTTGTGATGTTGTCTGTCCAGTAGATGTTGGCTGAGATGAGGACACAGAGTAACTGGAAGGTATGGACCCTCTCCACACACTTACCATTGATGTGAAGGGGGGCTAGATCTCCTAAAGTTGACAATGATCTCCTTGGTTTTCTCAGTGTTCAGAGCCAGGTTGTTCTTTGAACACCAGGCCGCCAACTTCATGGACTTCTGTAAGCTGCCTCGTCTTCTTTTGAGATCTGACCAATGTGGTGTCGTCAGCAAATTTATAAAAAAAAACAACATAAATTTGATGAAGAGGTTGTTGTTGTGGGCTGGACTGCACTTGTGGGTGTAGAGACAGAACAGTAGGGGGCTCAACACACGGCCCTGTTGGGAACTGGAGCCGGTTGGGAGGCCAAGAGTGTCCAGTTTGGTGATGAGAATGTCAGGTATGATTGTGTTGAAAACCGATCCACAAAGAGCATCCAGACATAGCTTTGCTGCTGCTGCTCCAGATGGCTCAGAACAGAGTGGAGAGCTACAGCGATGGCGTCTAGGCCTGTCGCGATAAACAATAAATCAATTAATTGCAGGATAATTAAAATGAGGTCATTCATGGTTGGTTGTTTTACGCGTGCCTCTCGCTACCCAAGGCACTAATGACAAAAGGCTTCACTGTGGTGCGTTGGTCTCTACTGCCCCCTCTCATTTCCTTAGGGTAATGAGGCGTGAACTTAGGCTACTTGCAGCCGCATGGTCGCGCGTAGCAAGGCAGAGATTACGATAACGTCAGGTGAGATACAGAAGAAAGCTGAGATGTAATTGGTTTCAAAGCCGAACGTGACAGCTTCAGTGTGGGAGCACTTTGGATTCAAACCGAATGACCACGGTGAACCTGTGCAGCCGGTATGTCGCATTTGTTGTAAAACAGTAGCAACTAAACATGGCTGTCAAATGTTTGCAGCATTTTTTGAAAGGCTGGCTTTTCAACTATATTAAAGGGCAACATCTCTTTAGCGATTAAGCAACAACAGATGAGCCGCCTCCGTCTTCCCGACAATCCGCAGTCACTGGGGCGTTTAATCGACAAAAAATACAAACCGTGCAGTGCAAAATGGTGCGCACTCACAGACAGTGTAGTTTGATTAATCGCTAAAGAGATGTTTCCCTTTAATATTGTTGAAAAGCCAGACTTTCTAAAAATGCTGCAAACATTTGACAGCCAGTACGAACTGCCCTCGAGAACATACGTGTTACAAACGGCAATTCCACAACTGTACAATAGTGTGAAAGACTTAAGGACATTAAAGACCCATTTTACTGCCACTACGGATATGTGGTCAAGTTCAAACATGAACCCTTATATGAGC
>JBBIGC010000001.1:22149139-22159929 GCA_037576955.1 Lepidarchus adonis
TTGCTAGCATCAAAATTAGCATGTTTACCTTCGAATTCACTTATAATATATGACTGAATGTGGTACCATGATAGTGCTGTTGCACTTAACGAAGGTAAGTCTATGTTACACTTACAAAATATTGCTTTTATTTTGAAATGGAGACGAACGTGCATGTTCGTGCAGCGAGGGTTAGCTTAGCAGCAGGTCGCGGCTAGTTCACCAAACGTTTGTGGAGTAGCGCTTTACTGTGAGTACTAGCGTTTGCATTCTCACTGGTATGTTACTGTGTGAATAAAATTCCTATTCTGATTTGTATTTTACTGCCTTTACTGGTATAGTATAGTATGAGGGTCAGGATTACACCTTAAATCAATATTCGATTGGACCAGTGGTTTATTTTCACATTGTTTCTGTATCATTCTTGTAAAAATCCTAGATATCTTGATATAATTTCAAGTCTATATCGTCTCCCTACGAGCAATATTCAACTGAATCATCGGGATTTTTCTAGCATCATGTCTAAAATCAATATTTTAAAGCAACATCCCAAATCTGCAGAGCAAAATAGATTTTCTACATGCGCTACATGTCTGAATAAACCATTATCCAGCAATTAAAAATAAAGAAAATGGTAAAAAAAAATATCCAGCAAAAATAAATCAAATATAAATAAAGCAATTATATTATGTATTTATTTTGGGAATCTTCAATATGATATAGGTTGCTTTCTCTTAGGGGGGAGTAAGGCCTCGTTTGAAAAATACTTTCATTTTTTATTCAGCATATCACATGCTGCACTGAATCTAATGACACAGGCCTGAAACTTCTCTTTGTACTTTCAAATGCAACAAGCAGTCGGTCAGTATCATAGATAAATCCACAACACACTCAGAAAAGAAGTTGGTGACCACTTGTGGTGTAATTTGTCATATTTCCCAGCCCTACTTTCTGTAAATTTCCACTGAAGCCATGAAATACATCCTTCGCTGTTGCTAAAGGACACACACGTCTTCAGAAGTGTATGTTTTATGCATAGAAGCCCAGGTACAGGTCACACCAGCGGGAATGAAGAAATAGGGAGATGCTCTGTGTGAAACACAGCACTGCTGTGCTCTACTCCCTGGAGAGCAGCTTAATTGGCCTGACACCTTGGTGCAATGGTGACAAACGCCCAAGCACAGCACCGAGTGGGCATCATTATTACACTACGCCAACTTGAGCTGCCTCCCACTGAAAGAAAAAAGGATGGAACCTCCCGAGTGCAAGAAACTGCACATTTCTAGTTTTCTTTGCTTTGAGAGGGTGTGAGGCAGATGTTCTGCAGACCATGCGAGAATGGAGACATTGCAATGAGTGTATTGCAGAATTTCACAGTACAATATTACAAATGGCTGTCACGTTTATTGCATGCACTATAACTATAAAGCAGACTGCACTTCCTTTTATCAGTGATTTTGCCATAATGACATTGTCAGAGCAACACCTAAGATTCTACACACACACACACTCTTTATAACCTGCTTTGTAGCATTCTGCAGAGTATTAGTAAAGACAGTGGGAATGATTAACTACAAATGGACTTTAGCAGGTCCCTGCTGCTGCAACAGGGCTGCACCACCACCTCCATCATTACCTTCAGCACATTGCTGGTGATCTTCCCAAAAGAGTTGGGGATGATGAGGAGAATGGGGCTGGTGGAATTACTTGAAGTCCTCCTCCTCTTGTGAAGTGCTCCACCGCCACTAACAGCCCAGTCCAAAGCCACGAGTCCGTCGTCGCTGAGCTGTAAGTGGTCTCGGAGGAAATGGACGGTGGAGCCGTCGAGCGGCCACAGGACACCAAACACGGTCTGGAAAGAAGCAAAGCTCCTCCAGCTCCACGCCGGGACTGAATCGCCTTTGCAGAAGCTCTTGCAGTGTTGGAGCAGGTAGTTGGCCAGCGCGGAGGGTTTGCAGATGAACGCTAGTGGTGGAGCTCCTCCTGCTGCACCTGGATCCTCCACTTTGCGCGCGGGGTCTGAACAACAGCAAGTGTCCACCACGCGTCTCAACACCGGCCAAGCTGTGGCCACCAGCGCGAGGATGCACACAGCGCCCATCCATTCCAGCATTTGAACGGCTCTGTTGGAGATGATGAAGACTGAGAGGAGGAGGAGGAGGAGGAGGAGGGGGGCTACAAATCGGAGGGCTCCAGGTCCATAGTGCTGTTCCTGTTGGCAAACGAGGCTGTATTCAAAGTGTACTGTAGTTGTTCACGCGATTAATGTCCAAACGAGGCATTTGTGGAGAAGAAAAGCACGACTGCACCTCCCGCGACTGTGAGAAAAGTCGTGTTACACTAGATCGATTCAAATAAAGCGCTGCCGCTTCTCCTGTGCGCGTGCTCCTGCTCCTGCGCGCGTGCCGGGCTCTGCAGGTTATGCAACAGCTCTTCTCTCTCCTTCAGCAGTTGGCGCTGTGCGGTTCCTCCAGCGGGGCGAGCAGGTCTGTGTGGTTCACTATTCGCTCGCCCTCGCCGCCATTAATGTTGACAAACTGCTCTCTGATAGCGCACGAGGTCAACTTTATTTACGAATATCAATTTTTATTATTAGCAATGTGGTAACCCAACAGATTTCATTTTTATGTGTGGTTTATTTTTTTTACCTAATTAAATATTCGGTATTGTGAACACAAAATGACATTAACCCATCACACGTGCCAACGTGGAGCAGTGTTAACCTGCGACCTTTCACCTCTGCCCCATTAACCTGGGCTAACACTGAAGTTAGCTTAGGCTAGCAGCAAACAAGATGTTGTGATGTATTTCCGGTTTGGATAATCGTCGTGGGAAATAAGACTTACACCATGGGTATTATGCTCAATTTGGACAGCAGCCCATCACTTTAATAAGCTAGGGAAAGAACTTAAAATCAAGTGTGCCCCCAACTGTAGCACACACATAGCATTATGGCATCATAACCCAATATAACTTTGTATGAGCTCACCGAAATCACTGAAGAGCTCAACGGTGAGCTCAGCCATCCACCCCAAAACCCAGACAAAACGACACAATTAACCCAAAATTAACAATTAACCCCCCAAATGAACACAGTAACCCACTGAGGTGCATCAATGCAGGTTTTCCTAGGGACATCCTGTTCTCCTTCACTCTGTTCAAGGAAGATGCTTTACTGAGTTTACCTGCTGAAATATCTATTGATAATGACCTGGAAACTCGTTTTTTAGAAGAGCCCTTTGTCCAATAAGAATGTTAGTAACTAGCCTAAATAATTGAGCTTGGAAACAATTGTTCTACTCCGAGCTGTAGGTTTATAGGACATTTTAAGAAATATTTAATTTTCACCAATATGGACTAAGCTGTCATGATTATTACGTTATTACTCCCTGGATTTTAAAGTTTACTATTAGTTTTAGTGATCTATATGAAGCTCATTTTCATAAATGATATATGATAGTCTATGCCATAATGTGCACTCTATGTAATGTAATAACCTGTATTTAGGATGTAGCCCTACAAACTGTTTAATGGTGTACAGGAACCAGATTCAGCTCCCACAGGCTCATACAAGTAGAGCGTTTTTTGCCGCACTTGATCTAGCAAAGCTCACTTGGATGGACACAGGTGTTGTGTGGCTTTTTGGCTAATGTCTCTTTATAAAAGGGCCTTTCAAGAGAATGAGTCTCCTTAGATTTTTCTTTGTTGTCAGCCAGAGCACCGTAATCTTACTTGCTCACTTGATTACCTGACACTTGAAACTCCATTTGCTAGCTGGATTTAGCGTGAAAGAGTTCTATTTGAGGGCACCCTTCATACAGAATGAGTTTCAGAAATCTGCAAATTGCATCGTTTAATACTGCCAAAGCAGCTGAAAGCGCCAATGGGAACGTACAGTTAGAATTACACTTTTACAGGCTCACCCCCTCCCTGCCTTTGCCTTGAATAAGTTCCTTTTTTGGAATGTAATAATGGAACCTATAGATGGCACTGGGCCAGTCGGGTGTGTTGCACAGTCAGATATTTGGCAGTGCCTCTGCTATTGTTCTCTGTGCATTATAAACAGTTTGAGAAAAGATACCAAAATACTTCTCTGTCCATTCATTTTGAACAAAGGACGAGCCAGGTCAGTGATGCAAATGACTGTACTGGCATGTGACACTAGGTTTTTGTTTGACATTAGCAGTCAGAACTGTACAGCTGAGTGTTCTTGCAAATGGGTTTATGGACACAACGTAATTTGTTCCTTTCCACATTCAGGATCTTCACCCAAGCATGACGGCTTTTTCTTTCATGTGGGAACGGGTAAATACGACTTGAGGATTAGACGTGGCCGTACCGGGAACACACGTTTGAGTGTGTGAGGAGGACGGGAATTTGGAAAGTGTTTTAGCGGAGGGAGGGAGGGAGGCTCAAGTTATCGCTATCATCCTTACTCTTCACAATATGACCCTTAAGGGACTCGCACAGGAAATCTAAAATCAAACAGTGAGCCATTGTTGTATTTTGGGGTGATTCAGTGACAAATACAGTGTTGCTATGCTGCACAGGAAGGGCTTAAGAATAGCCAGTGATGAAGGCCGGGTCAATGCTGAAGGCCTTGGGAGGACAGTCGGGATAAACAGAGGCACAAAAAGACAAATGAGGGGAAAGGTTTTTAGAGGGCCATAACCTTGAGGGCGTTCTGCAATGCTGGTCCAACATTTGCTATAAAAGAAAGCATTCATGACCATAGAATTGTTCAACAGAGTAGGATCAGGTGTGCGGTTTGGCTGAAATGGAAAGTTACAGCCACACTGGCCGTTTGCAGACAATACTGAAGCAGATTGATTTAAGGCAACAACGCCGTGTGCAAGTCAATAATCGCTGGTACTTGCACAGCATGTTCGATCACTGCATCAGGTAATTATGATGGTTACACCAGCTGAAGGACCATCCTTAAATCTTGCTTGAGAGCTGACTCCAAGGAATCTCCTAAACCCTAAGAGGTAGAGAGGCCCCATTACATGCATTATGAATGAAAGGTCTGTAGCACAGGCAGGCGATCATTCTGCAAAGTCATGTAGCTTTAATCAGCAGCACACTGAAAGCAAAGCAGCTGCATCCAGTCTTCCATCTTTAAAATAAAACAAGACTAGACATGTAGCAGCTAACGAAGTCTTATAAAATTCAGTTTTGGCATTGAGAGGACTTAGAGTAGAGCTCCTGGAGAATGCAGATTAGCAGTTATAGGGGAAACGTATAGGGGGTTTTAACTTTGCTGACTTACAGTGCTCTTTTGGCAGACTAAAGGCCTGGCTTTTGATAGCTCTCATTGCCGCTCTACTCTAAATGGAAACCAGCTGTTGCTGTCGGAATTAAGTCAGGAGTTGGCACTGAGTGTGCTTCTGCATCTGGGTCCATAGTTTGACTGTAAGATTCTGTCTCCACTTTTCTTTCTCAGACTCTTCACGTATCACAACTGTGAAGCCCTTAAATCTTTGTTACAACCTTTATACAACATGGACACCATTCAGGGCCTGGCTAAGCTACCAGCAATAGCCATTCTTTCAGTCTAGATGATAACCACTTTGAACCTTCCTCCCACCCTGAAGTATTTCATCTTTGGCTCCATACATTCTGCTTGTGTTTAACCAGATTATACAGATGTGAAGTGCCTCGTAAAGTTGCAAGGGGATGTGAGAGACACATCTGTGCTGCACCCTGCAGCTGTCCCCACTGTGAACTTCACAGCTGGCGTAAAGCAGGGTGTGTGACGTCAGCCAACAGACACATGCCGCCTCTTGTAAGAGATGATCTTGAGCCTCGGATATTGTTCTTCAATAAACATACACTGCTGAAATGATAAGCGGAATTGCATCCGCTCTAGCTTAAGGACGAGGTTGCATGGCATCAGTCCAGCCTTCAGAGAAGATTACTGAAATGCACACATTCAACAGATCATTAACTTTTTTATATTGGTTATTTTTTAGTTGTTATTTGTATTATTTAATCCAAAACATGTGAAAATCATACTCCAGAGAATAAAGAGTCTTAACACTTACTCCTCCATCAACAACAAGAAAAAAACAACAGATAGGCAGGTGTGTGTGGGGTGAGTGGGGGACATTTTATTTCCAATAAAACCCATAAATGTTTACCCAACACATATAGGATACCAGCATTTTAGTAATAATATTCCAAAAGCTGCAATGAAGATGGATCTTTGAAAAATACGGATGTATAGATGATCTAATTCTCCAAGCTTGAAACATCAGCAGTAAGCTTTCTCAAGAACAGTTGCAAAAATATTGAATAAAAGTTCTTAGGAAACATAAATATCTGTAAAACAATGACATAGTGTAGATGAGAGCATTTCCTAATCCCAACACTAACCCTAGACTCTAGAAGAGAATTGCTGAATGATAAACTAACCAGTATTTTTGGATGCTGCAATTATTCTCCAGTTCTTCAGATCTTCTTCTGATCCTCCTTCTCCTACTCTGGCCAACCTTTACATTAAGTGAATGTTGAACCTCTGGTCCAAATGACTTAAAATAAAAAATATTTTGTTACAACAGTAAAGATATGTACATGTAAGTCCCTAAAAAATCCATAAATTCATTGATACACTGTCCACATGTGGATAAATGTGGTAATGTGAAAAACCAGGGTAAAAGTTGGCACTGAATGTGTAGAGGTGAAAGACTGTGTGTGTAGTGATGCCACAGTGACTCACTGTGTAAAATGAACAACTGAAACATTTGACCGCATCCTCCGCGGCGCTCTTCCTGTCCCTCTTACACTTCCTGTTGTACAGGGCTTGCTCTGCAAAAGTTAGACCCAGAGCCAGAACCGCAAACGAAACGTGTCAGTCATTGCGTTTTTCACAACCTAACCTATAGCCACACACCAATGTGCAATGCTTTTAGTTTTAGTTATTAAAAATTGCATTGATGTAAAGACCAAAGTGTAGAAATTAAGATAAGATAAGATAATCCTTTATTGTCCCACAAGTGGGAAATTCCACATCGTTACAGCAGCAGGACAGCAAACAGAGTATTAAGAAAAACAATAAGTAAGAAGTTGCTTAAAAAGTTACAGGTAAGATAAAGGCAAAAATAGAATAAAGTAATATACTATTAAAATAATAAAATATAAGAAGTATTTACACAAATAAAGAAGGCAAATATAAGAGTGTAAAAGTGTCGACAGTGCAGGGAGACAAGAAATATTGCACCGAAAATTTTTGCACATGTTGCACAGATGAATATAATTACATTAATGATGTTTCCTAAGTCTGTTACGTGAATAATAGTCATTGTTCTGTCTAAGACAATTTTTTCATTCTTACTATTCTAATGGAAACTATGCAGCCTGACATGTATAGAAATGTCACATTTATATTAAAAATAAAACTGCAAATGAGCATGTTTTCTTTCTTGGTTTGCAGTAAAATATTAAAGGCTAATCAGGATTATTCTGAGGAAAACAATATCATGTATTCATTCATGTGTGTGAATATACTACAATAATTCCAAACCAAATCACTGCCTAATCCCTGGATTATTTTTTCCCCTGGATTTTTTTAAAAGGAGTGTCATACGTAATGAATGTCTGGATCAAAGGGTAAGCTCTGATTGGTGGCTGTATTAGCTACATTAGACCTGAAAGTTAGAACTAGCTGTCGTAAAGTGTACAATAGTGGAAACAAAGATTTCAAGTTTGTGGATGCTACATGCTGTCCAGTGTAACATTAATCATTGTTCCTGCTAATTGTTAGCCAAGTGACTGTTTTTCCACCTATACTGCGAGCTGTAAAACGTAGACATTCACTGAAAGACAGTTGCAACTGACAATACTCTACAAAACTTTTTGAGTATGGGAAAAGGTGTGATTCCACAGACCCAGGACTAAGTTGCCCTATACAAAATACTTAAGAAAGGAGACCTCAGTCAGTGTTTCAGATATGAAATCACACTTCTGTCAGTCCAGCAAGATATGTAAAGAGAAATAAGATGACAAATGAGATGGAACTGAGGGTCAGTACAGCAAAATCTGGTGTATGGCGTTATAACCGATATTAATTTACTGAACTGCAAGCAAGAGAAAATACATGCAATTTCAGTGAACTCTGCTCTTTGTGAAGAGTATTTTTGCTCATGTGAAGTGTATTTTGTGCTTGCATGGATCTGACGTTTGACAATTTGGCACTGTATCCAAGGAAGGCATTAGCTCTTTTATGATTGACCACTTTTCACCTCAATCACACCTCCATGGACTTCACTATGCCTCAATTGACAGCTTCATTTACTAGAAAAAGTGTGATACATGACGTATTCATGACGTGAGTGGATGCTAATCTGAATACCAAGTTCAGATTAGCATCCATTAAGTTTATGTATGATTTGGTCTTGACAAGTATTTTTCAGCTGCATTGGCTAACTGTCGAAAACAGTGGATGCTAAGCTACGCTCAGTAGCTAGGTCCTTAACTGGCTGATGTCAAGTCTGTGAAGGTGTGATCGAGGTGAAAAGTGACCAATCATGAGAGAGCCATGCTTTCCTTGGTTCCCAAATTGTTAAAAGTCAGATCTGGGCGAGCAAAAATACGCTTCACCAGAGTAGAGCTCAGTGAGGCTAGCATGCTAGCGTGCTCAATTTTTCTTTTTGCTTACATGGTGTAATTTCGCTTTCTCATGTGTTTTTTCTTGCAGTTCCGTAAATTAATCTTGGTTGTTGAATTTGTGTGCAAGGACTCATTCTGTGCGCGTGGTAGATAATATCTGTGTGCGTGAAAGAATATAATTCACTCATGCGCAGTTTTTTTGCTTGCGTGACTTTTGACAAAAATCTAACACCATACTGGTGCTCCAAAGAAATTTTCTTTTACTTGTAGTAGAAGAACTACTAAAGACCAGACCTACATCCAGTAATATCTGTCTAGAATGGCAAGCAAAATAGCTGCCAAACCCCAAAAGCCCTTGAGTCAACTTTTGAAATAAAGGACATGGAAGAAGGTAAGGTGCATCCTGGCAAATAACTCATAGTCAACCAGTATAAACCTTCAAATTCACTGTATCATACCACTGGCAGCTGAAAATGAGCTGCATTCACCAATACCTTCTTTTTTACATTTGTTCTTAGAAAAGTTCCTAAAGAGTATTGTATATGTCAGATTCAGAAACAATTATTTGCACTCACGTGTATAAATGTGGTCCTGATTGTGCGCAGATTCTGTTGTTACGTAAGTACAAATACCAATTTAGGTAATAATGGTCGTTGTAAGAATCTTCCTGAAAACAAAGTTTGAGGGGAAAAAATGTTTCTTTTTAATGGAAACTTTATAATGGTATGGTGCTAACTCCACTGAAAAAGCACCACTGCTACGATTCAGACTTAATAAGATTATGTATAGCCAATCATTTCTCCTAATATGAATGTCTTTCTCTGGACCTCCCTCTAAAATCATCTTCCGAGCTGATGATTTTCCAATTGTGGGTTAGAAACAGCCAAAAAATGAGCAAAATCTTCCTAGCATGGAAGGTATTTTGATTACACAGTGTATTAGTACTATGCAAAAATGTTTAATGTTAAAAAACAAACATTTAATGTTAATAAAGCATCATGCATGTCTTTTTCTTTCTTAACTAAAGTCATAACAGTCATTTGTGAAGCAGTCATGGTATCAGACAGTGTAGTTTTAAACATAACCAAGGTCAAAGTGATGATTATCCTTCTAAAATCAGTTCCAGAGACCTGCCTATAAAATATAGTCAATGAAACTCTCTGCCGTGAATGTCAGTTTGCTCTTAAATGATGTGGAGCATATCTTCTCTTGCATTGTTTCCCTCCTAGCATTACTGCCTAACCACGTGGCCTGGATTTCAGCAGCAACACAGCACTGGAAGTGCTTCTCTGCACATGCACTGCCTTTGGCTATTCTTAATGGAACATAACATGGTGCAATGAGATGCTGCTGCTACAGATTAATTGGGGATTAAGGGATCTTCTCAGTATAAGTATATGAAGTCCAAGGGGACGCCTCTCCACTTTCTATAAAGTTGCTATGGAGGACGGCGGCCTCTCGGGATCTCTCTGGATTTCAGCAGCCCATAGAAGCTGTCTCACCTCCAGCGTTGCAGTGTAAATCCAGTAGATGCAGTTGCTTTGTACTGATACTGTGATGTTGGTTTCCATGGAGATGTGAGATAGTTGGCAAAAGTTCAAGCATGCAGCAAAGAGCAGCTGGCTGTAACACAACCCAGCCACATGCCACAGTGAACAATTTAATGTCTATTGGTGTCCTTAATGCAGATGAATCTAACATTAACCTTCAGTAGAATGTGAGCTTGTTAGCTTGTGCTTATCACAATAACAAGTAACTAGGAGGCGTAGTGCCGTCCAATGAACAGAGATGTTAAATTGGGTCTGCTACTGTTGTTAGTGTCTCTCTGGCATTATAGTTAGTGATGGACATGTCTGATAGGCAGTTAAGAGGTACTCAGTACATCATCTCTTGTTATACCCCTCTGCTTCACCAGCACTGGACAAATGGTTAATGTGTTCAGCCATAATAGCTGACAGCTGTTCTCAAGGTACAATTTAAGCAAGAGTGAAAGCAGGGGGAGCGAGAGAGAAACCCACATGACCAAGTAAGCACATCCTTCTTTGAGAAATATAGCTGCATGGAGAGCAAAGCATTGTGTTCACTTGTCAGTGGCCTGTTCTTATTAACAGTCTTATTTTATCTTATGGTTTGTTGGCGGTCGAGTGGTTGGCTGTCTTGTGACCCAGGATGCCCTCATGTCTGTGCTACCTCCTGGTTCTCCC
>JBBIGC010000001.1:22160029-22171166 GCA_037576955.1 Lepidarchus adonis
TAATGTTTATCAGTACATTGCAGAAAATAATGAACTTTATCACAATATGCTAATTTTTTTAGAAGGACCTGTATATAAAATACAACTTTATGAAGGAGCTGATTCTGGAGCACTTCATAAAAGTGTGCAAAACTATAGAAATTATATAGTATCTTAAGGCAGTATATATGTGTTTGTAAGTTGACTTTCATATGAAACTCGTTGCATAACGTTTCTTATTGAGGGCTTGTGCTAAAAAGATAAAAAGTCTATTTATCAGTCCCAAACAGAAGAACCCCTGGAGATAAACGTTACCACAAGACATGGTTATCTGCCTCTACAACGTCACAGCAGTGCCCCCTTGTGGCCGGTCGTGAGCATTACAACCTTCTTACGACACATCTTTGGAAACAAAGCAGTTTTCGTTACCAAAATATGTTATAGCATGTATTGACTGGGCAGGCGCTGGTGTCCACCCCTGTGTTAAGAGCTTTATTTACCTGTGCACAAGTGGTCTAGCTCGATTTCGAGGAGCTCCGAGTCGCTTATGTCGCCCCACTCGTCACCGAGCTGCGACTCCTGTGGCTCCATCGTCACACAAGCAGCTCCGCAAGTTCTCGGAAATTACTGACAGTCATTGCTCATCATCGGGCTTTTAAAACTCTCCTACTGACTTCACTTTGCCAGTATACTATTTTTTCGTGTGGAAAGAAAATCCTTCCTACTCTTCTGTTGTTTTCCTCAATCATGTCCGGACTTGCCCCCACTGTGGACACGCCTCCAACTCCCCATTGGTTTAAATATATTTCTCTATTGCAACGATTGGTACCAGAAATTCAAGTAGAACATTTTTTTATTATTACCGGTATTGTAAAAATTGATGAACGTTTGATGAATAGGGGAAAAATGACATTTTTGTGGGACAGCCTGTGGACAGTAACACTAGTCAGTCTGAAGTACTACTGATATGGGCTCTTACTCAGCAAAAACTGCGTTTTGACCTCAAAACCGCACTTTAACTCCCTGAACCTAAAACTGAGTATGTACCTTGCTCTTCCTACAAAGATGTCTTCTGTTCCAACTCTGAAATTGAGAGATTGGCAGGTTCATGGACAGTTGCACCATTAAAATAGTAGGTGGAGGACCTGTTTACAGAAGCAGCATCCATTATTACTTTCAAGAGGAAATCCTGAAGTCCAACAGCCTAATTTACCAAACCTGTTAATAAAAAAGTGATGATTTGATGCTTCAAGGTTTGCTTGAGACAGACATTTCTTTAATACTGAGATCTTCAACAGGGAAACCGACAGAAGTGTAAACGGTGAGTCATGTATTTGAGCTGCATGTTCTACATGGTGGTGACCATAGGCTTCACTATGATTTTCATGATATATTGTACTGTTTGTAACTGGTGTGGATTGGGCCCGAAATCTTCCTGCATCACGGAATATGGCAGATGCGTTACAGCAGAGGAATGTGTGTGAACAGTTGTGCTCACAGTCCTGGAGTTCTCTGTACGTTTTTCAAGATCACATGGAATTGTTTGAATGTCATTGTGCTGATGAGTTTGGTGGACACTCTGCTGGAGTGTGATGAAGGCAAACAGTCAAGGGAGCTTGCGTGATCAAAGCCTTACACTTGACCAAAACTTTCTTTTTCAGATTGTTCTGCTCATTCTTCTTGTTGTTGTTTAGTGGATTTGCCCCAGTATAGTTTGGACTGGACCCTTACGTACATGAGCATCAGAGCCAATGGAGCTTCCTATGCCGTTATCCTCCAGGCTTTTTGTGATGTGATTGAGTATTTCATTTTTTTCCATCACCCTTCCTGGAGGCAGCAGTTTTGCAAAATAGAAAAAAGTGGAGATGAGTGAACCTCCGTCAGAAAATGACCTACTAAAAGAAAACACACACCATGAGGGAGACAGAGCTGAAAATCAGAATACTGTAGTTCATGTCTGCCCTGGACCAGAAGCAGAAGCTGAAAGGAGAAGATTGTTTGAATAACATACTTAGATATCTTCCATTAGACCCAGGAAGAGCAATCATGACAACAACAATCATGCAATCATGACAAAAATCACAACTAAAATTTCTCTGTACATTAATAAAATATCTCATAAACAAAACTTTCCTCCAACTGGAAGCAGAACTACAATACCATTGATTTTGAGAAATTTACAGCACAACCTTCTCAGCCAGATGATCTAGCTCTGGGAATCCCTCAAGTAAGTACACCCTTTGCCTTTGAAGTTGGTATTGCTCCCTTTAGCAGAAAAAAAACTGCTGTAAGCATTGTGGATTATTGTCGACCAGTCTCTGCCATGTGCCTGTGAGATTTTGACCACTTATCTGTACATTATTCCTTCAGTTAAATTAAAGATGTTAGAGTTGTCCCACCTTCAAATTCCAGAAAAGCAACCAAACCTACTTTTAAACCATTACTTAGTGGACTTGCTTGGTGCTTAAGATCATTATCCTAAAGAAAGGTCAACTCTTCCCATGCAGACCGGGTTTGTCCAGTCTATTTTTGTAGACGTATGTGCTTTCACAGCAACAGTTACAGCTACTGTAACCTGCCAATCCTGTGATAAAAGCCTAAGGTTCTTGGAGACTTCTTTTAGCATCAAGCTGAATTTGCTTTCCTTGACAGATTAGCAGACATTTTAATGATGACTTTTCTTAAAATGGAATGATTTATTTGAAATAGGCCAGTATAGAGCAGTAACTTCTGGGTTGGGTCAGAGGAGAGAGAACCATGAAAGTATCTCAGGTGTTGCTTCTGTGGTCCTTTATTCTGAAGAGCGCCTCCTGTGGCCCATTACTGCGTTACCCAAACAGAAGTCCACACAGCAGCAAGAGCAGGCATAGAGGAGTAAAGAAGTAAGAAGTCAAATTAGCCTAGCCTAGCATTATGATGTGTTTATACTTTTAGCACCAAATTCAAGTTAATCTTACTGTCCAAGTTAATTTACTGTCTATTTTTAGAGTAAGCATTAAGAAGTTAAATAAAATTATAACAACAGCTGCTGTCCTTTCATGGATTGAGCTGCATTGTTAAAATTTTTGGAGGAAATTCATATGTTTTAGTTTTATTTATTACTGTTCTACAGTGCATATCATAAGTTTATACAGTGGGTTTATTTCAGAATCAGTAGGTTCTGGAAATACATGTGTAAGTGCTCCAGTACTTTAAGTCAAGTAAGAATTTAACTGAGCAACTTTCAGCTGAAGTGGAGTGATTTTGACCAGTTATATGTATTCTTTGTATTTTTTATTGTATTATCATCTTCTTTCTTATTATTAGTATTAGTCTTTTACTGTATTTCTATATTACTATTGTGTTTTTATATATTACTTGACAGGGAGTCACACAACAATTACAATGCCCTTCTATATCTATTTGTGGACAAATGGCAAAGTCTTCCATCTTTAATCTTGAATCTTACTGGTTTAAGTTGCTCCTAAGTACTAAAACGGTCTCAAGGTCAATTCCCCCAAAACAAGCCCTTTCATATGTGACGTTTCATCGTTCACTGGTAAAAGCCTGGAAATCTGAGAGACGGATGTCGAAAATAAACAAACACTAAAGCTCCTGTGACTTGCGTGTAGATAACATTTGTCTAGATAACCTTTCTCTTCCGGGTAGATGATATTTCTCTCATTTTTCTCAGGAAGTTATTGGGTCGGATCTTAACCAATGTGAAAAAGTGCCAAAGAAAGTTAGTGACTAAGAAACACAAGTTGAAAGGAAAACTGGCTGCAAAATTAACTTGGTTTGGCAGCCACGATATTTTCAACCTACCATTGTACTGCATGTCTTCTGGGAAATGTTTTTGCGTTTTTATTAAAGCAAAAACATGTGCAGGAACAAACAGGTACAACGAGAGCTAAGCCTTTGCCAAAAGTTTAAAAAGGCAGAGCAAAGGTCAAAACCCTCCATAAGATGATCTCAAACAGCTTTAAGCTTCATTTCAAACTCATGATAGAACAGAGAGTGAGATTCTCCACTTTTCCACATGGCAGTTCACCTCCACAGCTGCAAGATTATAGCAGATATATATAAGATATATAGAGACTTGGTCATGAGCATTGTAGTAAACATTGCAGTGAACTGAGGGATTACCATCATATTTTTCAGAAAGGGTTTAGTGTCCTATGAGTTGGGGAATCAAGGTGAAAATCAAGTTTTAAAATTAAGTGGAGGAATTTTAGCCCGTTCCTCTATACACCTCAACTTCAACTCCTGGATGTTGGTGGGTTTCCTCACATGAACTGCTCTTTCCACAACATTCGGTCGTCAGACACATAAATGCGAGATCAGGCTTTGCATCACATCTCTGATTTCACCTTCACACTGTATGATAATTCTAAAGGTTCATATTCATACTAAAATACTAAAAAAACTTCAAAGCACCACTGTATAGTCTGTAAGTCTGTCCTGTTGCCTCCAGTGAAAGTCTTTCACCAGAGCAGGGTCAAGGATGTCAACAGCCAGTACCCAGCATGGCTTCTCCCATCCATATCTCTGCCAGTCTGCAAGGTACCTGTGGGTTATGATTGGCATTGTTACGAGATGAGGTGTTTTTTTCATGGAGACGGAAAACAGGTGGGCAGCTCGTGCGGAAGAGGGTGGAGTTAGAGTTTGTTTGTTTGTTGTGAGAGAGTAAGAGAGTAAATTTAAGGAGTAAAAGAGCGCTAACGTTACACAGAGAGAGTCAGGAAACAGCTGAGACTGTCATTTTGTGCTGAATGGAACTAATAAAACCCGGGTCCCAACGACATCGCGCTCCATGAGTAGCCTGGACATACAGGCAAACAGAAATCCCATGCAGTTTCAGGACAGGACACGTTTTTTTTAAAAAGAGCTACTGCAGCACAAAAGGTTGGAAAAGATAGAAAGGTGTCAGAACACACAGTGCAGTTTGATGGTTGATGGCTTGGTGGAGATCTACACATCATTGAGCATGTGGTTTTAATATTATGGTTGATTAAAACTTATTTCCAAGTTTTAGTTTTTATTTTCCAGCCCTTTGCTTCTACCACCTGTAGGGGGCGTTTGGGGATCACGAGTAAGTTCCCACCTTGTAACTGTAATCCATGGGCGTCCAACTCTGATCCTGGAGTCCAGCACAGTTTGGGAGCTCCCCTCCACAGCGCTCAATGAACAGGTGAGTTAACTCAGGTGTGTCTGAGCAGGGAAACCACCAAACTGTGCTGGACATTGGCCCAACAGCCCACGGTTTGTGGTGATTATGTAAGAGCTTTATGAAGCACACTTTAAATCCTCTTGGGGAAAAAACGAACTGGGAAAAAAACAGAAAAAACCCCAATATTTGTTGACAAGGAGACAGACCATTTATTGAATTCTGACAGTGAAATATCAACAGCTGTGTGACTCAAGAGCAGTTATCTTGTGTTTGTTGTCCATTTTTGTGCACTGGAACAGAAATAAGCTATAATAAATATACTGCAGCAGTGACATGAGTAAACAGAAGTGCTTTTGAACATGTTCATTTATAACACAGGTGCTGTAATTCAAACCTACACATTCTCAAATACAGGCATTACAGTTCAGGTCCCATTCTCAGAACCACTTTTCATATTCCCACACAAAAAAGTCACAACACGAAAACCAACCAGTTTCATCCACATTATATTTGCAATAAATGGAAGGATGAAAAAATAAAGACTGTGGCTTATGCCCAAATGCAGACTTACAGTAGTACACATCGTTTCGAATGTGGAACCTGTGTTTCAGGTAATTATACCCATATGATCTATTCCTGTGCAAAGTATCTAATGCGACCCTCTCTCCTAAAAAAGCACATCAGTTCTTGAGACCTGTGATACACGAATGTGAACTTTGAAGTGAAACTAAACCTGTGATAATGTGCACATATAAAACAGTCACCAAGAACAAGCAAACACGTGTGTATATGAATAAATCAGTCAGAACAAAACATTGTTTGCCCCCAAAAAGTCAAATTTGCTGGTAGAAGAAAAAAATTCTCGAAT
The DNA here is from genome assembly GCA_037576955.1 of Lepidarchus adonis. Lineage (NCBI taxonomy): Eukaryota > Metazoa > Chordata > Actinopteri > Characiformes > Lepidarchidae > Lepidarchus > Lepidarchus adonis. Next base: position 22,166,026 of record JBBIGC010000001.1, read on the forward strand.
GTAAACTTAAAAAGATTTGATTTTGATCATATCTGATCATTTCCATTGGTCCATACATTATACAATTTTTACAGAATTTAAAGGGCAGTTGACATTTTAAAATTATGCAAAAAATCCTTGCGTTCCAGCAGTGACGGCATAATGACACAAACATATACATACACATGCATACATATCATATGCATAACCTTGAACACCATTGCTCAGAATGAAATTTTATGTAATTGTACTGCATTTTATCCCCCCAATACCTTAAAATCAGTAACTACATACAAACTGTGCACTTATAAATGCCACTTGTTCCCTGTAATGGATGTGAAGTTTCACAAATTAGCATAACCTCATTTGACCAAACTTCATTTGCATATGACTACAGTATGTACACAACTGTTTTGCTTTTCTGTGAACTACTATAGACACTCGTCTAGTAGCTCACTTATTTACCTGCTTCACTTTTCAGCATGAAAAGTAGATCGACCGCCCTTCATGGGAAACTTCCCTGGGCTGCTTCATACATAGCTCCGTGTCTTGGCCTGGGACATTAGCAATAAAACTTCCAGTGAACAGTGAACCCACATCACTGAGCATCAACAGAAACCAGCTAAACATCTGCAGCAGCATTAAAGAGCCCAGAGTAATAAGGTCTCACACAGGCTGCAGATGTTACCCCCCGAAATGGGATCCATTTGTACATAAGCAACATTACAAACCAGCCAACCACTTGCCAAAGCTAAACTCGAACCCAGAGCAGCAACAATCCCAGCTAAAAATAATCATGTTACAAAAGGGGAAAACTTAGACAGTCCTAGGAAATCCAATCAAATGCATCGATCCAGAATTGTATGTATGGGCAAAGGTCCTTAAAGGGGTAATGAAGGGTTTGCTTTCATCTCCTTTCAGTACTGAGTGGCTCTACAGTCAGTTGCCTCCAGCTCTACGCTGGACAGGAAGCGCTTGGCCAGCTTCCGTCCATCATAACTGAGCTGGGTAGTGCAGAGGGTTCTGGCATGTTTAGGGTACACGATAATAGTGCTCTGGTAGCGCTGCACCCGCTGACGAGGCTGGAACTCCAGCTGTGTTTTGTATCTCCTCCAGGTGCTCTGAGACAGAGCCAACACAGTCTGGCTGCACAGCTCCAGACCCAAACCCTTAGGCTGGAGAGACACATCCTGAATGAAATGGCGCTCCGAGTCATAGCGCACAGATGATGTGTATCTGCAATGACAAGCAGCACGTTAACACACAACTGAGCAGGATTTCTACACAAGCAGAAAGCACCAACAGGGATGAACTTCAATAAGCACCTTATTTCTTTCGGGGGTAGAGGATCAAGTTCGATTCCTTCTCCATAGGAGAATGGGTGAAGACCTTTAACCTGCTTAGGAGGAACCTGAAATTAAAAAAGGCTTAAAGTTAATTACCAGCCAGTAGAAGTTCCAGTTTAACAGGCACACCGTTCCCAGGAGTCTATATCTGGACATGTACATGGTGAATTCCAGCATTATGAGCAATCACATTAATATTTCAATATTCGCCAAGTAAACCTGGAACTTCAGCATAGTATTGACTTTTGTTCATACAGATATAATCCACTACCACACCTTTAATGCATAGTGCCCACAAGTGCAGAAGGTCCTGTAATATTCTTTAATAAAAGTGAGAATTTAAAAATGTTTATATGCAATAATTTGAGGATTATAATGTTTTTTATTATTATATATTACATTATTGTTTTACATTCTTGATTATTTATTATTACTATTATCAGTAGTAACTGTTCTATGTTTGTATAATATTGTTATCGTTACTATATTACTACTATCATTGTATTATTATATTATGCAATTTTATAACCATTATATAGAATAGTAATAACAGCAGATATACCATTATCATAATAGTAGTATAACAGTAACAATATGCATTATATTACTACTGTTTTCATTGGTATTATACTATTACTATTGTTATAGTAGCATCAACAATGACACTACTTGTAATATACAACTATATAATTAGATATTACGTAATGAAATACACAGTAGTATAACATTATTATATTATTACGTCTAGCTTCATTAGAATTATACTATTATTAGCACCGAATTGGCTTTATTCCAGTGAAGCTCTGTGCTACTCACTCTTGCTTCGTCCTCTGAGCTCCCGCTGCTCCTCTCGCTTCCCACCGCAAGGAGCCAGGGGTTAGGACTAGGACTAGGACTCGGCGGCAGGCCAGAGTCCGGACTGTCCAGAGCACGTTCGGCTTTAAAATTCATATCCAGCACGTCGTCGTCAGACACATTGCGGAGATTCAGTCTTCCAACCATCGCCGCGTAGCTCCAGCTCCAGCAGAGCCCAAACCCGGGACGAGGCGCGCGGCCGCGGTCTTCTTCCAGGCGTCGCTCCCTCTCAACAGAAGGGGCGTTTAGCTCGGAGGGATTTTGAACTCGAGAAGCTGCCTCCGTCCGCACGAAATAAAACTTAGCGACCGGTAACAGCTGGATGGTTGAAAGCCCTTTAACTTTGCTCTTCTTCTGATCCCGCGAGGAACCACGTGAAGCACTTTAACAGCGTCCTGCCTCAGAGCCCTTCACTGTTTTACAGGCAGGCAGCTCGGTAGACCCGCCTACACCAGCCTCCCCACTGCTGATTGGACAGACTAAAGGAGAAAAAAACGAGTCTAACCCATGAGATCTAATCCCCTCCACCTGAAGAGAATAAGGGCTTGTTTAAAAGACAGATCACCATTTCTTTTCTCCCCAATGCTCCACGTATTTACTCAGACAACTGCACCATTTAGAATAGGAGCAATAGTTTTAGTATAAAAGTTGCATTGACAGTAGGCAGGAATCTGTACATCATGATCAGACATCAATCAGCACTGAAATGATCAATAAAAAGCAGAAGAAAGCCTCTCAGTACAAGTCTACACAAAATAAAGCACCACACACATCAACAAAAGTGTATGGATCAGTAGTACAGGGTGTATAGACAGACAAGAAACAATAAACGAGGCTCATATCCTTTGTAGACAAAGAGTCCCAGAGGCCTTACGGTCATTACAGATCAGACTATTTTCAGTCTGATCACACTATGATAAATGCATCAAAATATTAAAAATCCAGGACTTTCTATTTCCCTCCATTCTAACGTCCCCCCCCCCCCCCATAAAAAAACTACAAGGCAACTGCTTTGTGGTCGGTCTGGACACAGGAAATCCTTGTTCGTCGCTGGCACAGAAAGCGCCTGGAGCTCCACGATTGAACCTGGAGTTTTACAGCCCTGCCCCATTTACTCACAACGTGCCCTCACACACACTCGTTACAGAGCTGAAATGACCATTTACTGTAATGATGAGGGGACAGAGAAAACGTGGCCCTTAAATCATTTTCATGTTCAGGCTCCCGAGCCAGAAGAACATGTGCCAAAGTAGCAGCAGGCTACTTCTCTGGATCATTTTGCCATCCGTTTCCTTTAAGTGCAAACATATTCCAGGGAAATGTGCAAATTAAATGACATGCATTAAGCCACTATGGGGAGCCTGGGACTTTAGTGTTAAAAAAAAGCTTAAAACATTCAGGGGTTAAATGACTCCTTCAGTACAGTTGCAGCAATTTCATCATAAACAACTTCCAAACCATGAGGTTTACATTAATCTAAAGAAGTAAATAATTTCTGAGCTTTTCGACAAAAAACGACTGATCTGTATTAGTGAGGGAAGGTTCTAATTTATCAAATGTTACATACATGTACAATCCCACTTTGATCTCTGAATGCGCTACTAGTGGAGACATTACATTAGAGCCAAAGTTCTGCGTCATATGTTGATGAGGAAAACGTCCACACTGAGGTCACTGGATTCTTTTTTTGATGAGTTTCTCCAGTTTGCGGATGCGTGAGGACTCCTGTTCGGGGGTGGGGGCACTGAAGGACAAAGAGGGACCTCCGTCTGGTGCGGAGGGTGGGGTGGGTAACCTCTGTCTGAAGAGCTCCAGCATGCTGTTCTGTTCACTGCGCTTCAGTCCCTGAGGATGTTCAGAGAGAAACACAAATGACTACATTGCCAGAGGAGCTACAAAGACTAATGGAGACCTCACCTGGTCCAAACTAAGACGACTGCACATGTGAGCTGGACCCTGAGTAAGGATTCAGAATGTAATTAACTCCTCAATGGAGATGCAAGCTGGTGGCATTCAAAATGATTTAGGTTCAGTGGCTGTCACATAATATATATATAATATAATATATACATAATATAATACATAATATACAATATAATAACCCGTTCAAGAGTGATTTCTTACTCCTTAACTTCCTTTAATGTATTTCTGCTCATGGGCGATGGTTTAACAGATGTTTACCTGGGGTGGGGGGTGGGGAGTGTTGTTGGGAAATGTTGTTCTCTTACTTTATATGTCTTGTGATTTGTTGGATATGTTGAAAACCAAATAAAAAATAAAATAAAAAAAAAGGAGTGATTTCTTTATTACGTAAGCAACTTTAAATCATAACAGGGAAGTTTTTCAAGATCAGACTATGTTTAAGCCTAGACTAAAAGGCTGAAACCCCATTGGGTATTATAATACCTTTCAATACGAAGGTAAATAAATGCCAAGAAACCCTAAAAGAATGGAAATTAGTCATTTTATGTTCTTCATGGGCTTACCTTCATGTCTAGAATCTTTTGGAACGTTTCTGGGTTTCCATCAGCAAGAAGCTTGATGTAGTTATCCACGAAGACCACTGGCGGCTCATGAGGGGCCATGACCACCTGACGGTTAAAGAGAACTAGGTCAACCAGACTGCAGCACAGAACTTAGTCCTGTCCCAAAGGCTAAATGTTCCCACATGAGCCAACTTTAAAAAGCAGGAGAGACCGTCACCAAATGGATAAAGTTGCAAACAAAGAGCAACACTCACTGCCTATATTTAGGCCCCTTATTTAACAGAGCAATTACTCCACGCTTGAACGAACCTGAATTAGCCTCACCGGTAATTATTTTTGCTGTAATGAGAGAGTCTGGGCAAATCAGCAGTTAAAGAGGTTAAATGCGGTACGGGCCCATGGTGCTTTTTCCCTTCTCCCTCTGTGTTGGGAGAAAAAATGGTTGGGGGGGGGGGGGGGGGGGGGGGGGGGGACA
>JBBIGC010000001.1:22176230-22195018 GCA_037576955.1 Lepidarchus adonis
AAATCAGCACAGAAAGTAAGTAACTAAAGTCATTTTTTGTTTTGGCTCTCCTGTAAAGTTGGTGAAATGTCACTTACTCCCTTTTGGCTCTCAGCCCTCGATTTGTTGGATGTTTTGGGACACTTGGTGCTTGTATAATTTTGGATACATTTTACTCACTTGTCCTGTGACTCGATGTACACGTAAAGATGTGGCTCAAAGCATTTAGAAATAATACCATGGAAAGGGTTTTCTGGGGCCTTGGGCTTCTTTGGCTGAAACAGGAAAATATTAGTCAACTAAGAGTTTCTCAACACATTCTACTCTGAGCTATACAACACATCTGATAAGACAGAGAAAGCGGAAGGAAATTTCACTGTTAAAATACACTTAACATATTTCGTTTTGAAAGACCAAACATAACATTTAAAAACATTAAATACTGAAACTATTAAATACTTTAAAATGCATATTTTGAATGAAGATAATATTATTTTTGGTAATGGCAGACAAACCAGGGCCCATGCATTTAATATAATGTAAGTGAGAGTGATAAGCTGAGACGAGCTGAACAACTCAACATTTCACCCAGTGTTGTGAAATTAAACAGCTCTGTGTGAACATGTTTATTGTACAACAGGAAGAAGAAAAACAGGATCAACTTCTATCAGACTTTGGGTGGGGTAAATGTGAAAAACACATGGGGTCATTGGCAGTGGCAGTGTTTTTCTATACATTCCTTAGCCCCATCTGCCCTTCACATAAATGTTTTAACAACCATTATATAACAATTTGCTGCAACAGTGTTGCTGAGAATGACATGTGAGGACAGGTTGCAAATCTATGAGGATGAAGATAAATAATGTTACCCTGTCTAGATCTTCATCTTTCTCAGAAACACTGTCCTCTGACTCGTCCTCTAGAAAAGGGTTAGTGGGCTCCAAGGGCGTCTCAGGTCTCTTCTGCAAACAAAGGAACACAAGAGACCAGTCAGAAATTCACAACCTCTTTCCCATCAGTTTCACGCTCCAGAAAAGCCCATTAGTATCCAGGCACATGTCACTATGACCTGGGAAGTAGAGAGCCAGGAACAACCCATGCTGGCCTTACCCCAGGGCCGTCACTCAAGGTGCTGCCTGAGAAACGCTTTGCCAGCAGCCCCTCAAAATTGGTGGTCCTCTGAATGGCAAAGAGCAGGAGCTTGACCTCAATCTCCCTGGCTCGGGTTCGCATTAGCTTTGCCAGCTCGGTCCTGATGAGCAAACAAACCAGACACATATGCACCCATTGTGGTCAGTAAGACCTCACATGCAAGACAGAAGTGAAGCTTCAGGTCAGTGATTTTATAGGCCAATGGATGCATGCTGTCTAACTGACCATAGCAGATCACAGCTGCCTTCAATAAGAACTTTTAGGTTGATATTATCATTGCCTGCTTTATGTCTACAGAAAAATAATCTATAAGTCCATAGAAATTGATACAGTGTATGTGTTCACTAAACAATTAGCAATCAAAAGGCAAGTAAACAGAAATTGAAGTCTACAAAAAAAAAAAAAAAAATTCTCTAAAGTCCAGGTGATACTCTGTCTAAACACTAATTTACAGAACTGTGGATCCGGAATTGAAAATTGTTAACCATTTCTTCTCCATATTATTAGTCAGAAGATTTACTCCTTACACATTTACAACATAGTTTACTAATGGATGCTGAAGAATCAGTGGAATGAAGGCTCCATACAAGTAGTGTGATAATACCTAGTGATATTGCAGAACTCCACTGCAATACGCTCGGTCATGCACCATTCTTCAGGAAACATGCGTCCGTACTTTTCTTCATAGTCCACCAGCTGACGCTTAATCCACGCATAGCGCCGGTCAATCTTATCCAACCATGCCACCTGCATTCAAGACATACAGTGCTCTGAATTGATTTGCATATTTGGCAAGATCCAAACCAATGATGAGCCATATTATGGGCCATACTTACATCCTGGTTCTCCTGAAAGAGCACAAGATACTCAGAGAGGTGCTGCCTAATGAACTTCTTGATTATTTCCTGCTTAATGCGGGAATCCAAGACATTGGCCACCAGACAGGCATCTCGGAGCACGTTGCTGGGTCCCCCAGTCCTCTGTTAAAAACATATAATCAACAATACAATAAGTTCTTTGTGTAGCACACCTTTTATGCACACGGGCAGCTCAAATCCTTCAGAGAGATTAATACATGCAATAATCCTTCAGGAATAAACTCATTGATATAGAGGTGTATAGTGATATACCTTTGTCCCTTGGGAAGGGAAAGCCTCCTCAAAGTCAGCCAAAATCTGAGTACCTAGTTCACTCTGTGCTGCTTTCACCCTGTGGGGAAAAGATTGTTAAGTTTCAACACAAGAACCCCATGTCTGAGTTTCGGATCAGCCTTAAGGGGAAATGAGAGGATTTCCCTCATTATTCTAAATGGAGCAAGATCAAATAGAGTGTCATGCTCAGCCTGATCCTTCCCCAGGCTATTGAACCTTTCAGTTTCCATTGGGCTGGTCCTAGTGAACGGCATTTAGGAGTGTTAGACAGCAACCAAATGTAAGAGTACACAAACTACAAAAATAATGGCTTAATTGCCCATTTTGGTAACCAACTACCTTCCTCACTGGCAGCTTTGACAACTGCAACCAGATGTTTAGTGCATTTACTATTAATTTTAGAGCAAGCACAACACTGAACACTCTTTTCTTATAGATTGTTTATTTATATCCTGCTGAACATCCTTCTGTACTTTTAGATTGAGAACACACTCCAATAAAAATGGACAGAAAACGGACATCATTGTTCTTTAATAATGACAAATTATTCAGCAAACCTTCTAAGCAATCTCACTTCCATGCTTGATGAATGTCTTTATTTTTATCCATCACGACATTTAAGATTATATTTTCACGTAGATGGACAAGGATTGTGTCCTGTCCAGGGTAATAGACATACAATATATTGTTATCACTACATAATTCTCTTGAATGTGAAGGTTGGCAAATTATATGGTCTCCATTTCATCCAAATACATGTCATGTGAGATTATATGTGCATGCCATAGAAACTGTAAAGAGATGAGATACCTCTTTGATACAGTGCAGATAACTGTTAAACACAAGGAAATGTTCAAATAATATAAAAAGATGTAATGTTCTGTGAAGAAAGTCAATACATCTTTGGCCTCAGAAGCCATTATAATTACATTTAGCAGAAATAACTTCTGAAAGGCGTTTTGCTTTAATCTAATCTAATCTGATACTGGCTTCCATGCTAAATTAATTAAGCTGAGTTTGAGATGTTACAGGTTTCTTTTACAAGTAATGCACTTTTAAAACGTCAGATTTCAATAAATTCTTAGCTAAAACAAGAATTACAAGCTGCCCAACTCCTGAGGCTGCAAAGCTACACCAAACAATAACATTGCCACCACCATGCTTCAGATTGAATTAGATTTTCTGAAAGCGGTCTTTTGTTTACAAAGCATTTATTATACTGTTACTACAGCCAAACCAGTCCATCTGCATTATTTTAAAAGGCACTGTCTTTATCTTAAAAATTCCTTACACACCTCCCTTTTAAGTTACATTTGTCCAATCAAATTGCAGAAGCAAGCACCTTCAGATCAAGAGTTACCTGCAGATCCATTGAAAAAAGTCTCGTTTCTTTTAGATAGTCTGAGCTCAAACTAAATTTGCAGATGCATCTGGTCTTGGACATGTTGGCAGTTTTTTGAAATCTATACTATTTGCAGAGGAGTTTCCTAACACCTCTGCCTGTAGGCAAAGTATGTTTCCATATTTCGAGGAGATTATTTATATTTATATATATATATACATAAACTATGTACTTTGAAATAATTTAAACATTAGTTCACATTATGTATAAACATTATTCATTCTGATAGCAAAGCAAACATTTTAGGCTTTTTATGCTTCTTCTTATTATTATCATCTAATGCACAGTAATTTCCAAGAATAAAAATAATTACATTATTCTTGGAACTCTAGTGTTATGATGTGATATTGCTTATACTGTGTCAAAATGCTAAAAACAAATCATGTTGTGAAGGATAATATTTGATCAATAAATAGCCCAGTCCTGCTCATTAATATTCATTTAGAAAATGACGTCTTTTCCCCCTCAGGCTCCCCCTACTTCTCATTATAGCCCATGAGAAAATGAATACATATGAATAATGTGCAAAAACAAAAAACTGATGGGGGCAAAACATTTAACATGACTAATGTTATCTGTGTAATATATCTGTGTATTAACATTTGTGGTGTTTGTCGGGTTTCACCACTCACAGTGGTGAGCAGGTTCATTACAAGTTGAAGATGAGATTAAAGAGGTTTGGGAGCATCACAGCACAGTGGATATGGGATTCCAATTTCATTTCTAAATTCACTGTTGGTGCTGGATGTAGCCAGATCCCATCACAGGAACAATAAGTGCCTTCCAGGATAAACAAGGACAGCCAGAGAAAGAGAGGAGCCCACATGTTCTTTCCAGATGGACATCAGACTCCAACAGGGTACATGTCTACTTATCTGTCTTTCTAAAGTATTCTAAAGAGAGTCTAAACTGTGGCTTTCAGCTGCTGTCCCTGATCAAACGTCTTTGCCACACCTTTCACCCAACCAGACATTTCTATTTAGGGTGGACGGGTCACGCCTCAAAACGAAAACATTTCGCTTCTCCCGTTTTTGGCATGGGCTAAAACTGCACACTGCAACAGGCCAATCAGGAAGGATCAGCACAACATTTCTGTGTGCCGCTCTCTCAACAATTCATGCTCAGCAAGCAAAGTTCAAAACAAGGAAGTCCTTATTGTGCTCTAAAAACATCCCATCCAAGCACTGAGGGGGGCTAATATGTTTACATTGTAAATGCCATGGTCTCCACGACCACCTCCACCCACTGAAATTCTTTTTACACACCCTGACATAAAGAAGACAGTCAAGAATGAATCACCGCCAGCTGCATTTGAGAAAAGCTTGATTGACACAATTGAGTGGTTTATTTTGCACACATAGGTATTCCAGTGGTCAGTACTGAATGAATTTGTTCCAAATTTAAGTTGTTTAAAGGCATTTATTCTGACGGGTGGGGGGGGGGGGGGGGTAACTGCCGGAGCAAGGAAAGGCAACTGGAGCCACAGGCTTTTCCAGATAAACATTAAGGCACTGGAACAATCTGGGGAATAGTTTTCCACATCAAACACACCCTTCCTTGCCCTTTGCTTATGAACCAACAGCTTTATCAGAGAATCCAACATAAATAAGCAGTGGGAAGGCGTCATAGATGCATGGAATGAAACTAAAGGCTTATTTCAGTCTTCACAAAGAGTCTAGTTTCTGAGTCTGGTGGGACAGGACTCCACTGCTGGGGACAAGCAAGGACAAAGACTTCCTCCCCACTGGAAGACCATATCTGAAACAGTACTTGAATAAAGAAGACCTTTGGAGCAGATTTCCTTTCTGTGTTGCATCTGTGATAAACATAAACAGGATCTTCATATCCTCAGCACCATTCAATTTAGAGAATTACGGCACAGAATTAGTCATATAAACACTGTCTGCACTTTCAGTTCATTCAGACAGCCTGAGTATACAGTTAGGCCACGGCTCACTTCACGTGGAGCAGTGCAATGAACCGTTTGAACATTTATGATTCAGGTCAGATTTGTGTGTCTGTGTTCTCAACAGAGCCTAAAAAGAAGATAATAAGAATGAAAGGATGGAATGGGAGAGTGCTCATACCTCTCAGAGAGCTGGCGTATCTGAGGGATCCCCATATACTTTTGAAAATGCTCCAGGACGTTGACCACTCCCTGGAGCAGGTTGGCCACCTCCCCATACTGTCTCTTGCGTGTCATAGCTCTAAAAGGAATTTGAATTTAGTCAATCAAAAGTTTCACTGGTCAAACAGAACCTTGTATTTCAATTAAATAACAAAATAAATAATTTCTATTAATAAAAATTTAAATGAACTTACATTTAATAACACTGAAATACATGAAATAGCACTGTCAAAATGTTAGGACAAACAAACCAATAGAATAACCTGGTAGTTTCTGTTGTCATTATGATTTAAAAAGAGTAAACACAGTTGTCTGACAATAAATGGCTTCAGCCAACCACTAACTATGAGTGAAAGAAAAGTTTGTGTGTTATCGTTCATTCTCTGACAAACGGCCAAGAAATCATAAATTCTGTCAGGGTATGTAAACTTATGAGCACAACTGTGTATGTAGAGCACTTAAGATCATTGACTGGTGCACCTTCACTCCAAACTCAGCCACTGAACTCCTTATCTCTTTCAAAGTGAACGCCTTTCTGTGTCTTTTCTACAGTCCTTTTCCACTGAATTTTGAGGGAAGGTTTCATTTCCATGCCAGTAACTTTATCATTAATTTCCTTAAAACGTTCACAGATTCCCTTCAGATACACAGTCTGATCAATGAAACCTGAATCAAGGGAGGTCTGTTATCCAGGAAAGGTCAAATATGTATTTAACAACAATTCACATGTATAGGCAAACTGAAAGGAAATTGTGTCCTTCTTAGTAAAATATTTCCTTTTGAAACTAGTGCAGTGGATGAATCAGTTAGCGGTTTATTCATTACAGAATATATGTATCACATCATACTGACTTAAATCTAAAGGCCACTCTTTTCCAAACAATATAGAGGACAGCACACAGATGTAATCTGTAACCAAAACACATCTGATAATTTGAGGGGTCAGAATACTTTTGCAAAGCTCTAATAAATTGATTAATATAAAAAAAAAACTGACAGTTTTATAGTTAGTCAAAAGTTATGGATAACCGTATGAAATAAAATGCCATGTTTGAGATTACTTGATACTTGAGACATGATGGTTTGAGACAAGTATACAACAAGGCCTACAGTTTGCACATATACACTTCGATTACCTGATAGCTACTTTAGCCTTGTAGCTCCAGGGCAAAACTAAAGAAGCTAACTTTACATCTACATCTGTTGTAAGGGGAAAGAACAATGTCTGTTTGATTTGACACTGAACTACTGCTTTAATGCTTTATCTCTGATGTCTGGGCTAGTAAAGGGGGAGGCCACTTACTCCAAAGAGTCAACACCGCCGGCCAACATGTGCAGGTGATTTAATGTAGTGATGGAGGTGGTCAGGTGACGCTTGGCATGGTCCAGCTGTTTGATGTCCCGGGTGATCTCTTTTACCTGAGGAGAGGAGCAAACATTTCAGAGCTGATTGCTCCAACATATCCAGAGCCGAGAGGCTCTCCATTGTTCTATTGTCCCACTACTCCAGCTAGCCAGCCCATGCCCTTCCTCTGACCTGCTCGGCACTGCTATCAGGCAGATGGCTAGTGCATTACCCAGGGCTTAAGGGGTTGCAGTGTACAAAAACCGCAGGATGTCACAATTTCCTCCTGCATACTTAGCCAGTGCATTTGAGGGAGGTCCTATTAAGTCCTATTTATTCTGAGTCAACTTTCAGGCCCTAACTGACCAAGTAGCTTATTTTTACTCACCATTTGCTCTGATTTTTCTGCTTTGTCCTTGATGTCTTTGATTTTGCCAAACAACTGCTGGATGGCTTTCTGCGCCTCTTCCAGTGCCTGGAATAGAGGAAAACGTTCTGAGACTCAGCCTCCATTCTTACTGACTTATATATTTTTAGCCACAATATTTTTTATACCATGGTTGTAAATTAGATCTTTCAATTAAATGCAACCACCTGCAATACATCTGCAAATTATAGTTCTATGAGATTTGAAATCTTTCAAAATATTCCTTTGGCCATAACATTTGTAAATGTAATCTTCAAACCACATGAAAGCGTTTTTTAAAAATTCAACAGTAGCAATTCCAAGTGAACATGAAGACAGAGGATGCGTCAAAGAGCTGGAAAAGAAAAGAGATGATGTTGTTTCTGGCCCGTTTTCCTCCTCCCTCTGCATTATTTTTAGTGAGCGTCTCTCTCTCGCTCTCTCTCTCTCTGCCATTCAGGCAGAGAAATGAGAACCAAATGGGACCGCTTGATGAAAAACCCTCACCCACAGTTTGCCCTCACATTCCAGCAGAGTAAGGGCGCAGCAGCTGCACTGAGGCATCCCAAGCCTGCCACATGTTCCCCACCTGACCCCAGCACAGCGCCATGGCGCCCATGCTTGTCCTGAGGCGGACTGGTCCCTCTAAAAGTTAACTGGAGGGTCAGGGGCAGTAGCAGACTTTGCACTACCATCCAAGGGCCTGCAAAAATTCTAAGGATGTGTAATTGACATACAGTGTTTGAGCAGCGGTGGTGGTGGTCAGTAAGCTATGATGATGGTTGTTGCTGGTGTATTTTACTCTGGGCTGAAATGACCAAGTGTAAGAAGGTTGGCTCGCTCCCTCTTTCACAGCCAGATGGAATGCTAACAGCCGGCACCAGCTGCCCAGTGGAATTTACCACTTTTACAAGCCTCCTCAAAACACAGGAGGACGCTCCCTTACACACACACACACACACACACACACACACACACACACACACACTTGACATAACCTTTTCAAAAGAAAAGCCATGGAAAACCAGTTCAAGGTCTTTTCTAAACTGCCCAAATTCTCAACTCATCACACTGCCCTGGTCAATGAAGATGATGTTCTCCAGCCATGTCTGTATTCACATGGTGAGACACCACGTAGCAGAAATAACTGGGAAAGCACCCGATAAGCAATGCATTAGCAATGCAGATATGCAGATAGTGAGATGAGGAGTGGTTGGGCATTTTAAATGGTTCATTTCCGGAGTTCAGAGCAAGACTGTAAATGCTGGGAGACCCGCTCCTTTCCTTATCTCTCTCCTCGCCTTGTCTGACAGGAGAGGGGCCCAATTTGACTCTGGCAAGGAGCTGCATTTCTACCACACATGTGGACTCCATTTGCAGTTCCGCTCAGATAGTTACAGCAGGCCACAGCCAACAGGACAACATGGAATGAGATGTTGACAAGGTGGCATTCCTGCTTTATTTCCTTTAGCAAAAACAAGATATTGAGGATAAGGTACAGGCTAGTGTCTTCTAAAAAAATAAAACTCAGTTAGCAAACTACTGCTGATAGACATATATCTCATGAATATATCAGTGAAACAGTAACAACAGAGAAAGGAAAAATTCTCTGAAGTATGTCAGACAAAAAGGTTTTATTCAAAGTCTCTACTCTATTGGTCAAAGCATTTTGGAACGATCAACACAACTATGTAAAAAAAAAAAAAATTATACAGTTTGCACAGCTGCCAACATGCTTTGCACAATGTAATGTCTGGAAAAACATTTACTAAATGCAGCATTAACTTTATGCAGCTTAAAACCCCACAAATGTGGGCTGAAGTTTATAGACTTGCAGCTTAAAATCAGGTAAAATTTTTCTGTTATTAGCCTAATTCTGATATTTAATTGAGGAAAATCATACATAGACATGTCACCAATGTTCAGACGAATACATAACCATTGTGCACCATTGGACAGTGTGCAAAAAGACTGATGCAGTAAACTTTCCTTCCTGTGTGTAGATTAAATATTTATGCTACATTCTTGTGGAGGTTCCTTCTCAGCATTCCTAATAAGCAGCTCCAGATGCCAAAACCTACATGAGACATCCTGATCCCAACTGGCTCCCTGACAGCCATAAAACTCTCATCTGAACCCCCACCCCATCTGGGAACACAATACAGCAGATTTTTTATATGGAACTTTTAGCTGCATCAAAGAAAATAATATACATTACAGTAATGAATGGGCTAGACAAAGGAAAACCAGTAAGAGTGACTGGACATTGATAATTGGCACCAAATGTGCTTTTCTGCTGCATAAGCTTCAGCATTTTGTTAAATAACTGTTCACAAATATTCTGTGAAGGGCTTTATCAATGGGGTTTTAAACTCAACTGAAAAGAAAAGTGTTAAGTAATTGATGCAAAGTTCAGTTCACCCGCAAAAGCAAATCTTCTAAGCCACAGGTGTTAAACGGTCCAGCACAGTTTGCTGACCTCCATCATCAAACACACCTAGTTCAGCTCACCTGTTAACTGCCAGGTGTAGTGAATGTGTTTGAGGATGGAAGCTACCAAACTGTTGGACGCCAGCCACTGGAGTTTGAAAACCATATTCCAGGTTATTCTGTGTAGACTAATGCCTATACATGTCATTAACACCTAGGCCTGTCATATTTAGTGCACAACTGCCTCACTTCAACAAATTAATACAAAATATTTACACGTAGACACCATAATTTTATGTCATTACAACATAATCTTATGTACAACATTAGGACCACTACGAAGCAAAATTGTCAGTCAATTTAGCTACTTAGGCTTGTACTTAGATGAATGGATTAAAACAAACTTTTAATTTGAATTACTGAAATTACATTTAAGTCATGACAGATATTAAAAAAATAAAAAAATAAATAAACCACACCTTTACCAAACAACTGTCCACAAATTGGAACCAAGCAAAAGCACTATTTTTATTCCAAAGATTTAATTGATTAAAAAAATGCTGCATTTTAATTTTAAAATATTTGCATGTGATAAAGTTTGTCCAGGAATGGAATTAATTTTACTCCCAGACAGATATCCAAAATCCATAACTCAGGAAAGACCTTGGTAGTTATTAACCAAAAGTTTTTTGAGTACTAATAATTTACAAAATAATGTGTTATTTGGAATTTGATGTCTGCAACACGAAAAAAGTAGGGACAGAGGCAGGTTTACTATTGTGTCACATGACTTTTCCCTTAACACAAGTCTTCAGCTGCTTGACAGTGTGTGGTTGCAGTTATATGATTTTCCACGTCATGATGCACAATAGGATACTGCCTTTGCACTTTTTGCTGATAACCATCTGGATGGTCATTTTCATCTTGGGCAACTCAACGCCTGTTTTTTACCAGTGCCATCAAAATGCTGATCTGATTTATTTGCCCTTTATGATGTGATATGCCTTTTCGAATCTCTGCATTATCTCTTCGTAGATGACTGAACTTCTCTGTAAATTTTAAGCTTGTGTATATTTACAAAGTAAAATTAAAATGATTAAATCACATTGCTTCATTTGAATTAAATCACAGATTTTTGTTTTTATTGCCTTTTGGAATATCTTTTCTTAAATTTTCCAGATAACATTTTATATTATCTTTTTATATACTATATTCCAGATATATTTTAGAGGGGTATTTTAATGTGGAAAACAAAATCATTTATTTACAAAAGCATTTATGAATTGTGTAATTTACGTTAAACAAGTTATTTACATTATACATTTATATTAATTATTTAATTGACTAATAGGCAACACTTTCACACATTTTACTACTGGATATTTAAGATTGGTCAATTCAAATACCAATCAACGGGATTTCTGGAAGTAAGATTTCTGTGCAGCAGCCCACCACATCAACATCTCTGCATCCACACGTACACATTCAAATGAGGATTTTTCATTTGAAATGACAGATGCAGAAGTTAAAACAAAACCTTGTGAGCGCACCACCCAACTGCCAGCCTTATTGACAAATGAAAAACGTATGCATGTATGCTGTACGATTAAAATTCACTACTACTGGAAAAAATCCCACTGGAAAAGCTGCTAAAATATTTTTATCATACACATTTCAATGGTTGAATATGAACATGCTTAACAAAAAAATCCTGCTTCCTATGCTTTCTATTTTCTGCTTCCTATCATCCAACCACTGAGTTTGAGTTAGTGAATGTGTATATGAGTGAGCAAGAAAGTGAGAGTGAGAGTATGTGAGTGTTTGAACATGAGTGAGAGCGAGTGAGAGCGAAACTGTGGGTCAAAGTTTAAGTGTGAGTGAACATGTGAGCACAAGTGTGCGAGTACCAGTATGTTTGTGAGAGTGTACATTACAAGCCATGAGGATGCTTTGCAAAATATTAAAGCAAACCATTTTAGCTACACTGAATTTTCCAACTTTTAAAAAGTAGCTAGGGAAGAATGCTTTGAAAATCAACAGGAAAACAGAGATTTCTCCAGAAACAGGCATTAAGAGGTTTCCTGGGTTGCACAGCTGCCCGTTCCTGGCAGAAAGTCGCTCAGCAGGCAGACAATAACATTTTTTCCCCATTCCAGGACAGATTTTTGTCCACAGGGCATTTAAATAGTGCTTACATCTGTAGCATGACCGCTGCACAATGCAGGAGACACTGCTTCACTGCTTATCTGGTCTTTAGTTCTGACATCAAAGCACACTTACATTCAGCCTAACAGAACAAATCCGTTCCCTGGTGCAAAATGCTAAGTTTTGCCCTTTACAAAGAGGGATGTCTGGCAACTTTCTAAAAACACACTATTCAGACTAAACAAAAAGACAAGAGGTGTTTCCTACTTCTTTAGCTCCCAGCCCCTACGCTTGCAGCCCACATCTCACAGAATGTCCATCTGCAGAAAGGGTAGCACAGCTGCCCATTCCTGTCAGAAAGCTGCTCACCAATCATTTCTATGCTAATTTTTACCATTTTTAAAGAGCGAGTCAGTTCTAAAAATACACCACCTCCACAAAGCTAGAATTATCATCATGTATGCTTTTGAGACCAAGCTCCAGAAGCAGATGTCTGCACCCTAATAATAAATAATATTCAGACTAAACAATAGGTGTTTTCTGGCCCCCAGACCCTACAATTGCAGCTCACACCTCACAGAACACCCATCTGCAGAAAGGCTTTTCCTTTGGTTGGTGGAAAGATCTCAGAACTCTATGGTTGATGAAACTTCTTAGTCTTGACCCAAAGAACAAGCCTAGTCATAAATGCTTTCCACATCCTGGAGTAAACTTTTTTAAGTGAGGACCACTGGACCGTCCTAAACACTCACCAGCCTCAACTCATACCTCACAATCAGGTGTCACATTTCTCCTCTGCCTGCCGCCCTGATTGAGCATGGATCTGGGTTGAATCAAGGTTTTACGCCAGTTCCAAAAAGCAGCAGGACACCAGACCACAATGTGGAATGGAATCATAGTGGAGAACAGGGAAATCCAGGGGAATGTGCCTTCCCTTCCAGAGTCAGAGGGATAATGTCTGGGGTTGGGAATATGAAGGCAGTGACTAATCCAGTTCCACAGCAAATCACATGAACACAAGAGATAGGATGTACACATTTTAAAAGTCACAGAAAAGCTGGTAAAGAAATGGCAGACATTGGGTTTGTTAGTCATTAGAATGGCCTAACAGGTAACAAAGAGAGGCTGTAAGAGATTTGCATCTGAACAGGCAAAACAGGGCAGCCCTGCAGGTCCTGGTTCCACATTCATCACCACAGCATCAAACTAAAGCACCTCTATCAAATCACATGTAGCGCTAAAGCAAACAGCACTTTGCTAATCCGGATTAGCTTCCTAGCTCCCCAAAGTAATCATGGGCACACAAACTCAGACTAGATCATCTCAAATGAGTGAAAGTAGACCTCAACAAGAAGACAACTATGTTCATAGGTGAGAAAATATGTACAAACTTTGCAGTTATATTTAATATGAAATACCATACGAACTCAAGAAGCTCAAAAAAGGACGTAATAAAAAAAACGTAATAAAAATAAGAGCTGCTGTTCCATAATAAAACGGCAGATGCATTTAAGACTAAAAATACAATTCAAAGAATTAAATGCTCTTAAATGTGATTTGATTTTTAAAGATTACAAAAATCACATAGATTGCTCAAGACACAAGCACACCAATATATTTCTACTTGATATAAGCAATTTTTCATGCATTATATGAACTGTGATTTTTGCCCAGTCTTTCATGGAAGATTCCTTCCAGTTCAAGTTGCTTTGTATCCCTTTATTTTGCATCATCCTTCAGTCGCCCAGTTTTATTGTTCAGTCCTTACTGAGGTAAAAAACACAACACAATGCTGCCAACCCCATAGTTTACTGTTGGGATGGACAGGATTAAGTTTGCACCATATACAAAAAAATATTTTGAAGCCAAAATCTGGTCACGAAACCTTATCCCAGGTTGTGTCTGGGCCACTCAGATCATTTCTGACAAACTCCAGACATGTTCTGATGCCTTTTCTTCAGTAATGTATTATTTCTATCCACCTTCCCACACAGAGTGTGTATGCAGAGCACTTGATATTGCTGACTGGTGAACTTTAACTCTACCTAAGCCTCAGTCACTGAATTATGTGGCTCTTTCAAAGTGATTCTTGGCTTCCCTGTGGCTTACCTCACGAGTCTTGAAGGAAGAGCCGTGTCTAGGCAGTGTCTTGGTACAATGCAGTTTATGTTTCCTTATAATAGATCCAGCAGTGCTCACTGGGATGCAATTTTGTATTTTTTTTTACTTTTCCAGCCATGTGTAAGTCTAGAACTTATTCCGCTGATTTCCTTGATGTTCTTTGATCTTATTTTTTCACAACTTTATCTCAGCTGTGACTTTAGTTAGCTGAATTAAGGTGGGGCCTGTTCTCCAAAGAATGTAAATGTTTTAATGATTCACAGGAAAAGGTTGCTTGTAAGTCAATTGTGTCCTTATTAGGGCAATATCTTTTTTTCTACTGTGTAAACTTTAAACAGCACAAGGAATGAGCAGATAAGTGCATTTTTCCATTTTTTTAAAGCAATAAAACCATTTATTACATAACTGCCTGACTAGTAGCTTAAAATGATCATGATTATGTTAGCTGTCTGAAATACGCTTTCCACAATGATTAGTTCTCACAATAATATGTTTGCAACAGATTTAACCTCTTACAAGTGCATGATTAGAGGTCAGTGATATTTGATTTTATGCTTTTGTGTCATTCCAAGTGATGGTACTTGGACTCTTGGACCAGTCTTGAACTCCACTTCTGAAGACTTCGTAAAATAAATCCATAATGATAATCTAACACTTATTATATGTGATTATTAATCAATTCATCTGTGTTGCAAACAGCTAGAGTCTTATGCAAATGTTTGGGCACCCCTTGATGAATAGCAGATTTTGGTGACTTTGGAACTGAAAATATGTTAATACATTCTCTCTAGGACATGGAAAATAAATAAACAAAAATAGAAACATTATTATGGCACTGTGCAAAAGTTTGGACACCCTAAGAGTTGCAAAGTCTCAGATTCTTTTTACAAGGTTTCAGATCTTAATCAGCTCGTTAGATCTGATAAATGACAATACCTGTCATTAGTAAATATCAGCTGGTGCCAGTTTCAAAGCTTTACAAATACTCTGACTCTTCAAACCTTGTGCACACATTTATGGACACTCAACAACCATGGGTTCCTCTAAGCAGCTGTGTAAGACTCTGAAAATGAAAGTTATTGATGCCCACAATGCAGCAGAAGGCTACAAGAAGATAGCAAAGTGTTGTCAGCTTGCAGTTTCCACGGTGAGAAATGTAATTAAGAGATGGTAGTTCAGGGGAACTGTGGCAGTCAAGATGAGATCTGGAAGATCAAGAAAACTTAGAGAACTGCTTATATTTGGTGAGAAAGACAAATTAAAATCCCCATTTGACTGAAAAAAAAACCTGCAGGAAGATTTTGCAGACTCAGGAGTGGTGGTGCACCATTCCACTGTGCAGCAATGCTTGCACAGAGAAGACCTTAATGAAAGAGTCAGCACAAGAAAACCTTACCTGCATCCCTATTATAAAATCCATAATCTATCATGCTTTGGGGTTGTGTTGCAGCCAGTGGCACAGAAAAGATTGCACAGGTAGAGGGAAGAATGGATTACACTAAATACCAGCAAATTCTGGAAGCTTTAAAAAGCTTAAAAAACATCACACCAACTTTAAAAAGTTGAAGCTGAAAAGAGGACGGCTTCTACAACAGAACAATGATCCTAAACATACCTCAAAATCCACCATGGACGACCTCAAAAGGCTTTGCAATGGCCATCACAGTCCCCTGATTTAAACATTATTGAAAATTTGTGGGTAGATCTTAAAAGAGCTGTGCATGTAAGACGACCAAAGAATATTACAGAGTGACATCTGCCAGAGGAGGTGTTACTAAGTACTGATTATGTAGGGTTGTTTTGCACAGTACCATATTCATGTTTTTACTTTTTATTTTTAAAAATAGTGTATTTTTTCCATGTCCTAGAGAGACTTTTCAATTACAAAATCACCAAAATCTGTTATTTATCAAGGGTTGCCCAAACTTTTGCATAAGACAGTATATGATGGTTGTAAACAGTAATATAACAGTTATAAACCATATTTTAAAAAATACACTTTAAACACACATGTAAACTCTGGATTCAAGTTGTGGAAAGGCAAACATAAGACACTAACCTGCCTGCCATCCTGTCCCACATTAGTTTGTCCCCTCACTACTGTCCTGATGTTATCATCCAGTCGTCTGGTGAAATTAAGAAGCAAGAAAAAAGTGTAAGAAACATTAATTTATAGTGTGCACACAATGTTTCAGATAATTTTACATGTTTATATGCTAGATGAAAAGCTCACCTGATTTTCAGCCGAATCTTGTTCACTACGTCGTCTATGTTTGCCAGGGACTGTTGAAAGAAAGATATTATTTATATGCTAACTTGCAGCAGAATAACAATTCTAAAGTTTTTCCCAGTTTTCTGCATTGACCCTTAATAAGTAGTCCTTTAAAATGAGCTCAAACATACTACTGAAGGTGAATAGCACTGACTAGTGGCCAAAAAAAGATATAAAAAATAAGACAGCACAATGACTGATGAAAGCAAAATGTGTAAAGAAATTGTCACACCCAAACCTCATTATCATTATCATATCATTATAATAGTAACAATATCAAGTGATGTTGTTTTGGTAAGCTTGAAATTTTTGGGGGGTGATACAAGCTTTAATGCAAAATGCAGAATAGTACCTGATTAGAGTTTAAATTTGTGAACCCTTTGTAATTTTCTATATTTTTGCATTAATAAGAATAAATCATTATTTCATACAAGTCTTAAGAGGCTGAAGAGAAGCGAAATAAATATAATGATAAAAATTGTACTTGGCAATTTATTTGTTGAGAAAAATCTTTCAAAATTACATACATGATTGAATATTAATTAAAACTGAATAACATAATATGTGAACCTACAGGATTTGCTGTTAATTTTAAGGTGAAATTACAGTCATGAGTTTTAAATTAATGTGATTACAATCAGCTATGAGTAAGCATCCTGTTAATGGTTCTATCAAAGTGAATTGGCATAAACAATGAAGATTTCTGAAGACTTCAAAGAAATGTTGATGTGCATCAGGATGAAAATGCTTATCAAACAATGTGTGGTTAACAAATGGTTGGTAAAGGTGTTTGGACTCATCCAACTCCCATTCAGACAGATTATGTACAAATGTAGCACATTTAGGATCATTGTTATCCTACTCAGGAGTGCTTCACAAAGATCACTCCAAGTGCAAAGTGTGTATGTCTAATAGACTACAAGGTAATAAATGAACCCAATATTTTATGTCAAAAGGAAACAAATGTTCAAGCACCACCATACATTATAATTAGTTTTATATTGTTTCAAAATGTATTATATTGAGGTAAACATGGGTTTTGGAAAGTCAGAAGCATTATTTTCATTTTCATTAATTTTCATTAAAGATGTAAATATGATAATGTTCAAATCGAAACCATCATTCAGCTTACCTGCTCAGTAGGAAACAATGTGTTAATGTATTCGACAGCATTGAAGTCTGGGCGATCAAGAGGATCTTGACTAGGGAAAACCTAATATGAGGAGAAAAGGAGAGAAAAATACTAAACTGTGTTACATCCCAAACATTGCATGTTTGTATAAACAAATACGCGCCTAGTAGCCTTGTGTGGTGTGTCGCTCATGCAGCTTTGTAAAAACACATTTGCCTTGGTCCAAATTTCTGGTGTGGTCTTTATACCGAACTGCTGCTTATTTTTTTACGTTTCACAGCTACGAAATTAAATGTCAGTCGCTGGTAGTTAACGCCAGCCAGCTCTCTTTTCAAAACAAACACAAGCTAGCTAGCATGCTAGTCACAGCAAAGAACAGCTACAGTTTGCGAACTGTAATAAACTACCCAAGTCTGTTAACTCTACTTGTGTCTTTGATTTTATTATGCACTTAGTCATTGGTTAATACAGTGAATCAAAAGACAATTCAACAAGTTCCAACACAAGCAGACAGAGACGCTAATAGCCATTTTAGCTACTAAAAGCTAGTCTACCGTTTATTCAGATGCCTTGCAACATATTCGGCGAGAAACATCATTAAATTCGGTTACTTGTTCAATGGCCAGGTTCACTTCCGGCGAAAGGTGTAAAATTGCGTCCAAATCTTCCACAAACTCCAATTCGTCTTCTTCCATCATTTTAGCAGCCGGTTAACAGTGAGACAGCAGGCTGAGACTGTAGATGCTCGACACCTGACTCGCTGTCAGCCGAGTAAACGCCACAATCATTACAGCCGGTACTGCCACCTAGTGTCCTGGAACAGGAAAGAACGGCGGACATGAAAGGAATTACACTACTCATTAAGTTAGGGAAACTGATATTTACATGAGTGCTTTTCCTATTTGCTCTGAATTTTAATTAAATAAGTAAAAGTCCCCTTTGATATTACTAATAATGTATGAAAAGAAAAAACATTTTCATTAGCTTAATATTTATTACCCCCAAAATTTAGACAATAACAGGGATAGCCCCAAATAACAAAAATTGATAATGTCAGTAACGGGTGTTTCCACCATTTGCTACAATGACAGCTTGACAGCGACGTCTCATGCTCCTCACTAGCTT
>JBBIGC010000001.1:22195118-22228359 GCA_037576955.1 Lepidarchus adonis
TTTTTTCAGTAGAAAAAGCTCACAAAGAGCTTTCCCATGATATATATAACTCAATTTTGACCAAAATGTCACTTACGCCTCGATTTATGCAGGAATCCAGAAATTTCAAAAAGATTTACAAATGTTTAATCACCACTTGACCTATTTAGACGTTCCCTTACCAGTGGTGATTTTTCTTGGCAGTAATTTGTGTTTGTCATAGGCAGCTGCTGAAAGCGTTGTTGATGGGTCAGGGTCTGTCAGCGCTGATCTGTGGCACTGCAGTTTCGTCTCAGTATCTGGCCTCCATCTTCCACCTGGATGTACCCATGCTCCAGAGCTTCATCAACTACACCCTTCTGCTTCTCACCTACACTACAGTGCTGCTCTTCAGACCAGGTGATATTCATTTCTTTCACAGTGTTCTTCTGACAATAGGTAAACTGTTCAAAATATCAAATCTCAGTGCCAATAATGATGAGAACGGATAAGAAATAATTATAAATAATCATAGTTTTGACATTGTTACCTTAAATGGACCAGTTTTAACTTATCTTCTGCTTTAGTGTTACATTTTAGATAACACACTGCATAAAATAGCAACAAATTAAAGGGGGTTATTACATTTATTGAAGCAATTAAAGGGGAACTCCAGCCAAAAGGTTAGTTTGTCATGCTCTTTGTTGTGGAATGCAGTATTCTTTAGTGCAGCATAGCTTCCCAAAGCTTTTCCAAATGGACAACTTACAATTTTCTATCATTTTGTCCATTATTGTTGTTATATTGGGGAGCACTGTGAAGCTGTGGTTGACATTGTGGTCTGGATGGGCTGCAGGTGCCTTTCTGTATGGAGTTTGCATGTCTAGGTTTAGGTGGTTTGGCTACTCTAGTGTGTTTGAATCGTTTTTTCCCTGTGTTGCCCTGTGAGGGGTCAGCCTCCAGTCCAGGGTAAACCCTGCCTTCTTCCCAGAGTCGAATGGGATTGGCTGTAGCTTCTCTGTGACTTGAATTGGATAAGCAGTTTGGAAAATCAATGTTTTTCAATTATAAGAATGAATTACACAAAATGGAGAATCCCTGTGGCGTCAACGAATAAACACAGACAATGTAGCATTAGTGTTACTCTTTCTTTAGTCATTTTTAAAAGTTGGACTACATTTATTCATTTATTCATGAGATCATGTAAGGTTGCAATGTTAGGAAGTAAGTGTAAAACACAAATGATCACTAAATAACAAAAACTGAGAGAACAAATACAGCAGGTAGCACAACAATGATACAACAAATAACCGACAAATGCTTCAGGGACACAAGAGCTTAAATACACAGACTAAACACTAGACACCGGGTGAGTGGGAGAGACATGACACATGAAGGAACCATGAAAGAGCGAGACCAGAGCATGAGAAAAACATGTGACACACAAAACCAGACGTCGGAATTGTGACAGGTCAGTTACCAAGACACCCAGCTGGTAATTCTCGATCAAAGGCTGTGTGCAGTCCCCAGCTAAGATTACTGAGGCTCACTGTAGATAGTAATGTTTAAAGCAAACGTAATGGTGGTTCATTTTTCCACTTTGGCCGGAGTAACCCTTTAATATGACAACGTGATCCCAAATTTTACACCAGTAGTGTTTTTTGTAGTAATGTAGAAAAAATTTTTTATTGTCTTCCATTTTGTAACATTACTTTTCTTTTAATGTAGGTGATGGAAATATTTTGCAGATATTGAAAAAAAAATGGTGGAAGTATATCTTGCTGGGCATAGCAGATGTGGAAGCTAATTATGCCGTGGTAAAAGCATATCAGTACACAACGTTAACCAGTATACAGGTGAATGCCCTTCCTTTAGAGTTCAATTAACTTAAATAACTCACTGCAAAATAGCTTAAAGCAATTCCCTGCTATATGACTAACAGACCTGATTTCCTGTGTTTCAGCTGCTGGACTGCTTTATTATCCCAGTGCTTATGGTCCTCTCCTGGTTCTTCCTAAAGGCTCGATACAGAATAGTTCACTATGTGGCTGTGTGTGTGTGTTTGGCTGGTGTGGGAGCCATGGTTGGAGCTGATCTCCTCGCAGGCCGGGACCAAGGGTCAAGTGAGGACTTTGCTTAGTCTTTCTGTTGATTAAAATGTCCTTAATGTCCTTAAATGTCTTTGCATAACAGTGTTGCAATTGCTCACATTTATCAGCATGTTACAGTATGTATGTATATATATATATATATATATATATATGTGTGTGACATAATTATAAATAAATAAATGTGTGAAATAAATAAGTAAATATAGAAATAAAAAAATACATAAATACAATATGTCCTGGAAAATGGCTAAATTTATTCCTACTTTTGTTTATTAACATATTTCTAGATTTATTTATTTCTGAATTTCCACATTTATTCATTTATTTATTTTTGTGTTGTCACTTTTCTTTATTTATCTATTACCTACCTTATCAGCATACAGAGACAAATAAATAAATGTAGAAATGTGGAAATGCAGAAATAAATATATGTAAAAATGTGGAAAATCTAAAATAGATAAATAAAGAAAAGTGACAACACAAAAATAAATAAATGTAGAAATTCAGAAATAAATAAATCTTCTCCAAAATGATAACTTCATAGGAGGAACCAAGACATATATGCAATATATACATGAATGTAATGAGCAGGGATTATATATATTGCTTGTCAAAGTTTTGTTCTTCTGACAATTCCATATATTTTTAATCCACCAAATTCATGAAACATGTAGCCCGTTTGTATCTGAGCATTGTACTCACAACAAAATAAGATTTAAAAAAAATCTAAAGAAAGAACAGCTTAGACAAACACATGTGACAGGTGAATGATGGCAAGTCCGTAACCTTTTTCTAGTGTATACTGTAACTAAACAAATATCTACACCACATTTCTTTACTGCGCCAACAGACAGTAACATCCTGCTAGGAGACGGCCTGGTTATCCTCAGCGCCACGCTGTATGCCATCTCCAATGTGTGTCAGGAGTACACTGTGAAGAACCAGAGCAGAGAGGAGTTCCTAGGAATGCTGGGCCTGTTTGGGACGCTGATCAGCGGCATTCAGCTGTGAGACTCATTTGGGTGTATATCAGTTTGCATGTTGAGGTACATGTTTCAGTCAGTCTTGTAGAAACAGTTTCATCCAACACATTATGTAGAATAATAAGTCCAATCATGATCTCATTTTATATTGTGGAATGTTATTTTACACAACAAATGTACTTAGCCTTAAACTGCAGGCTTATTAGTATTATTTCATTTAGTTTTATTTAATATCTACAAATGACATTGTAGTACTTTCCGATTGTATTCAATGACTAACTTCCTTATAGCTTTTACATCATTGCTGTCACGTGTAAATAAATGCTTGATTGTTCTTGTACCCGGAAGTCGCTTTGGACAATTGTTTCAGCCAAATGAATGTAAATATAAATTTAACTAGTAATCCTAGGCTAGGGCTCGCTACCATTATATAGTGGGTATAGAAAATAATCACTAACCTATAAATATTCCCATTTGAATTTGAATTGAAAACACACACAAAAAATATTTCTTCTCAGCTTTGCTTACTTATATAACATCCAACTGAAAGTTATCACCGAAAAAGTGGCCATCTGCTTCTTGGTAGCCTCTCTTACCAGTTTCCTCCTGGCTCTTCCATCCAGTTTGGAGGGGTGGCTGGGACCAGGGAGGGTCCTAGTAATACCAAACACTTGCCACTTCTTTATTATAGACTTTACTGTGCTCCTTGAGATTTATAAAACCTTTGATATTTTTTTGTTTCTCTCTCCTGCCTTATGTCTGGCCATAGCTCTATCCCTGAGATCTTTAAAGAAGTTGCTTGCCTCAATTTTTTGCTGTCAGTTGCACAACCAAGCAAGGGAATGTCCAGGAATAACAGATTTTATGCTTCACTAATCACACTGATTACTACTGATCACAGGTGGAAGCCAGTAACCATGGTCTGCAATGGAAATGGTGGTTACTTACACCTGACTGAGTTTACAAATATTGTTTAGGAGGAGCGTTACCCTTTATCTCAGTGATCTCAGATTGTATTGAGTAGGAAAAGCTGAAAAAATATTGGTTTGTGTGTTTTCATTTAAGGTTGTAAACCAAAAAATGGGGTGAAGGGGGTGATTCTTTTTTATACCCACTGTACAAGGATATAGGTTGTGTAGTTATTAAAGTTAGGAATTCTATGCAGTAGAATAAATAAATCCCCAAGAGGCCCAAAAACATTCATGTATGCAGGCCCAAAATTCTATTATTCTCTATATTTACTTTAAGTTTGTTAACGATTAAGAATTTTCAATATTTCTGTAAAAATCTAAATCTTAAAAGTAAAGAGAACCCAGTTAAACAAATGAGACAAAACTATTATATTTGGCAATGATCCAATATTATATATCTGTGAGTGACAAAAGTAAGTCAACCATGTACATCATTGCCGTTCAGTGTTTTATTATCTAGTATTCACAAATATCATCATTAGCTAATATAGGAGACGTCTTTAGTTGCTAAGAAAACACACTGGTTGTTATGTGACACCATTAAACACCTTGTTCTTATTGGTCAAGCACTCCTGGAGAAAATAACAATGGTTGAATTCCTGAATTTATTCCGTTTGTGCACGTCTGTCTAACAATAGACTAGTGCATTAAAAATTAACAATGACAAACTTTTCCAGCCAGATGAGCATCAACAATCACTTTTGCTTCTTCCTTGATACATTTCCACAAACGTGGTTTGGAGCATAGACTACTATAGATACCTGTTCATTAAATAAATTAAATATAATATTTTTGACAGGTTTGTTTCATCTGGATCTCTTTGTCTACTTTTAGTATTTCAGTAATTCAGCAATTTATAAAAATCTGAAGATGCTTTAGGTTTATGCAGAATAATAGAATTGTTAAAGAAAATAAGATTAAAAAAGATAAGCCTGGGTTTATGGAATTAATGGATGAAATTAATGTATTTTCCCTTTATTTGTTGCAGTGGTGTTTTAGAGCATGTGCAGCTGGCAAATATTAAGTGGACATGGCAAATTGGTAAGTCTTCTATACTGTTAATAATAAATAAGCTGATTGGATGACATCATCAAAAAAGAAACTGGTTGTACAGATGGATTATTTTGCTGGAATCATGATGTTTTGTTTCCGTTCTTCTTTCATTTCAGTTTTACTCCTGAGTGGATTTGCTCTGTGCATGTACACGCTCTACAGCTGCATGCCTGTGGTGATGAAGCTGACCAGTGCTACAGCAGTAAACCTCTCCCTGCTCACTGCTGACCTGTTCAGCCTGTTCTGTGGCCTCTTCCTGTTCCAGTACTCAGTGAGTGCAATCATAAATCTGACACAGGAAGAGCTTCTAAGGAAGAGGAAAAGCTATGGAATAGGTTTCAGATAAGAGAAACTTAGTACTTATATGATCGGCGTAGACTAACAGGCTTTGATCAAAGTCCAGTTCAGAGTCAGGTCACTGTGATCTGCTCACTGAAATTACTTTGTTAGTGTAAAAGTTTTCTTCTAAATATATCTTCAAACGCTCAAAAGCTTTTCCAATAGTCAGTGGCCAATCAGAAATGACCCAGAGTGGTCCTGATCTGTCATCAGGAGGTCACTCATTTCGGTCACTGGCAATGTCTTGGTCATTTGTGGTCTAACAATGTAGAATAATATTGTAAAAAAAAAAAAATCCAAAAGTTTGGACAAGCAAATATTTGACCTTCTTTCATACAGTGCCTACAGATAAAAGTGATAATACTAAAATAAATCAAACAATAAGAATTTGTAGTCATGTTTATAATTTAAACAAATAAAAACCAGATCAGTCACACGCGAATGTGGGCAAACTCATTTATTTAGCACATTATCATAAGCAGATGTCATTCAATGTGCTTTACAAAGATAAATAGAGTGAGATTCAAATCGTTACAGGAAATAAATTCCTTAAAACTTAAACTTAAAAAAGAGTAAGCACAGCCATATATCTATATGTATCATACCTTCGAGTCCAATACATTTGAATGAGGTTTTCCTGATTAGAACTGTGTCTTCTTTAAACCTGTTAACCTGATAATGATCCTAAACAAATACAGCAAGGAGAAAAGAAAGAAGAGTTACGGAATATCCTGGTCAGAGTCCAGATTTGTACATCACTGAAACCTGGAAAAGACCTGGAAGAAAGGAACAGTGGAACAGTGGTGAAAATGTTCAGCAAGACAATGTCCGAGATAATGGATCATTATATAAAACGCTAATTTATTTCTGCTAAAGGGGGCAATACTAGATTCGGAGGCCAAGGATGTGCTTAGATTTTTTAGACTAAATTTACATCTGTTGACATTTGAAATGAACAAATGATTAAAATAAATAATCGAAAAGATTATATCACCTTTACCTGTAGGCACTTTATCAAAGTGGGTGAAACATTTGCATGTTCAGATATGTTGAAAAGATCAGCAGCTTCCATGGTCTTATTTCTTCACGTCTTCCCGTCCTGCTGAGCTGCATTTGCTGCAGTAAAAAGTGATGCAGAGGATGTATGTGCTAATCTTTACCCTTCCTCATTAGCGGCGGAGTGTCACAGGGGGATTCCTAGCTAGTGGGTAAAATTTACAACTGAAAAGATTTTTGAGAGAATGTTACTTCCTGTTTGAAATTGTAGAAAACAATGAGCCCTGCACTTTATGTTTTTTGGCTTATATTTTGCAAAAAATTCGCTATATTGTAAATATAATATACATATATATTATATATAATATAATACACATAATAGAATATATAATATAATATAATAATATAATATAAATAGTGTAAATATAAAAATGCATTGACCTCGGCTCTATGTCTGGTTCTCAGTTCTCAGGACTCTACATCGTGTCGTTAGTGGTGATCATGGTGGGATTCATCACGTTCAATGTCGTGCCGACACCAAACACTCCTGAACCCACGCTTGAGGAGAGCGGGTGTGACAACCAAGCTGCAGAGTTTGATGAAGAAGGACAAGTGGCCTCCACAGGCACTGAAGAACACCCAGCAGAAAATAGAGGGTGTGTTATAAGCAGCATTGAAATGTAGCTAATAATCACACAGTAATAATGGAAATGAAAATTCCCGTCTGCACATCTACGATCAGACATATTGAAGCAACCAGCTCTGGAATCATTTAGCTGTGGGATGGATGAGCCTGAATGAAAAGTGTACAGTCTATACTTCAGTGAAAGTATGAATTCTGGGTCAAAATATTAGTTGTTTAAGTTCGTGATGAGGGGCCTTCAATTACTTATTAGCAAAATGATCAAAACGTATAAATGTAGCCCCAGAATGTGATGTTACTCATATTTATTCATATTTAAAAATTAAAAGGTTATTAAAAGTATTCAGGCCTCCTTCACTTTTTCAGTTTTATGTTGCAGCCTGATGCCACAATTTTCTTTATTTTTCTTTATTATGACAGTAGAAGCAGAATTTTAGATCATTTAGTACATTTATCAAAAAGAAAAATACAGAAATATCACATTTATATAACTGTTCGGACCTTTTGGCCTCCCATTGATCACTGCTGAGATGCTTCTACACATTAATTGGAAAAATAAAATTGATTTGTGATTTGAAAAAGCACACACCTCTCTATAGAGAAGACCAAGAACCTGAAGGCCACTCTGACTTGGCTCCAGAGATCCTGTGTGGGACTAAGTTCTGTAAGGACAACCTGGCAGAGTGGAGGATTAAATAATAAAGCACCAGAAAGACTCTCAGACTGTGAGGAACACGTTTTCCTGGTCTGATGAACTGTTTGGCCTCAATTCTAAATGTTCTGTCCAGAGGAAATCAGTGGAGAGCTGCAGTTATGGTTGCCCTTTTCAACACAGGTTCTCTAGAGATCAGTCAGAGAAGCTAAAAGAGTTTCTATAAAGATTTTAAAATCATGTGCAATCAATTGAATCTACCACAGATGGACTCCAGTCAAAGTGTAGAATCATCTCAGCAGTGATCAGGAGAAATGGGAGACACATGAGCTCTGTATGTTTTTGCCAAAGCTGGTGGTTCCCCATAGTGACAAAGTCAAAACAGATAGTGATTATAGATTAATGAGGGAAAGGAATAGAATTCAAACAATTGTAGCATCAGGCTGCAATATAACAAAACTGAATAAAGTGAAAGGGGATCAAATGCTTTGGAAAGTCAAAACCCTGAGAAAGGATCATTAGAATCTGGAACTTATTCCAAGTATTATTATCCTGCTGTAAATGAAGGTACAATCAGCTTGGACCTTGTAACCATTATTCCACTGTAAAACAGTGGCTTGATGTCTTTACAATAACCGCTTCGGTTTCAGCGATCAGACCAGGCTGGTATTACAGGGTCTTCCTAAGTCTTTACTATGTGGCTGTTCGTGACTTGTGCTGTGGAAAGGGCGTGAGACAGGGTTGCCTTATCAATGGCCACTTGGCACCTCAGGTATTTCACCTTGATCACCTGGTGATGGTGTTTTATTAATGATGAAAGTGGTTGCTTCAGTAAGTTAAGAGTTCAGAGTTAAACCCGAACTACGGAATATATCAACACATACAGTAAAACCCTGTTAGCTCACCCCCCGTTATCTCACCAACCTCGCCTCTTGCCATGAAAGACTGCAGAACAGATTTACTTCCATGTTATTTACCTTGTAAAGCTCGTGTCTCGCCTTCGGCACAACATGTCCGGTGTATGCATTTCTCCACCCATAGCTCACCAAACTTGGGTCCGTATTAGTGCTGTAGCCTAGAATATGCTGAGTCATGCTAATTCTATAGGTCGGCTGCTGCTGCTACTGTTTTTGTCGCTGCCATTTTCTCATAACTCATGTTTATAATGATGCTACGGAGGCTTTATTAACAGCCAGCAACACGCAACATGAACGAGTAGCGCACATATAGCAAACGCCAGTCTCTCTTGTGAGAGTCCAGTATTACGGTAAAGCATTTAGTAAGCGTTCAACTACATTCTACTACCATACAGTATATGATAGACAAATGCTGCAAAAACCGTGATCAGTTACGATAGCTCGCCACCTGCATTTAGGGGCCGAAACCAATAGGGGTGAGCTAACAGGGTTTAACTGTAGCTTAAAAAAACAGTGTAAAATGGTCTGTATGTTCTAAGAAGGAATTCTGGATTACAGAGACAGAAAGGGAGAGAAACACAATGGTTAACCAGAATGACTTAATAGAAAATACTAGAGAAAGAATAACCAAAAAGCCAGACTGGGCTCCAGGTGACAGAAAGGATTAGGCAGTAGGTTGTGTTTATAATGTTCTACTGATCTGCATTGTGATTAGACAAGAACATTTTTAGAAGATTTTTAGTTATGGTTGATGAATGGAGTCAAATACAGAATTTGTTTTTAACTGATCAGTATTTGACTGCTGGGTATTTCTACTTCCTTGTCCATTTCTTTAAGCTGAAGGCCTTGTTAGCAATGTGACTACCTCTTCAATTCAATGCGAGGAGACCACACAGACGGTTTAATGATTGGCTGAAAGTCCCTGCAATGAAGTGGTCTTAAATGCCCTTCAGTCTACTTCTTTTTTTTTATTGCAACTAAGATGAAACATTCTGCCACTCAGCACACATTACCAGCCACATTACCTTCCTAATCTGCACAAAGTTAGTAAAGAAGTTGCTAAAGACTAATGTAATATTTTCTTGACACATTTGAGGTCAATACATATTAGAGAAGAAAAAATGTAAAAATGTTTTGTCTAATTTACACTTGTACAAGATGGGAACCCACAGGGTCTTCAGTTTGTATTTAAGCACTGCAAATTATTTCATAATTAAGAATTGATTTCTGGCAATAATTACCATGGCTTGCCATCGAAATGAAGATATACACACACAAAAATTTGCTGATAAAAGTACAATGAATTAACTTACAGAATGAAAGCAGATACATTTTGCTGAAGGTATAAGTTTACCAGATTTTAAAAATTGCTATGGACAAGAAGATTCAAGAACATGACCATGTATATAACAATGTAACAAGATTTTATTGAACATTTGTTCTTTTTATTTACGCTCTTCGTCTTCATTTATAACTTTAACAAGATGGACAATTAGATCTATGCAGCCCCAAATTTACAGGCTATATACAACGTAAACTTTCTCCATAGGGAAAACACACTTTTTGTATATATAATATCAATGTGGAAAGAGGTCTGAAAGGTTGCCCCCATAGTATACAGTACTGTACATGGTCCCCAAAAATTAATAATAAAATGAAATACAATTCATAATTCAACATTAAAACAAGAATCATTCGTCTACATGCAAAACCAGATGCATTTTCATTGGTGGACAGTACATCTGTACGTAAACGCATGAAACTTAAATCAGATATTTCAGTGAACATAAAGTAAGTTGTTAAAACTTCTCGCACGCACAGCATCCAATCAAATGAAGGGACTCTCTTGCTAGGTTAAGTGAACGCTTGGTTGTATTGGTTTTGTAAACTTGGGTCGCTCTCATAGGGGCACATGAGCAGTATCACAGTGCTAGAGGTTTAAGTCAAATCTCGTCGGACACAGGCTGTGCTCTACCTGCAGGACTGTGGAGCGGTCAGTGTGGTTCAGTAAAAGACTCCCGCTTTAAAAGAAGTACTGTAAATGGTCCTTCACCTTTGCATTGCTCCTTATACACACCTGCCTCTGTTCGTTGTGGCCCAAAGACAGTATCACTGAAGCTTTGGATAATGTACTATATCTCCCATCTCATTTCCATCGAAGTACTAACAGACACAACACACTATCAAGTACATACACTCTAATTAAACAGCATGAATCGAACTGTAGTTAACAAATCTGACAAAAAAGGTATAATCATGTCATACAAATCTAATGTGAACAACATCCTTACACACAATCCCCATGCAGAGACTGCTGGGTTTGCACCTGCCAGCGTAAGAAAATTAATAAAGGCATTGAATGTGACATCCGAACGCAGACAAAGTACATTCACTACTGAGTTCAGAATTTTACATAATTTTCCCATATTCAAAACCCCTCCGCGGCACACTGATGGCTAGACAACGGTGAGCTCGTTTAATTGGACAGGATGAGCTGTTCTGCGGCAGAACTTAACACTATGCAGCCGTTTCATCTTGCTTAATGGCTATTGTGTTGGAAAAGACTGCAGTTGCGCACTGTGAACAGCAGAGGGCGTCTGTGCAGCATTGAACAGGACTGCTGTGTCTATAGAGGCACCGTTAAAGGCACAGGCAGAGATTTCACCCGAGTCCCACAGTCCAAAATGGACATATTACAATCACAGCGAGGACAAAAGAAGGATGTCTTCTCAGTGACAGGTCAGGCAGTATGACTCAAACATGTACCTACTGGCAGAAAAAGAGCCCAAATGCCTGGTTCTGCAGAGATATACTTTTTGATAAGAATGTTTAAGCAGATAAAAACTCAAGCAATCACATTAAATAAAGGCCTAAGGGCAGAACAGTAAGCTATTCCACCCATACTTCCCAAAAAACTGATCCATCACCATGGCCAGGAATCAAATAATTTGTTAAACTAATCTGGGAAAGATAAATCCTTCTAAACCCTCAGAACAGGGTTGGCATGAGCTATTAGCTGATAAGAGTGAGGTACAGGTTCTACGCTAAGCCACAGAGCATCATTGTGCCATCTAAGCCCTCAGTCACGACACAGCAGCTTGCTAATATCCTGCAGTGACTGGTAGGCATTGCTATTCCCAATGATACGCTCTACTACTAAAAAACACACACGCATGCACACACCAAGCAGCACAAGAAAACTTCGGACGTCACCAGGCTCTGATTTTTGTCCACACACAAGGATACAAAATCTTTTTTTCTGATTTTCGCTTTATATAATTTTATAGTTATAGATCATTATAAATTTATATAGACTTTTTTTGTTGTAGAGTCTTTATATATTTGGAATGTACTGACTATTCATTTGCTGTAATGCTGTATGTGTCTGTCTAGGGCAATCAGTCCATCCATGCCCTCAACATGTGGGTGCCCACGTCAGGCTGCGACTTCAAGCCAGCTTTAGCGTGCTGACTGGGAAGGAGGGCATGGTCACCATAGCGACCGGGTTGAGAACAGTCTGGCCCACCAACTGCGGGTGATGAGCAACCACTTGTGGCGTCTGTTTGGCCACCATAGCGGCAGCCTGCGGGTTGGGCTGGGGGGTTCCGTTCAGTTGATTGTGAGAGAGTGTGTGAGCAATGTGGCTGACGACGGTCGACTGAGCGACTGTGACGGGCTGGGGATAAATGGCAGGCAGGTGTTGGCCCAGATGAGCCACTGGGTGTACCGTGATGTGGCCAATCGGCTGAGGTCCGGGTGCCAGTTGCTTAGGGCCCGCCTGAATAACGTGGTTGACGGCCTGGATGACCGAGGCATGTGAAGCAGCAGCAGCATGGGTGATGACCGTTGGCTGCAGACTGGGAGTGCTCATGATGTGTGTGTGTGCTGAAGACAGGCTCTGAGGAGCTACCACTGCTTGGGGCTGCAGGGGTGCCAAAGATCCCAGACCGTTAGGACCCTGGGCCGGGATTGGAGACAAGGATGGGGCAGAGGGCTGTGTATGGGCTGCAGAAGCAGGATGGGCTGCAGAAGCAGGTTGGGAAGGGAGTTGGGAAGGTTTGGGTGGAATAGACATGTGCAGGGTTAGCTGGGGCTTCCTCAGGTCCGGTTGAAGGATGTGAGGCACTTTAGGTGCAGGAGCAGTCAGCACGTTCTCTTCCTCTATGTCCTCGTCAATATTATCTTCACCTTCTGTGGAGCAAAGAAAGGAGGGGGGGGGGGAAACAACCACACATGTTATTTACTTGTATCTTTAAGTGGTTTTGTGTTAAAAGTAGCAGAGTATTTCATTCAACATGTGGCTTTGATGAGAAGGAATGATGGAAGTCTTACTTGACTTGTGTGCTTTACCTGAGGCTGTGGAAGTAGATGCCTGGTCATCTTCAGGCTGGACAGTCTGGCGCAGCACACGGTCGATCTCTGTGACATCCATCCACTGGCTGAGCTCATTCTTCAGCTCGGCCAGCCTTTGCTGTGTGGAGATCTTCTCGCGAGCCAAACGCTCCATCTCATGCTCATACTCCTTCTCTTTCCTCTTCAGGGTCTGCAGACAGTTAAGAGAGGGTGTGCTCAGTACTTTCTCCTTTCTCCAACAGATACTTACATAGTCCACCACTCAACTGCCCAGTCTAAGCGATAGTTTAGTGAACCTGAAAACCTCATTTAGATCCAAGAAGCTGGCTTGCAATGTCGATGTATTAGGAGTGTATTAAAATTGTTCATAAAAGCAGACATTAACTCCCATTAGGCCTTTCTCAATTAAACAAAGCATTTCTCATGTCTAAAGTTTCCAAAATGCCATCAGACCAATACAAAGCCAACATGGCAAGACAATCGGTGCACTCCTCCGGTACCTCACTCCTTTCACAGCAGTCCATCAGTCTTCCATAAATCTGCAATATAAACAGCCTTTCCTCCATTAGGCTGAAAGGACTTTTATAGTAGAGCATAACCAGTCCTTTTCCTGTAACTCCATCTATCCTATTCTGGGACACCAGAAACGACTGGCTGTGTTCCCAGAGCAGGGTAATGACACTGACTTGCCTTCTGTGGAATTTCAAAGATCTATTGGCTTGTGATAAGAATGTACATGTTTGTGTATGGGTAAAGGTGAGGCTAGGTAATCTTTCAACAGTCTCTGTGAGGACGTGTAGAGCTGCTTCCTCGTGGAGGCGCCACTCCGTGCTTTTCATAAAGCCCTCCCATTCCTGGTTCTCACTCCACACTCCAACACGTTCTGGGAAGGGGGAGGCTGCACTAGCTCTGCATAAGTAAACAGATTCAGACAGGGCTGGGGGCGGAGCTTTTGGGAGGCCAGCTGAGCCAATCGTAGGTGGACATCTGGGCAGAAAACAGTGAGTCAGAGGCCCTCCTGGTATACTAGCGCTGAAACGAGAACCCACAGCTCCACCCCCACCTCTCTTTCACTCACACACACACACACACACACCCTGCCCGATTTCTCAAACACAGTCATAGTCACATAGAGGGAGGGGACATATTGGGCTGTGCCTCAGTGACCCAGTTCCCTGCTCAGTCAGCTGACGCAGGAGCCCCACACAGGCGATAAGGACACGCGGCTAAGGCCTTTAAGAGCTTTGAAGTGGATGGATAAAGATTACAGCATCTGTACACAGAGACAATTCTGGCTCCATCACACACGCACACACACACGCAGAAGTGTTCACTTCTGAAGCAAGGCTCTGCGCTAAAACAGAGCTGTGATTCACACAAGGAGGCTGTACCTACTTTGATCCTGGATTAGAAATCCAGTCTGTGAACCAACAGATTTAGACACAATCTATTCACAGCTATCATTTCATTAAGCATACTTCCAATAATATTCTCTAAGATGCTTGAGGTGTTATGCCTGGCTTATAGTGGCTTGGTGAACAGCAGACCTAAGCTTAGAGATCTTGTATCAGTCGGCTATGAGAAGAGACACCTGTGATACGGTAACTTCTAGCATAGAGCACAAGGCTGTTAAGCTGCATGTATCACAGATCACTCGAGCTGATTACAATGCTCATCCTCTCTTTCGCCACGTGCGCTGGTAGAGCATGGTGGCAGCACAATGACAACAACAACAACAACAGGACCGTCAGGCCCATCATCTGATATGTCACTGGAGACAAAAAAGACTGGAAGACTCCAGAGCAGACGTTTGACTCCTGCTGACCTCCTCCTCTGGTAAGATCACCAGTCAGCCAACACTTCTTTCGAGTAAAGGGATCCTCCCCTTCTGTTTCAACAAATGAGATGGTGTCAAGTTTTTTGTTTCAACAAATAAGATACTGGGGTCCCCTGTCGTCGCCAAGGCAACAGTCGTAAAATGGCACCGTTTCCTTGGTAACTAGATTCCTGATCAGCTGGTGGAGAGCAGCAGGGCCGAGAGGGGGGGGGATCTGCCGGAACCCCGCAGGCTCGTATTGCAGTGAGTGTGGTGCCCTTTAGCCATGCCCACTAGCATGAATTTGAATGACCAGCCTACGCCAAAAAACTGCACTGTAAAGTATGCTGTGTCGGCATTCCTGTATTGCACAGCGAGAACACAATAGTATTGCGCTCAGCTGATCTTCATTTTTCATTCGTTTTTGCTACAATTCTTTAAAAAAATATGCCCATACTTTCTAAAAGGGTGCAAAACCTGTCAGGTTGTATCAAGTGTTGCGCATTGAACTAAACATAGAGTGCCTTTCAGCACCCAGTGGAATAAATTAACACCACTAATGGCACAAGAGGTTTTCTGTGAACTGGAGAAAAAAAAAATGCTCCTGTGTTTTCCCAAACACATTCCCACAAGCGTGTGAAGCTGAAACAAACAACACATATGACGTTCATCCACATTATTTATCAGTGTTCAATCTGTCCCCTGTAAAGGTCTTGATATTCATTCCTGCTCATGAACAGCATTTACAAGAGACCCCCTCCAAACCTCCCCTGAGGGGCATTCACATTCTTCCCTGACTGTCTCCACAAGGCCGCTCATGCTTTTAGGGTCTGGTGCCAGCCCCTTCTTTTCAGGGCTGCATGAGTGCAGTGCCAGGCCCAGCCCCTCCACAGCTGTGCATGCCTACCACAATTATTCATCAGCAGACTGAGCTGCTCTACAAACACCCAAACCCAGTGAACTCCACAAGCCCTCATAATGCTCTGCACAGCTTAACTGAGCTAAACTGTCTCTTGTCTGAATCAGTGGAGGATCAACCACTGCTTCTCTGTCACAGTCTGGCTCAGTGTGAGAAGAACAACATCTGGAGTGAGTTTTGGAGGATGAAAAGTGAACAAAGCTTTAAGAGAAATGAGCTGAATAAGAGCATTTTTTACAAAAGGAGCTTTCAGACCAAACAGTCTGAGCTGTAAGTGAGAGAGAGGGTTTTAGGACAGAAGAGGCAGAGAAATGGGATGACTGTGGATGTAATTAGTCTTTGCAGTCAGTCCTGTCTCTTCCTCACACAAAAAGAACAAGCTCCCCTCCCCTCTGCTTCCCTACCTCCAGTTAAAGCCTTTAGGCTCCGCCTGTGTGTGTGCTCAAATAGGGCAGACCATGCTGATTAGACAGTGTGGAGAAGGTAAACATGGCTTGGGCACCATCACATGCAAGGCGAGTGAGAAGCACATAGCCAGATCCTAGTTTGGGGGGGGGGGGGGGGGGCTGCACAATCCAACAGAGGAGGTAGACTAAAAACAAATACATGAAAAAACACACACAATCCATCCAGTTGGGAAAAAAAAAAGAACGAATAAAAGGAAAATACAGCAAATGCAGTAACACTGAGCAGCTGAGGAAAAAAAACATCTAATGTCTGGGTCTATTTGTTATTCTTTAAAAGCCAGCCACATGACTACTGAGAAGTTTAGGAACATATTTTGAGGTCATGTTAGAGTTGGTTTTCCATCTTGGACTAGCGGCTTTATGATTAGGGCCCAGAACATATTTTAACACTTCGCAGACAGCGCTAACCTCAGTCCAAAAAGCCCTCATACAACTCTTATTATGCCCTAAGAGCATAAGCTGGAGCAACAATAACAGTCTGGGTCAAGCTGAAAATGGCAGTGAAAGCAGATGAAAAACTGAACCATTTTTAAGGCTTTTTGGAACACACAGCTGTTACATGACCGTGGGTTGCAAAGAGCCTTAGGCCTTGTCCTGACAAGCTGGCTATGGGCTGGCCTGGGTGAGATTTACTCAAGTGTTTCAGTGCAGGAGGACAATGCAAAACACCCAATCTTTAGTCAACAGAATAGAGACTGTATGCTGATCACCTGTATTCAAAGTACAGAGCTATATGAGAGAAAACATCATTGGAATAAGACTGTGTCTATGTATCTGTCTTGCAATACAACAAATCCTAAAAAGTCAGGTGGGGGTTGTGTAATTACGAGAGAAAATGACAATGTTTTCACTCAACATGACTAACTGAGCCCTGACAGAACATGTCAATGAGCCATAGCTGTGACTGGTCAGCATACATACACCACACAACAGAGACCTGCGAGAAAGGGCAGGGGTATTACAAGAAATGTCCAATGCTGACAGCTCTTAAAAGTATGCTTCCTATTGAAATTAATACGCTTCGTAGTCAAAAGTGATATATGAATGTGAATTTTTGTATATACCACAGTTTCAGCAAGACATTCATGCTTCTGTCTAACAGGATAAGCAATGTGCTTAGACAGCAGTTGGGCAAACAAGAGACTTTTTATCCCTCCTCACCCACACAAGCAAGGAACTTTATACACGCGCAGACACACACACGCGCAGACACACACACAGACGTATCAGCCAGTAAACTGCTGAACATGCTTGCTGCGTTTTTGGGGGTCTGTTTATTTAAAATAATAATAATAATTCTTATATCTCCACTGCCAGATAAAACAGAAGATTCTACATACTTTATAATTCGACAAATAAACAACCAAAATAAACAGTACAGCATTTATGCCATAATATCCAACCTGTAAACATTTCAGCCTCATCACAGTTGATGGTGGGACTATGTCTGAAAGAACACCCTTTCCAATCTGCCATTTTAGTAGTGAATCTTTATTACTTTATCTTTATTTAGATAAATCAAAGAGAATCTACTGGGAAGTGGATTTGATAGATTTCTAGTCCATTATATCCTTAATCCATTCGTCTGTTATTTAATTTTTTTGTTTTATATTTTGCTCAACTTTCCTCATGTTCTGTATGCCATTAACTAAAATCCTTGCCATGGTGTTAAGCTCATCTTTTTACATTTTAAATATTTTGCTGGGGAATTATGCCCATTTCAACTTGTTAGCAAACATTACAATGTCATGTGTTGTGAAAATGTCTTCAAGTACAAAATTGCTTTGTTTTAGCCATATTGCCCAGCTCCAAGTACATAAATTCTGAGGAAATCGGGAAAAAAAATAATACAGCTACAGCATGAAGTTTTGTTTTGCAGGATGTACCAAGGCGAAAATGCCAATATAATTAACAGAATTTAAGCTAGCAGCAAAGTTTCCCTAGTAGCCTGTGAGCAAGACCAGTTTTACTGGTTTTATACAGTTACAAGGCCATGAGACTTACAGGAGGTTTCATACAGGCTGCCAGACTAAGCTTTAGCTCATGTGCTACTAGACCACGCGGCAGCTGGAGCAATGTGGCTCAGTGCTTGCAACTGAGGGGAGGGGGTGTGACGTCACGCGACTCAGACTAGCCATGTGCTCTGTGCTCATGTGGCTGGTGAGAGCAGGAAAGAGGCAGGAACAGGACATGCGAGGGAGAGAAAGAGAACGAGAGAGGAGGGAGGGAACGGGGGAGAGATAAAGAGGAAGGAGGCGCTGTAACTGGTAGCAACAGCACAGACGCAGTATTTCACTAGAGCCACAATTACTAACAGGTTTTATATTACTGCATATCACACAAATACTTAAAGCAATTCAATTAGAAAAACTGGAAAACATTTAAAGGAAAAAGAGCAGACAAACAGGAAAAAAGTAACATATGAAAACCCCACAAGGTCTCGCTCTGACTCATGTAGCAAAGAAGTGAAACGAGGAAGTCTTGATTTTCTCACAGGCCTCAATTCCCAGATCACATGCCACTGAGAGCAGCAGCAATTTACTTTATTTACTGCAAGAGTGGAGATAAAGGTAAACATCATGGATGGTTGTGCAGAATGATCATAGGTCATAAAGAACAAATAATGAATAAAATGAAGTCACCCAGTTTGGCAATCCCCTTATTCCATCTCAGCAACAGCTAGCAGAGTAAATTTGCTCTGTCAGGCACGTGAGAGAGAGAGAGAGGCACAGGGGGATGAAAGGAGGGGTAGAGAGGCAGAGGGCATGCACACACATACACATGGAGGTAAGGCCTCGCGTGCCTGAACCGCCCATGGCTCAGTCACTCACAGCACATGCTGTTCTACTCCTCCAGCAGCCCTGGAGCAGCTTTGCCCCTGCTACAACAACAACAACAACAACAACAACCACCCTACACAGAACACTGTCTATTACAGAGCACCCTTATGACATGACCTGCTCTAATCTTGCAGGGACAGACACTGAGAAAATGATTGAAAAGATTGCTCATCACCTTCAGCACCCACTCCACCCCTGAACAGAAATAAGGATCTGGTGCAGGTGCTGGAAGAAATAATGCCCATACATACACAGAAAACAGCCTTCCAGGAAAGCGGCAATCAGAAAAACTGTTTAAGCTGAAAAATGAGTTTTGAAGGTTTTGTTGCAACAAGGTCAGTTTACAGAACAAGCGCCTCAGATATTTGCGATGAACATAAAAGGCCGATTTCTTTACTTTGCTTTGGACAACCAATATGCTTAAAAAACACAGTGGGGTAGAGGGATAGAGGGATAGGAGAGGGAGGGAGGGGGAGAGAGATAACCATTAACAATATAACCACAGAATTCAGGAAGAGGGGAGGGCTCTAGTGCCCTACTTTAAACTGCAAGAGAACAACTTGTGCCATCATCAAGTGCCCTCCTCCTTTTTACCTTTCCCTCTATCTGGGTAGTGAAAAGGGAAATGGTTAAAAAAAAAAAACTAATTAAACCTCCATTACAACCTCTGAGACTGCAGAAGTGAAGAAGCTCAAGTGTTGTAGCTTTTCTTTTTCAACTGCTGCATCTTTCTTTTCTCATCAGATCAAAAAGCAGAAACATCACCTGCTTATAGGCCAGTAATAACACTACTGGGGCCAAAGAATGACTTGCAGCATTGTCCGATCACTCTCCATTCCTGCTTTGGTCAATCAGTGGCAATATCTCCAATAACCTCCACAAATTCTTCTTACTGCCATTAATTAAAATGTCACCTGTATGATAAGCATCTCTGTTCTATAGTAATTTTTACAATGACTCCCAAATTCAACATCCCACGAAAACATATGCCATGATCTGCTTAAGACAAAGATAACGCAGAAATCCATTACAAGTTTCTACCTGAATGTATCTTAGGGCACTTCTCAGCACACTCAGGTTGGAAGTCTTCTTCTCATCCACATTAGGGATGTTCTTCTTAAGGGTCTCAAAGCACTCCTTTAAATGTGCCCGTCTAAAAGGACAGATGAGAACAGAAAGTAATGTTGATCTATTCAAAGTTGTGTGTCATTATATAAGTACAGCATAATGAAATGTTTTCTCTATTTCCCTGGTGCAAACAGCATGATAACTGACAGGAAAGCAGAACAGTACATAAAATTAGACAAATACTGGACAGTGGCAAAGAGTTATCATAAATTTTGCTGCTTTCTCAGTGTGAGTTTAGTGTAATGAAAAACAAAACTCCGCTGAAGCCCCAGATCTCGAAGGGCTTATGTGTAATTTCAGTTTCCTTTGGGCAAAAGCTTAAAGCAGCAAACCTCCATAAATGTTATGAAAACAGAACCCAGGGAAAAGATTAAACTCACCTGTTTTTTTCAAGCTTGTTATGAACTTCCCGTGTGCCTGCCCTGAAAGAGGAGACCACACACAAAAATATTCCCAAATGAATGAAAGTCCACATTAAAACATTTCCATTTATGTAACAATCATGCACAAATTCACTAACATTATTTTTATCAATTAATTCATCAAAT
Source organism: Lepidarchus adonis (assembly GCA_037576955.1). Classification (NCBI taxonomy): domain Eukaryota; kingdom Metazoa; phylum Chordata; class Actinopteri; order Characiformes; family Lepidarchidae; genus Lepidarchus; species Lepidarchus adonis. Next base: position 22,215,813 of record JBBIGC010000001.1, read on the forward strand.
AATATTTGGTGTAATCCATGAAGTCCTATTAAGTGTAACAGAATTATTGCAAAGTTTTAAATACAGATCCTCAGTCAAACAAACCTCCCAGAAATCTGGTATTTTTGAAAACGTTCATTTCAGTAAAACATTTTTTAAATTAAAAATCACGTCCACATGAGCACATTCTTGAAAATATCTCTGTCCACACGTAAATGCAAAAACTATGTTGAATGCTTGCTAAGGGACGACAAAGGTCTTGCGTAACCTCCCCATATCAGCTAAATAATAAAACACGCAAGCAACTTTTTATAACACTGACAGACGACCTCATTTCATTTGTTTGGCCTTGGTTGGTCTTGGCTGGTGGCAGCTCAGGGGCCTTCACCTTTGAAAAAGTTTTTTAAAAATCTAATTTTTTCATGGAACAAAATGGCTGTTTACATGTGGACAGAAGGCCAATACAGAAAAAAAAACAGTTTTCAAAAATACCCAGCTATGTGTGGATGGGGCAAGCACCAAAGACTTCTCCCAAGACTTAATAATAATATCTACACTAAGAATTGTAATACATATAGTCCATAGTTTGTAGGGACAGGGTATCTATGACACCATGAGCACTTCAATTCACCATCCTTCTTACCCTCCAGGTCTTTTCTTGTTATCCAGGTTACGGGGATCATCCATAGGGCTAGCTTTGGAAACAGGGCTGGGCTGCGCTGGCTGAGGCAGTAGGGCATGCTGGGAGCTGCTGACAATGGATCCTGGGTAGGGCTGAAGAAGCTGAGGTGGTTTGCTGCTGCTGGACTGGGCCAGAGAGGTGGGTGTAGGCTTCACCTGAGGGGGCATGACTGCACTTTGGTGCATTACCTGCTGGGCTGGGGGTGAGTGGCTACTTTTTTTGGGAGGCGTGAGGTGAGGGGTGGCCGAGGAAGTGAGTGGTGTGGTTGGGGCAATTGGCAGAGCAGAGGGGCTAGAAGAAACGAGAGGGATGGGGATGACAGTGATGGGAATGGAAGGAGCAGCAGGTGGGGGTGGTGTAAGGGGAGGAGGAGGCAGTGCAGGGGTTTGATGATGCTTCGGACTTGACTCCTCCACCCAGGTAATGTGATTGGCACGTACAGGCTGAACACAGGAGATAGCCTCCGCTTTCCGCTTCTCAGCATTCTGTTCGAGGCGCAGTCTCTCACGAAGCTCGTTCTCCTCTGTGGAAAAGAGAGGGAATGCAGAATGATTTCAATTTCAGTTATCACTATCATACAAAGAATCTATGGGTTATTGTCAAGAGGAAGATGAGAGACACCAGACCAAACAATGCAGACGACCTGAAGGCTGAGATCAAAGCAACCTGGGCTTCCACCTCAGCAGAGCCTACATGTCACATTGATGCAGTAATTCATTCAAAAGAAAGCCCAACCAAGTATTGAGTGCATAGGAATGAACATACTTTTCAGAAGCCTGACATTTCTGTTTAAAAATATCCTTTTTTATTGATCAATGTGGTATTTTAATATTAGGAGACAGTAAATGTTGTTATATTATCTGTAAACCATAACTCCAAGAAATAAAGGCTTGACATATTTCACTCTGTGTGTAATGAATCTATATATGAATTTCACTTTCTGAAAGGAAGGTCAAGAAATATCTAACTTTTTCCATGATGGTCTATTTTTTTTTAGATGCACCTGTATGACAAACTGTGAAGCACCGTATGAGAAATGTTAGAAGCCAGAGAACTTTTTACAGTTCTAAAGGATGACACTGCTTCAGATGGTTAAAATATTACATGTTGTTCCCTTTAACCATGCGCAGACACTTGCTACTAGTTTATCTGGACCTTCTCACCAAATCCACCATGAAAACTAATCACAGAATTAACAAAAATATTAAGGCATTTATAATCTTTACTTAAATACACAGCATGTGTAATAACGTTTTACACAAGGCACATACTGAACAGAAATAAATACCTTGTTGGCTGCATGTTACAAAAGGAACAAGTTAGAGCCCTCTTTTCCACTTTTTACGTCTTTTAATCCCGGCTTTGCTCAGAATTTGATGTCCGTGTCATTATAAACATTATAACCATGATGGTCCTCAAGATAACCCAGTCAACTATTTCAATATTTGTTTGCTTTTCTGTTTTGTAGTTAATTGATGTGTAGTAACAGCCTTATGATCCTTAATACACAGGATAATTATATTTCCAAGCAATTGCACACAGTCAGGTAGAAAGATCTTAAGCAGGAGAAAAACAAATAAGCACCACTACCAGGAGTAAAAACTCGTCAGAATTGGTATTGGGTAAGGAGTCACAAAAATATCTTCCATCATAATTTGAATCGATTTCAATAATTGTTATTTGATTCAAGAGTAGCATCAATGTTGCAGAGTAATACTGCGGCACAAAGATAGTAGCTCACAACTGTTGTGAGCTTATTACAGGCAAAACCAAGATTTTTTTCCACAAAAGCACTGGTAATAAAGCACATTTTTGATCAGAAGCAGCAACCGCGACTTCTGTATCTGCAAAGACCACGAGCAGCAAGCTTTGAGGATGGCACAAACGTGCAGGAAGAAATGTACTCAAGCTTCAAGCCCACTGTGAGCTACTAAAACATGCACACAATCCTCCCACGGCATTTGTCACTAGCTTGACTGCCATGCTGTGAAGCTTTATTCCCATTACATACTCGTTCTTTATATTTTAAACAAATTCTGAAGATTTAGCATACCTGTTTCTCTAAAACCATCTGTGACCGCACCATCATCAAGTACTCTAAACACAACCATTCTAAATGTACATCTTATAGCAGTGCAAGGCTATAAGATTCTCCATAAGAGACAGCAGATTTTTTACATTTAGAACACAGATCAGGCCAATTCACAAAATGTCTGTGGTCTGTTCACAAAAAGACTTTTGCAATTTTGTTTCCTTGTTTGTTTATTCATATTTCACTTGAAATATATAGATTAAACTCAAGCTTATAGACTTTGTGAGATGAAGGCAACATTCTTATATCCGTAGGACTATGGTTTTCCAGGACTTGAGTTTGGTATCACTAACCTACAAACCCCATTTTCAGAAAAGTTCTGATGATGTTTTCCAAAGTGCATTAAAAACAAAAAATGTTAAGTCTTGCCAACTTTTATCTAACTAACTAAAGTACAAAGAAAATATTTTCAATAACTTTACTGTCCAACTTATATTACAAATGTGGAATTTCATGGTTGTAACAGTCAAAAGTTGGGACAGAGTTAAAGTAAGACTTCACATCAAGTAGGCTAAGTGGCATCAGGTGAAGCTTCACAACTGATTATAAAAATAGCATCGATAAACAGCTCTGTTTCTGCAAGCAAGGATGGATTGTGAAAATTGATAGTTGGTTCAAAAGAAACAGCTTACTGCAAGACTGTAGAGAACTTGTCATTTATCATCTATAGTATGCAATACTGTGAAAAGATTCAGTGTGTGAAGGGCAAACACAGACACCACTGCATGTGATCTACAAACCCTCAGGTACCACTGCTTAAGAAACCATAATGCTATTGTGACAAATATAGCCACATGGGCTTGGTAGTACTTCAGAAAGCCATTGTCACTATACACAATCCATTATTCCATCAATAAACGCAGCTTAGCCAATTCATTAAGCTCAAGTTTATCTTAGATGGACCAAAAGACATGCATTAGTGCCCATGAAATGGGTTAAAGTCATGTATGTCTTCCTTAAATGGTTACAGTTGTTCAATGGTTTGCGTTAATGGGTACCATTGACTCTTGAAGTGTATATTAGGAATTTAGAAAAACAGGTCATTAAGGTTAGTGTCTTCCTGGTACATCCATGCTTATTTCAGCAAGACAATGTATGACCATTAATTGCATTGACCAGAAACTGTTGACCAGCCAAAGTCTAACAAGTAAGAATAGACAAAATTCCCAATGACTTAATACGTAATTGAAGTCAAACCCAGTTAGCTCACCCCCGTTATCTCACCAAATATAGGGGCGGGACCATTAGGGGCAAGCTAACGAGGTTTGACTAGCATGTCTGTTCGCTTTAATACTACAAATGAAAACCACCAAAACGACTAAAAAGAGATTGATGTCAACTTTTATTTAACTGATAAAAGTACAAATATTTTCAATAGTTTTAGCTACCAACTTGATTGAATTTTGTACATATACACGATAAACTGCAACAATGTGTTAGACAGAGGCATGATTACCATTATGTTACATGATCTTTCCTTTAACATGTAACAGATCTTTGCTTTTGTTACATTTTGTAAAATATCTTTCCTGGAAATGGGGTTTAAACAAGTTAACTGGAAAAAGTAAGACTTAAATATAAAACTTTTGCTATTTTTCTCAATTGGTTTGTTGCATTGAAGTGAAAGTGAAATTCTCTGACATGATAATTAATAAGCACAGGCAAATTCTGAAATACATGCACACAAATGACTACAACTTATGAACGAAGGTTGAAAAATAGCAGTGCCCTAGAGTTTCACAGCTAAAGCACGACATGTTCAGGCTGGAGCATAAGGTTACTCCTGCTTAAAGGGAAATATGATGCTGGTCCTACTACTCGTCCTCCTGCTCCTCTAGGGCTATTCCAATATCAACTTACAATACACAGACACCTTCACAGGTCTGCCTGCTGGACCTTTACTGAGTCATGAGAATCTATGAATAATGCAGTTTCACACTGCTTGGGGCCAGTTTGAATAGGAGCCACTACTGGTAGAGGCTGCATGTTAACATTGCTAGCATGGGTGAAAATAAGCATGAATAAAATATGCGACTCCATTCTGAAACTGAAATGCTCATAGCAATTGATCAATGAAACATTTTGTTTTTATGCATCCATTTATTTAACTAAAATTACACAATTATTTCATATGTAAACAGAAGTCAAACACATTACCAATAATTTTTTTATAGTCAGTAATCCAAATCTAATTAAACTACAGTCCGATATGAATTACACTATTAGCTCCTTTCTAACAGGGAACAAAACTGTTGTGACTTTCCTTTTTAATAAAAGCAGTTTTCTACCTAATCCAACTTCAGGTTGGACTGTCAAACAATCGCTTTCAAAAGCCTGGGCACTTCCTCATTACTGTGGGTTCTGTAATTCCCCTAGTAAGCCTCTTACTTAGCACTTATAAAAGATACACACTCTATCTAAAGCATGGCTACATCAGCCCCTGAAGCAAAAGGATCAAAATCATTTTCAGATGTACAGTGATTGGAATGGGAAGATGTAAACTGGTTCACATGAGTGAAGAACGGAGTTATACAGCAGACAATGCTTTCACTCCTTCACAATATCCAGAGCAGCATGAAGACATGTGATGAAAACCTGGACATGCCAATCGTGCTAAGTGATACTGCAGGCATGATTGTGTATGTGTACGTGTCACTGAGGAACTGCACCACATCTACTGAGGAATCTGTTTAAAATAACAGAATTTACACGTTTTCTTCATACAGAAACAGTGCAATGTTGATTAGCTTGAGTGCATCTTCATAACAGATTAAAAAGTATATGTAAAAAAAGTAATTCACTCTCCATATATGTGCCATTTGAACTGGAGAGTGAACTGTATGTTTTAAAAAGCTTAAGTGCTTGCATAGCACACTATTTTTATTTTGATTTAAAGAGTATGGACAATTCAACTTCCTGTTTTATATCATCTGCCAATATAACTATTTATTTTCCATTAGAATTCCCTTTCAGCTCAAAGCATAGCCTACTAGCCCAGTAGCCCACTATCACAGTTATCTAACGTGAGCCAATCACAGCACCGCCACCCACCCCCCACCAATGCAGTACTATGCTAGTCAAACACAAGCTTCCTACTGCCACGGAATATGCAGTGCACATGGGGATGGCTGTCCAGTTACTATGGCAACACACTTATTAGGAACACAAGACACAAAAGAGCAGTCTTCCACATCAACACAGTCAGAAACATGACCATTCAAGCACACTCCTTGGTGTTTCCTGTGCCACTCGACTGGGTCAGACCACGACCTAGACTTTATCTGCCTGAGGGCCCAGAAAACAAAGACAACAGGCATAAATTCATGGTCAGACTCTCCCCCTTTTCTACGGCTTGATAGAAGGATCTGTAATAAACACAACTGCTGCTGCACAGATAAACAGCTGGATTGTTTCTGTACTATAAAAGTCGCTTTGACCAAGCGTCAGCCAAATGAACTGTAAATGCTCCTTGTCCACCAGTGTACACAAATGAGTGATTAACTGGTAACTTGTTAAAAAAGATTTTAATAACAAGACAATGGATGGAAGCAACTGAGCAATGTGAAACACACACCAACTGTCCTCACACATTTACCGGGAGAGATTATTTACCAGTGATTTTATCAACTGCAGATCTATTTTTGTACCTTACATCTGAGGTTGTACAATTACAGCACTGGGCCTTGTACACTACAAACCGAACATTAACGCAAACCATTGAACAACAGTAACCATTTAAGGAAGACATACATGACGTTCTTTTATTCAAGTACATTGCGAAACAACAAATCGTGTTAATTGGGTGCAAAGGGCAAGCACATACCAGAAATGACCACAAAGCTGTATGTCCTGATGGCACAATAAAGTGCTGCTTGTACAGTTTTCCTGTGCACTATAACTCTAGGAGGTTATTACGAACACTCAGTCACTGTGAACAGGTTTTGCATATACATTCAGATAAATACCAAATCCACTTTAATTGTGAGTATTGTTAGTCAATGCTGTTTAGTGACTTAAGTGTGATCCACTGAAACAGGTAACAGGGAAAAGGCAGCACTGTGCCTAATGCCTAAAACATTTACAGGAAGTGAGCCATGCACAACCCAACATTTCAGTGTCACAACTGAGAGTTTTCATAAATATATATTTTAAAATGTATAAAGATGACAATTATTTAAGACCGTGCTGCAAACTGTGTATTATGTAAGCGGGACATTTTGGTTAAAGCGCGTATAAAAAGGGTAGCGCCCCACTTTCTGCTCGTGGTCTCCTCTCGCGCAGTGCACGTGGCTATGGGGGAGGGGCTTCGGTCATGCGCTCCGAGAAAGGGGGCGGGGTTATGCCGGACACGTCATTGGGGCAAGATAGGACAAAAATGCGGGAGAAAATCACGAGCCTCCCTCACGTTCCAGACGACACGTCTTAGGTGGCGAAAGGAGCCACGGTGACAGCGCCACAACACGCCTGTCTGCTGTGTCTATAATGTTAACTCCTGGGGCGCACGGTTTTCTTCGTACGGACAACAGCAGGTCGTTTATGTAAAAGCGCCAACTACTCCCAGCGCGCGCGCAGCCGTTGCCACCGCCCTTCAAGGAAGGAGCGCGAGCCAAACAATGACTGCAGTAAAAAAGTAAAAAACAAAACCTGCTGTGTTGACAAAATTATAAAACACATAAGCTTATAATTAAGCCGCGAAAACATGCAGAACACGTTTCTTCAGTTGCAGGCAAAACACACATTACATTCTGAACTCCTTCAAACGCACGATGTATTATGCAGGATCTGTGCCCCATGTTTTACATGCTTTTAAAACATGCAAAACACAACACAGGACTCGCTGTTAATTCCTCCCTGTTCTAGTCCCGAGCAGGGCAGCACTCTACAGACATTAATCCCATAGGTAAACCACTACATCCTCTGCACACACCCGCCCAGCCCCGCAACCCCCTCGCTCGCGCTCTCTCTTACCACGTGCTCTCTGTTGTTGCTGGGCTTGCAATTCCAGAAACTTGGCTGCTTCTAAAAGCGTTTCGATACTCATGTCTGCTTTAATCTTTGTTATATTCCTTTCCCCACCCAGTTCCACAAGAAACTGATGAACAGCTTTCGCCTCGGGTTTTCAAAAACAAGTCTTCCCCCCGTTCACCTCCGCTTGAAGGGAAAAAAAAGTAATTAAAAAAGCAACTGTAACTGTATCTCCTTTACAGAAACTCTTCCACACACGTAGAGGAGTCACGACAAGATGGCGGGTTGGAGCGAAAGCAGGCTGCACGTCGCACTACTGCCCGCCCCTTTTCACTGACTCCTCCCAGCGTGGGAGCGCGTAAACCCAGAAGTGGATCATCCTCAGCAGTCATAGCCACACAAAACCAACGATAGAGAAGCAAATGAGTTCCTATCGACCCTAAAACACGTCGAGCATTCAGTCGTACTTGTTTTCAAGTAGTTTTGTGAAAATGTAAATGTACAAAGTTCCATTAATTAAATAAATATAGCCTAACGTCAGGTCCTCTGCTTATATGTATGTATGCTAGGTGTTTTAAGCAAACAAGCAGTTTACTGATGATTTTATACATTGCAAAAGCTATTTTCAGAAAGGTACTGAACCATTATTTAATCTAAGCAATACTTATTATTGCATTAGTTTTGGGTTAAGGCTTCTGTACAAACCTCTGCTTTAGCTTTCCTGTAGCCACGTCAATCTGATGATCCACTCCGGGCTTTGTAGGCGCCCAGCCCATTGGCCCGCCTCAGCCTCGTGAATAAAACAGCAGCACACGATAGCCAATGAGAGCGCAGGATGAGAAGGCATGGCTTGAGCTCACATGGGTGGCACTCGGTACGTTTGTTTTGCTCATCGGCGGTGCTCTGTGGAGACACAAAATGAGGGTTACAGCCGATTTGACCTAGTTGGGAGAATCAAATGACAACTGATCATGTCGGTTTTTTTCTAGCTGAACTCAAGGAAGACAGCAGATCTGCTTATAGTAGAGGGTAAGACAACCTGCAGCTAACACGTCGAGTCCTCTGAACACTGGATGAATTACCAATCTGCATAGCTGTCAAGTCTTATGCTTTAGCAATAAGACTCACTTATGTAACCGTTGTTGCGGTCTCACAATTCTGATTGTATATTAAATTTCAAACTTTTTTGCCAATTGTTGTGGCTGAGCGTCACAGCCAGTACTAGGCTCTTCATGTGCCAATGTGACCCTCTCAACTTAGCAGTGTGTGGGTTTTATGCTGACATTTATACAGGCTACTTTAACCGATCAACATACAAAATCTACCCAAATGTGTGCAAACTGATTGGGGTAGAAAGCAGGCTTGCACAAAACAGCAGGGCCCACAGGACTAATTAGAGACAATTATTTAATTCAATTGTAAATGTATGGGTTTTCCAAACACCCATATCCCTGGATGAGTAAAGAGTTAGGCTGACCTGTATTACGTATTTCAGTCAAGAGCCTTCCTCTCATTGTACATGCACCAACTGAATGGTGGTCTGAATCATGGGTCTGTATCCATGGAAACTTGTGGCCAGGTGTTGTAGTGCAGAACAGTGGGATGTCTCTGACGCAGGACTTTGGTTGAGTTGATGAGACTCAACTGTTCAACAGCTGCATTATAAGAAACAAAAGAATACACACTGTAATACAGTACTTCTGATTTCTTAGGCAGTTCACACTAGTGGAGGTCTTGCAGAACCTTCCTAGACATTTCTAGATTAGCCATCAGGAACCTTCTAGCAGTGATGCAGTCTAATAGAGCCTCACACCACATGCTTTAAAGCGGAAACTGATTCAGATTCTCAGCTCATGCACACCTATGTGTCAGGGCATGCATTTTCTCCATGAGGGAGTATAAAAGGCCAAAACTGAATTGCAGTTTCTTTGTGTGTACAAAAATATACATAAATATAGTTCACATCGAGCAAGCTATCGCTTCTGTCACATGATTCTCACATGTTGTGCAAAAAGGGAGCAAAGTCCTTGTTTAACTCAGAAGCAGAGCTAGAGGCAGCTCCGAGCACAGTAGAAGATTATTTATCTCCAAGTACCATGAAAATGTCACGTGACCCACCACTCAGTCTGAAAAACCACAGCCTTTGACTGGCCCTTCCCTGCCTGCTGCCGTTTTCCTGTTATCCACTCCAGCTCTGCTTCTGCAAAGGGAACACAATTGGTATTCTAGGTAAAGGAAATGCACAGAGAGCCAACATCCTCCATTATTATTAGAAAACAGTGGATTGCCTAATAGCTTGTTGCCAATTATTAAGCTGTCTGCAAGATTTCTTTGCCGCTAATAATTAATAACACTTTTATAACTGCAAGACAGTTTTTTCCCCTAAAGATTCAGAATATGTTGTTGGGAATTTTATACCTGTGTGTCGTATAACAGATAAGAAAAACATTAACTGTGGAAAAAAAGTCAAATTCACATTCAACAGTATGTAAATATAGAATATCAGCTATTTCTTTTTAATTTGAAAGAAAATAAGTTGATTCTGGATGACAGTACTTTGCTCTTTTAGACAATTAGAAGGGGAAGTGATTAAGTAGAATACTTACCAAAGCTGAATAAGGAACCTGGAAGATACTACAAAATATGAAGCTGTATCCCAACTTAATTCTTACTTTCAACATTTCAATATTACACTTGCAAACAGCATAAACAAACGGACATTTTGTACAAGCAGAAAAGAGAGTTGAAACAGTGGAAATTGAATCAACAAAACTTTGCTTCAAAGGAAAGAAAGATACTGAACAACAAATATAATTAAAATATTTATTACAAATGTAATAAAGCCAAAAAAAAAACAATTGTCAATAAAACAAAGCTGCCGCTGCCTCAAACTATATAACATTTACAAAATTTTAGTATGGCTCATAGCTCAGAAGAGGAAGTGATTGGAAAGCTGTGACGATCAAATGGATTTTGCTACCTGGCGGAGGAGAGAGTTTTTCAGGCATGTGCATAGCTGATTCATCAGGTCTTTGTTCTGGCCCTCAATCCAGTGAATCTCCACCACCACATCACTGTTCTCTGTTTTAACATTCACCAGACACTTGAAGAGGAAGTGCTGGGCTGGGTTAGGACTTGCAGACACTTGCTCGGGCTTGCTGGGGCTCTCCATGGGAGCATCTGCACCACTCTCAGAGTCCTGCTGTCCCTGGGCTTCTGTCCCATTGCTGTTGGACTCAGTGTTGTCCTCTGCTGGTGTTTGGTGTGCTTCATGCTCAGAAACGCAGGTAGTGAAGGGTTGAGCTCTGGGAAGCTCACGGAGTTGACGGCCCTGGTCACGCCGCTTTTGCCGGCCATGGATCCAAGTGTTCTCCACAGCTGTCAGGAAGAGGCTCAGCTCTGACTCACTTGAGGGCACACGCTTGTGTAAGACCTAGAGACATATGTTTAGAGACACTGTTGGTCTTACTTTTCAGTTAAAAGTCGCCACCAATACAAACAAAAAGCAGCTCTTATTATTAATATGACACTTCTAGCCTGTGCGTGTACCTTCAGATCTGTGAGGATCTTCTCCAACCAGGCAGTGATGCTCTCTGCTGGGGTTGTGTGTGTGGATCCAATGCTAGAGGCTTGGGCATGTAGCTCTGTGGCAGTGGGCTTTGGCACAGTGAAAGTCAGTGGTTTCCGAGCCTTCTCCAGCTTGCGCTTCTTACATGGGGGAGACTGAAACACACAGAAAACTGACCAGCTTTAAGACCTCCACCTACAGAACATCAGTGTTTTGCCAATTCAAAACACTTATGTAACCACGAAGAACAGCAAAAATAACAGTTAGCGATACACAGCATTAGTAACCAAAACTGATCTGGTTTGAGGTCATTCTACATCATATCCATACATGGGCAGGTGCATATGTGGTGGACACCAACAGAGCGGTCCAGGTGGTAAAGTTCTGAATGCACGTATAGTGAGGAGAGTCTGGGGGTCCTGTTATGCCGGGAAGAGGGAAATTTTACTGGCATGATATGGGTCCACTTATCTCCTTAAAAACAGGGTTCACTACAAGTTAGAGTCTGTCTGAACATCTGTACCTAGGGCTTGGGTGAAAAGGACCAAAATCATTTCATTTCTGTATTTTTAGGCTGACTGGCGATAGATAGAAAAAATAAAAAAATAAAAATTATATATATATATGTAAAATGTATGCATTTTCTATGAATGGGGCTAAAGGTTCACAAGCCTTTATTAATAAAGACAAATTGAAACATCAGATTTTCTTCACTGATTTGAAAGAATACATCTAAATCTGAACTTCGATTTGTTTTCAACAAAAACATTTGCAGACTCACATCTCCTGTTTGACCAGCTTCAAGAGAGTCACTTTTGCAAGCTGGTTGGTAAGTTTCTGTCTGTGCTACCTAGTTATATTGCACCACTTGGCACTTTGCATAACCCACAGATAGATGATGCTTGCACAAGCATCGTTTCGGGAAAGAAGCTTTTCAGGCCTGCGAAGTTCTAGAGGCTGGGGTAGCAGCAAAAGCACAAAGTTTGACAATCTGTTTGCATGACAGTTCCTGAACAAACAAGAAACAGTGCTGCATCTCCCTAAATGTGGCAGTGGAACGTGTAAGTAGAGTAACGATGGGGTTGTGCAGAATGTATGAGACAGGAGATGCGCACTGGCATGATTTTATGGTCATGGTCTGGATCCTTTGATGAAACATTAACACCTCATGGACTAGTCCCATCAATCAGAATCAGAATCAGAATCAGAATCAGAATCGTGTTTATTGGCCAAGTAAGTGAGTGAACACATACAAGGAATT
>JBBIGC010000001.1:22237504-22255100 GCA_037576955.1 Lepidarchus adonis
CACACACACACACACACACACACACACACACACACACACACACACACACACACACACACACACACACACACGCTACTCACCCCTTGTTTTCTCAGCTCCTCCTTCAAGGGTGCCAGGCTACACTTCTTTCCCAGCATGCAACTGTACCACCTGCAACAGACAGAGACAGTAGGAAGTACAGCAGCAGCTCCAGATCAAACCAGCTGCAGGATGCTGATCCAGTGCCTCGATGGGGTCTCATGCCACAGATGTAGTTTGTAGAGTGTTAGTATATGACTGTGGGCTGTGAGTTTAATTAAAAGCAAAGCTACAAAGCTGGGCGAGGGGCACAAAAACAGCTTGCTTCAGAGTTGCCTAACCAGGCCCAAGGCTTTGAAGTCACACAGGAGACAGAAAAATCAATGCTTATCCTTTGCGATAAAAAAAGAGAAGCCTTAATAAGCCAAAGCTTGGCAGGAGAAGACACAACAGGAGAAAAATCTGTATTTTGTACTGTTATTTGAGGGTTGTGTATTTGAAAATGCAGCTTAAAAGCATAAAAACATGCCCTTTGGAAGATATGAGTATATTTGAGTATATTTAAGATTATTAATCAGGGTTTAATAAAAAAAAGAAGCTGCATTTGCCACTATAATTATTTGATATATCAGAATTACATTGTGGATTAATTTGCTGATGATGATTTTTTTCCATGATTTAATTGATTTGTAAAAGTCCTGAAAGGGGGAAATCGTCATCACTGCAAAAATAGAAGAGTTAATTGCAAAAACAACAAAATAATTTTGTCAGGAATATAAATTCATATGTTTCCGTTATAAATTGATACTTCGATACAAATGTCACAATTTGTTTTACACAACATCAATACAGTTTAAATATATTTTTTTACTATTTACAGATTGCAGTCACTGTGTTTTTGAACAATAATTTGTTCAAATTTATATCTATCTGAATGTTTATCGGAGGGGGCTACATTCTTATCAGGTTTTGGTATCAAAAATATTTTTTTGTACAAATGTTCACATGATAACATTAACATTCATGCCATGACAAACTCAATGTGCTAAAATGTGCGGAGGAAAGAAAACAAATTCCAGCCAAAAAAACAAACAAACAAATAAATAAATAAATAAAAAGTACCAACAAAAAACATCCACTCTATTGCATTTTATAAAGTAGTATTATTTAAGTTTTGTCAAAAGGCAGAGGTCTCCAAAATAAATAACTACAGCAAATGTATAACTCATTGTATATTTGTATTTGATTTCATGTGACGGTCAAAGAGATTTTGTGTGTTTTATTGGCATGACTGACTGAGTCTATAGCACGGTTCTTGTTCTGAGGGCCAGCTCCATGTTCCTTGGGGGTGCATGTGTCATGCAAGCCTGGGGGCCTATGGAATTAATTTCATTTTGCTGTAATAAATATTAAAAGAGTCCTAATATCCACAGATGTTCCCCCCTCTGTGAAGCAAAGGGGGGCTAAAGCATGCAACAGCCTCCACTCTTTAGAAACTGAACAGCATCCAGCAGAGAATCATTTTACTACATGTCTTTCCTTTAACTCTTTCTAAGAAGAAAGTGGTAGCAATCAATGTCAATAAGATGAACCACTTGGCATCTTGTGAAATCAGGGCTGTATTTAGTGTGTGCACATGTGTGTGTCTGAGAGAAGACTGGCACTAATTACAGATATGTAGAGTTGGACAGGAAGCGCAATCTCAGAAGGCCAATCAGGGAGTCTGGCTGCATCCTCAGGCACCTGCCAGGGTAAAAAAAAAAACAAAAAAAAAAACCCAAAACCAAAAACCCACCCCTTACTCTCCCACACACACTCTTTGAAAGCCATCCTGGAGCCACTAGAGAGGGTACGACTCATAACACACGCCAAAGAGAACACACACAGCCTCCCAACGGAAGTCACTCATTCACGAATACAACCCCCCTGCCACCAACACACACACACACACACACACACACACACACACACAAACTTCATAGTCACAATGTTACCTGCAGCCTTTAGAAAGAATAGACCTTGTACAACTAATGTGTCAAAACATGGCAGCAAAAACATGACCATGCACTGCATAAATGGGAAACTGCACTTTGTCATCTAATGCAGCTGCACTGTTGTTGGGAAAAACACTCATGAACAGTACTGATAATCTTGCTTATTTTTAAGTCATATCAAGTTACTTGTTTGTTAAAATTAAACATATTACTCACTAAGGAATGACACTGATATTACAGAACTATGAACCCATTATCGTTTGTGGTAGTATCATACTCCTAAGAAAAACACAAATGTATTACTTCACATGCTCACTGAAATCCTTAAAAGCATAAAGGTCCACAGAGTGTAACCAGCCCCGTCACACACACAGACATAACCCATCCCCTGGGGGTCCCAGGTGTGGCTTTGTTAATCAGGTTTAATACAGGCTGCCACTCTCCCCCCTACCCAAACCCCCTCTCATGTTTCACTTCATTGCTCTGCTGACAGCTCTGGCATAGGGGGCATACACATGCACATAAAAAGACACCCACGCCTAAAGCACATGCACACATGCACATGCACCTGCTCCCTTTGAGAATGTGTAACTGTTTACCTTCTCTGCCAATTTATTAAACAAACTCTAGATGACAGTTCCATCACTGCCCCATCTGCCCTCCCATGTACAAAGGACCTCCAGAATATACACAGAAGCACAGAAAAGCTCACCATGACACACAGGACCAGTGCATAAGAAAGGTCTGTCAACACACTGATGGCTGTGTACACTTTTTATATTGAAGATAGTGACGAAAAGATGAAACACAATCAAAAGGACATCTATTTTATCCGGACCACTAGCCAATCACTCGCCTCTTCATACATTACATCCAGGTGATTCTATCCTGCAGGGTTATTCCAGTGCTAGCAGAGTTGTATTGATTAGCCTACAGCAAAATGGCTGGGGAAGCAGACAGGATTAGCTGAGCACTGCAGGGATTTCCAATGGTTATTTATTTGAGTTTTGTCTGCTGGGTATTGTAGTTAGATAACAAATGACAAATTTCTAGCATGGCTTTTTACATCTTTGTTATATTATGTAGTACTCCGGTCCACAGCCAGACTTTTGCCCACATACTCAATTGTTATTTTGATTTTGGTCATTTTGTGTCAAAATATAATGAGTTAAATAATGAGAGGCAAGCAAGAGCAATCTCACTGCATTTGAATATTTCTAAGCATAATTATACATAACTAATTGTGCTAAACAGCCAGTCGCCTCAAATTATTTAAATAGGCAGGTGATTATTTACTCCTTTAAAATTTCAGTTTAGTCCATTAAAAAGCAAATAATGTTGCAAATTAAAAAAAAAAAAATTTTAAAATATCAATTACCAGTCAGTTTGGAAAGCAGATTCGTAATTGGCTATAGAAGGTTTGATGCATCCCTGCTCTCTAGCACAGCACAAGATCCATTTTTTTCCTTTGTTAGTGTACTCTTACTACAAACACCAGCATTACAAAAACACACAGATCAGCCGTAACATTAAAACCACCTGTCTAATACTGTATAGGTCTCACTCATGTCAGTGGTGCAGTGGTTAGCACTGTCGCCTCACAGCAACATGGTCCAGGGTTGATACCAGTGTTGGCTGCAGCTGCCTTTCTGTGTTGCGTTTTAGATTCTCTGGTTTCCTTCCACTGTCCAAAGGCTTGCAATTTAGGATTACTGGCTACTCTAAATTGCCCATAGGCATGATTGTGTGAATTGTCTGTTGGTCTCTGTGTTACTTTGAAGGGTTAGTCTCCAATTTGGCCTTTGTTAAAGTTGCACAGGTCATTACACTCGACCCTTTCTCCTGCTTCCAAAAAACCAACTGTTCACTTGCTGCATAAAGCATTAAAAGGTAGGGCTAATTAGTGTACATCACAAAACTAATGGAACCCCTACCACAGTGAAAATAAATGCTTTAGCCATTAATGTAGAGGCTGATGAATACAGATATTTGGCTTTTTAGCAGTATCAGTACTATATGGCATTGGTCTTTGAACAAGAAAATCGTGTTCTATAGAAGGAGTGGCTAATGACAGTCCTGGTGGGCTGGTATCCACAACAGTTTGGGGAGTTCCCTGCTCAAACACACCTGATTCAACACACTTGTTAACTGCCAGGTTTAGTGAGTGTTTGAGGAGGGCAATCTACCAAATCGTGCAGGACTCAAGCCATCCATGACAGGAGTTGCCCGTGCCTGTTCTATACAGTACTGATGTACCAGTGCATGAGGAAGAGAGCATATGTACAACAAATGTAGCAACAGCTACTGTAAATATTTCATTTTGAACAGTGCACCTTTAAGTTATTATATCTTTTTAATGAATAACAGCCAAAAAACCCTGATCATACACCATCTTAAGAAATTAAATGAATGCACAGGAATACTTGTAACACTTTATTCAGCTCTTATTATTAAACAATCATTTCTGATTACAAAAAACGTAACTATTTTGATTCAGAAACTGCTGCACTGTATCTTAAAACAACTCTTAATAGTATTCGTTTAATAATATTCCTTTGAAACATTTGATGTGTTACTTCAATCATAAACCACTAGAGAACATGGGTTAAGGTGTTTAAACTTTAAAGTGTAGATGCCAGTGTCTGCACTACTAAAGGGCCTGTGTTCGGAGGATATCACAACGAAGACAATGAAAATGTTTACTCATTAAGAACATTTGAAAATCTACATCAAACATTTTAAAGATGCGTGATCGTGTTTCATGACTGCCACGCTGACCACTTCACTGGGATGTAGTAGATGGATGAAAGAGATTTCTTTCTTTCCAATTTAATAATAGTTATTCCTATTGTTCTAAGCCTCCATTGTAACACCCAGTGTGGGAAAGCCTGATTTCCTCCAGTGCACACAATTCCTTTCAGCCATCCACCCAGCAGTGTCAAGGAGCTCAACACATTTGGACAAGAGCACGAACCGCTTGACTCCATCTTTGTGCCCCAGTAAGCCTCTAATTTGGTCTCTTTCCTTTAAAATGAAAGCACAACTAATTTCACTCTTGTAGACCTCTGGCTATGGATGGCTGACAGTACCACTGGGATTCTAACACGTGTCTCCAATATCAGTGTGTGTGTGTGTGTGTGTGTGTGTGTGTGTGTGTGTGTGTGTGTGTGTGTGTCTAACCTGAGCCTCCTCTTGAGCTGCAGACTGTCATGGATGATCCTTTTCACAAACTCCAGCTCCCCTCCCTCAGCCATGATCTCAGTCACCCCACCTGTGTTGATGGAGCTGGGTGGGGGTCTGCGAGAGTTCCTTGAGTTCACTCCCTGATGAAGTATGCAAAATACAGTCAGAGAACAGCGGCATGTTAATTAGTACTAGCCCATAGATCTGATTTCTGACACATTCCTATGGCGGGTACTTGAAAATAACCCAATATAAAGTTTCTATTTTTATTGAAAAATGCTTCCCAATGTTTATTGAAAAAAAATTCATTCAGCATTAAACTTTTCCTTACAATTTAAAATGTAAAATTTCCCAGCCAGAGTTATAAAGTGCTAAAATGTATTTAAGCACTCATTTAAGTATATTTATATTTTAAATACCAAACATAGATTAATTGCAAGTGGTTCAAGGATCTGCTAATGTAAAAAAAACAAAAAAAACAAAAAAAAACATTTTTTACAAAATTGCAGTTACAATTTTTCAATGTCTATATAAAATGGATTTGCCAGACAGACTGTTTTTTGGATAGGTCTACCAGTCTACCTGGGTAGGTATGGCCTTACCAAGATCTGCTCACAATGACAGGCATAGAGAAAGAACATTTCCTGATAGCTCAGCTCTGCTGTCTAATTGGAATAGTACAAGATTATGGGATTAGAGATTACAGTGCAGTACCTTAGCCTCTAACTGGTTAGCGAAGAAAGGAGGATTACACATGCAGAAGTCATAGACAATAGACTCCTCCTTTAATGCGTCCATAAGCAAGGTCTTCTGGGGCACCTTCACCACTGCAATAAACACACACAATGCATGTTCGTCAAACATACAATTGAGGATCCAATCATAAACGCACACACGCATGCACGCATGCACACACACATGCACACACACATGCACACACACACATGCACACACACATACCCTTAATGAGGTCTACCATGTTGTTCTGTTCAACATTCTTCTTGGCATAATTATAACAGATGTCATCCACCTCTGTGGCAATAAAGTACCAGCCATTCATTGAGGCTCCCAGCAGGGGGTAGATACAGGAGGCACCAGTACCTGCTCATACATGCATATACAGAAGGTACAAAGAGATTATGTACTGGCCAGGCCTGCTGACCTCACACTGCTTCAGATCAATGTTTCATTACACACACAGCACTATAGTTACATATGCCGTCCACAAAAACAAACATTCACTGGAACAACAAAAACTACTCACAAATTACACTGTTGCAGAGACTCTACTTCAATACACACACACACACTTCACTATATGCTACACTATATAACCTGTAGTTACAAATAATTGTAGTTAATTAATAACAGTTGTAGTTAATAATTAAATGATTTAGGTACATTAGTGGATAGTTTTTTTAACAGTACTACATATTTCATTAAAGCAAGTCTGGAAACAGTACTTTGACTACTGAAACTAGGGTAATATTCTAAAATTATATAAACAAGTATCTACAATTTAAACATATTAGGCTAAATTACATTTGTCAGAGGTGACCAGATAGAGTGACAGATCACATCAGTAATGTAATAAAATAGAGGCAGGCCAGCTTTGCTCATCTATTATCTAGTCAAACTGTTCCTCCCCTGGGTGACTAACTGACAAACAGGCCTGTGTAAAGTCAAACTGGCTGAAAAAAAAACAAAAAAAAACAGAGCAAAGCAGTTAGCCCATGCCAATTCGTCATGTGTGTGACAGCAAAGCTGCAAATAGGACTAAAATTCTCCTGTGAAGGAGCGAACTCGGTACCAGATGCACTGTGATAGGAAGAGTAAACAGAGGAACAGCTGCATGAGGATTTGAGCCACTTCCCCAGAGAAGTCTGGAAAAAGCAGGGTGGATAATGGGGGATCCTAATGGCTGAGGACTCAATGAAAGGCAGGATTTTGAGGGACTTCCCTTTGCACAGATTTTAGGTGCCAGCATAGTCCAAGTCTCTACCAGTAAAACCACAAGCAGCTTTTCCACAGCTTGATCCAGTTACTGGACGGCTAGAAAAGGGCTTTATCCTGCGGATGTGTAGCTTTGTATTAAAAGGTATATTTCTTAGCCAATATGCCCTGCAATGTCATACCTTACGGATAAGCACCATGCAAAACAACAGGCTTAAATAATTTCAAGCCTAAAGATAAGTACTTCTGTTTTTACCTGTGCAAAGTATTGACCAGCAATACCGCACATATACAGTAGTACAGCAATATTAGGGGAGCAAACTAAACATGTCTTGTCTACTCTGAATGGCAACACTACTCCATTAGCGAGAACTCATTGCTGCCCTTGGACAAGTGTGTCTGATTATAAATTACAGTGAGGCAAAAAGTATTTGGCAGCCACAGATTCTGCAAGTTGTCCCACTTAAAAAGATAAGCGAGATCTGTAAGGTTCATCATAGGTACACTTTTACTGTGAGAAACAGAATGTATTTTTTAATTTATTTGTATAATGGTGCACCTCAATACTTTGTAATGTAACCTTGGTTGGTCCAACGTTTCCTGTAGGTCTTCACCAGGTTTGCACACACTGTAGCTGGCCCATTCTTCCATGCAGACCTTCTCAAGAGCTGTGATGTTTTTGGGGCTGTCGCTGGGCAATGCGGAAATTCAACTCTCTCCACAGATTCTCTATTGGATTGAGGTCCGGATACCAACTAGGCCACTCCAGAACCTAAAAAATGTTTTTTATGTAACCACTCCTTTGTTGCTTGAATGGTATGTTTGGGATATCCAGTCACGTTTCATCTTCAATGCTCTCACTGATGGAAGGAGGTTTTTGCCCAAAATCTCACGATACATGGGCCCATTTATTCTTTCCTCAATATGGATCAGCCGTTCTGTCCCCTTTGCAGAAAAGCAGCCCCAAAGCATAATGTTTCCACCTCCATGCTTCACAGTGGGTATAGTGTTCTTGGGATGCAACTCAGCATTCTTTCCCCATACAAACACAGCAAATGGCGTTTAAAACAAAAAGTTCCATTTTGGTTTCATCTGACCACACGACATTCTCCCAATCCTTCTCTGGACCATCCAGATGGTCTCTGGCAAACTTTAGATGGGCCTGGACATATGTTGGCTTAAGCAGGATTTTAATCCATAACGAAGTAGTGTGTTACTACTGATAATCTTTCCCAGTCATTGATCAGGTCATTGATCAGTTCCCTTGTGTAGTTCTGGGCAGTTTCCTCATCGTTCTCAAGATCATTTGTACTCCACAAGGTGAGATCTTGCATGGAGCCCCAGTTCGAGGGAGATTGTTAGTAATTCCATTTTCTGATAATTGCTCCAACAGTTGATGTCTTCTCACCAAGCAGCTTGCCTATTGTAGATTGGCACATCCCAGGCTATGCTTTGCAGTTGTACAATCTTGTCCCTGGTGTCGTTTGACAGCTCTCTGGTCTTGGCCATGGTTGGAAATAACGAGTTCAAACCGGTGCCATTAATACAGGTAATGAGTGGAGGATAGAAGAGCTTCTTAAAGAAGAAGTAACAGGTCTGTGAGGGCCAGAATTCTTGCTTGTTTGTAGGTGCTAAATTCTTATTATCTGCACAATTAATCAAATAAATTCTTTAAAAATCATACAATGTGATTTCCTGGATTTTTTTACATTCTGTCTCTCACATTTGAAGTATATGAAGTATATGATGAACATTACAGACCACACTCATTTATTAAAGTGGAACAACTTGCAGAATCTGTGGCTTTTTTGCCCCACTGTATTTAAATTTAAAAAGATTAAGCAGGGAAATTGAGAGAAACACTCACACCTTCACAAGACAAGTTTCAACCTTTATTTGAAGATGCGTACCAATGTCAATGCCCCTGCGTGAATCACCCTGGCCCCCAGTCAGGTCCTCCACCCAATGGATGTAGTTGAGGCGCAGTGGGACGGTGGGGATGAGGCGCTCCAGAGGAATTTCTATAGTGAGGCCAAAATCCTCTTTCAGCAAAGTACAGGTCAAAGCACGGACTGCCTCAGGTTCCTTAAAGTTCAACCTACATGGAAGGAAAGAGAAATGCAGAGGGAATTTAAGCATTGATTGAGAAAGTAGACAAAATGAGAAATATAAAAATGGGGGAGAGGGAGAGAGGAAAAAGAAAGTGAGAGCCAAAGAAAGAGGGGGAAAAAAAGACGAGAGGGGGAGAAAGGGGTCAATAATGGAGTATTGCATTACGCTCATCAGTGAAACACATGGCGAGCTGGCTTTCAGTTAATTAGAGCTGATCACCAAGACGTCCACAGTGATGCAGAAACATAAGAGACACACAGCTCTCCAATTACACTGACTCCCTAATGGTACGAACATGTGCATTATCAACACCAGGAACTCCTATTTACACCCATTCTCTGGTCCCTAATGCATTCTGCCGCACAGAGAGCACGTGCACAGCAGAGAGGAGAAAATGGAGAGATAGGTGTAATTAAGGCGTCTACATTCACACCTTCCAAAGATGTAATTAGACACTTCAGAGCAACAAGGGGTGTCTGGCACCTTTGCAGAAGGGTGTGTGTGTGTGTATATGCACGTGCATGTGTAGGGATATCTCAGCAAGAGCGCTCGGAACCAAGTCTTGGCATGTAAAATGCTGCTGTGTTGTTGAGCTGGCAGCCCACAATGTGCCCTCAGAAACACCTGCAGTGTTAAGCTCATCACCACGGTTCTCACTTGTTCAGTGTGTGCTCTTCCACATTACAAAAAGCCAAAAGCTCTACTCAAACAGGACAGGGGATGAGGAATGTATTTAAAAAAAAGAAATAGAATGTGCAGAAGGTGCCACACTATGAAAAATAGTAATATTTTAAATTATTTTAATATCCAAAATGTATATTTAAAATATGTATTTGCACACTTTTACAAAATGTGTATTAGTTACAAAATTCTACAATAAATTTGATCAGAAGACGACAAAAGTCAGTATAGAAAATATATTAAATATAAATTTTGGTTCAACAAAACTGCATGGTCAAACTTGCATTCAATCTACACTGCCTTTGCACTTCTGGATTACAGTATTTTGGGAAAAGTTTCAAAAACATGTTTAGAGATGCTCCTAGCTGACTACATAAAGTGCTTGCAAGTTTCGACATCTGCCAGAGAGTGTAACCTGGCTTTTTTTTCTTTTATCGGGGGTTAATAGTGCATTGTGCTAAGGCATGGTCAGTGTGGTCTTGCCACAAGTCAGCTCTCCAATGCGTTTACTGCTGTGTTGTATGTTGAAGCATTAAAAAGAGCATTTCTATCTGGACCAAGGCTTCCTAAATGCTTTACTGTAATATGAGTGTTAATTCATGTTACCGGCTGTTAATAAAGCACAGTGCTGTTCAATAAAGCCTCTGCAGCATCATTACATGCATCAGTTAAAATTCAAGTTACGTCATATACAGAGGAACCGAACCCTGGCGTAACTCAAGGACCCCCTGTACTGATATTTAGTGTGTCTGAACTTCTACCAGTGCCACAATAACCATCTTTTAGAGGTCAATCAAATGTAAAGAGTCATCAATAACATTTGCAGAAATTGTCTGTTTTTTTAAATAGATTGTTGCAGAAGTTCTTGCAAAAAATGGTTGATATTTGCTATTACTATACCTTTATATACCTCTATACCTTACTATACCTTTAAAAGGACCCATTTATGTCCATATACATTAATGCAAGAAACTGAGCACCACACTTCAAAAGATTATACACAAAATGTAAGTTGAATTGTACCAGGGGACCAAAACTCCTCATGTGTGAAGAGAGGTGGCAGGAAAAAGTGACCTCAGGAAGGAACAATTGAGACTGAAAGTTGATTTTCTCTGACTGGGGCACAAAAACAGGAAAGCAAACAGGCTAAAAATGACCACAGAATTCAAAGTACACTTGCCTGACACAAACCTGAAGAATGCATGTGTTGTGAACAAACACTGCACTATTCTCAGACACCTCAGAGCAGAGAAAGCTGCACAGTAAGTGGATTCAATCGTCTACCTGTATCTGGCGGGGTTTTACGGCCAGTTACTAAGCTTGTGAACAGAATATATTGACTTCTATATATGCTTATGGAGGTCATGTTCATGTCTGTCCTTACCCAGAATTCTAAGCAGCAGATAGGAAATAGGATGAATTGCAGTGCCATAATGCAGTCATATCAGAGTGCTGATAGCACACTCTGATTCTCTGTGGGACTGAGCTGAGGAGAAAAGCCAGAGATAAGCAAGATAACACACAAACACGCACATGCAGCCCAAATGCCAAAAGCTGAGTGAGTAGAAATATATTCCTATAATAATGCGAACTTTAAAAGCGTTAAATTTCTACCACATCCTTTTAACAATTTCAATTAATAAATAGCAATTTGTTCAAGAAAGACAGACACATTAGCCCTAATTAATATAACATTTTAACCATGGCTATTAATCTACTAAATGTGACCTTGAGGGTGACACTAATATTAAATATGAACCAGGTTGTCACAGATGGTTCCCATGGTAACTGGGATAAGTGGGTCACCTACAATGAAAAGGAAATTGGAGGCAAAAACAAAGAAAATACTGAAAGAGCCAAGTGTGCTTCTGACAAGAACAGACTGGCAAAGTAAAAAGAGAGACCGAGTTCAGCAGAGTGGAAGGGAAAACTCGACATATCCGACAAAATTGGCCTCATATAACGGACCACTGACCCAGTTTAGTCAGGCTGCAGTTATGGTCCTCGTGTTAGTGGACCAGGTCATGATCAATATTCTGAAGAGCTGCTCACTGCAAGCCTGCCGTCTATTTTTAACCTCTGAGGAAGTGAGAGAAGGCTGCTCTGCGCTCCATCTCGGTGGTGAACGCTTGCTTAGAAGTGCTGAGAATGTGTGTCAGTGTGTGAGGAGGGAGGTGCGTGATGCTGACTACAGCGATGACCGAATGCTTCTCCTGAGTGTGTGCTCTAGTGTCATGGCTGCTGAAGGGCGGAGTATGTGAACGCACTGGAATCTCTGAGGATAAGGAGGCAAGGCAGGCTTAGTGGTTTACAATGTATGTCGTGTTTACACTACTATTTTACCTTTTTTACTTGATCCTTAAGCATCAGTTGATACAGAATACCAATACAGTACTCCTGATTTAAAGCAAATTACATGATGTGCCTAAATATCCAAATATATTTTTATACTATAATTAATTAAAGCACCATTCTGGGTCACAAAAACATACAGAGACAAAATTTACTGAACGGACAGCTTCACATTGAAAGTATTTATATAAAAGGAGCTTGCTTTATGGCAAGATTTATCATCAAATTAAATGCATGTGACTAACAATCTTGAATCTACTATAGATTGTGGATGTACTGGAAAGCACTGGGAAACAAAGAAAACTGCATAGAACAAATAAATGCATATAAAATAACATTTATAAATAGCACTGTCTCTCATGACATGATGAGGTACGTGGTATGCAGCTCACAATAATGATAATTCTGCATTAATCAATATATCCCACGACAGGAGGGGGTGGGGGCGTTAGTAATTTACGTAAGTAACAGCAATGCTATTGTTTCCTTTCTCGTATTATTTGCTTTGCAACCGTGGTCGGAAGTGCCAGGAAACCGCTACTTTGTTTTTTACTCATATTGACAGGATTCCATTGTAGCATCATCCATCGCTATGAAACAAGTGCAGAAAAGTGATGTACAGAGATACAGCAAATCACAAAATCATCCACCGTCTGTTCCGTCAATGTACTAAAAGCCAAAGTCAGACTTTAGATGTGTATGTGGCTGAGGCATCTCTCAGCTGAGCTTTCTCTGTTATCTAACTGTTCCCCCTCAACTTTCCCTGTGTCCTGCACTCAGTCGAGCAGCGCCACCCGAAGGAGACATGAAGTAGCAATGCTGGTGTGTCTTATTGACGGTGAATGTTTATTAATAAAAATGTCTATATTGCCATCAGGGTATCAATTATCGTATCGCGTGAGCAAGGACGATGATATATTGCCATATCAAAATTGTTACATCCCTATTTACAAGGCTAGTTAAGTCAGAGACTTTAATGTATCTTGTGCATGTTTTATGTAAATTATCTAAAAAAAAAAAACAAAAAAACAACCAAACAAACAAAAACTTATCATTGTGTGAACTGCCATTTGGTATATAAAACATCTGCCACCTCTATCAGCGATCATCAGAGAGAATGATCATTTAGATTTAGGTTTCTGATGGATTGCCTTACAGTCTAAGGGTGTTATCTGAAATGTGATGACCATATCGTTTTTCACAATAAGAAATTAACATTGTACATAATTTTTTAAAAATGGAAGACTTATCACAATTTACTCAAATAATGGCAGTAAAAAGATCCACATGCCATTCTCTAATATTCACCAATCATAAATCCATACAGTACAGTAGCTCTGTGGTGCTTGATTGCACTGCAAAAATGCCACAGGGCTATGAGGACAATAGAGGAGGCAAGAGAGTACTGTTCTTACTGAGACACTCGTGGATGCTTCAGGACAGAACTCATGATGTTCAGGGCTAACAACTGTGAACAAGGTGAGAAAAAGGCAATGTGGTGTGTGGGGGATGGGTAAAGTGTGAATGAGCCAATGCAGTGAGTGTAGCAAGCACCCACACATGAAAAATATATTTACATAAATTTACCTATTAATTGAAGCACACATTAATTAGCATAGTGCACACTGCATGCCTAAACTATCATACATTCAGAATAACACTGTCATACAGTGTAAAAACACACACAAGCAAGACTGTTTAAGATTCTTAATGCATGAAAATATGGCATGCATCACTGTGCATGTGCACACAATTATTTCAGTCAAAAAAATCCTCCATACATTATAGTACCTGAAAATGAGGGGAGGCTGGTATAAAAAGTGTTGTCATGTCTACATGGGAAACTAAAATGTATGCAGATAACTTTAAATCAAAGTCTGGAATGTGCACTTTATTCATGTCTGAAAATTTTACACTAAGAACCAGAGGCGTAAATCAAAGAAAAATGTGTCTTTGTCCCAAACATTATGGAGGTCACTGTATTAAAATACTGCATTAAGGTGCTGTCAATGACTGACAAAACAAAAACAGCCGTGTTGCAAGGTCTCCTTTCCAAATCATAGAGAACGTCATTTCATGCATATATTAATTCAATACTGCATATATTTTGCAATTCTCAAAACAAAAGATGTTTCCTCCCTTTGGTCTAAACATGTAAACAGAATGCAGATTTTTCTCAGGGGTCACTTAACATCAACTGTCAGCAGTGAGCTTAGCAAAAAAAAAAAGAAAAAGATTGTCTGGAAATTCTATTTTTTCCTTATGATTAGAAAGAACAAATTGCCAAGTGATTTGGAAGCAAATTACAGGCAGTAAGAAAGGGCAGTTGTTGGTATTGCACAAAGCAAATTGCAATGTTGGTTAAAACTAAGGAGGAGTGAAACGACATTAGTACAATGCTTTGAACAGATGCAATAAGACAATACATTTCTTTTTCATTCAGCATTTCATCTGCTGTGTAGACCTACAATCTAATTCTGTTACTTCTGCTAAAAAAAAAAACCCTGAGCTAGTGTCACCCTGAGTGATGGGCCACTCAAGACGAACAAAGTACTAGAGTATGGATGACTATGGCATTGCTAGGGATTGAACTTGAACAAGAACCTATGGAAATACTTTGAGTAAGATGACGATTGAAACAAACAATGAATCAAAGCTAAAACCAAACCATCAAACATTTCATATGTTGGGTACACCATGCTGTCAGAGTTCCTATCCATAAACAGATACACTTTTCATTTGACAATGCTTATGTATACGACAAGAGTTGACCATTTACCAAACACTGAACCAATCCCAAACTTCACTGTAGTTCAAAGTATGTGTATGCACAGACAAGCCACTTTATTAGTGGATACCTTTTAACCACAATCAAGTTCCATTTTATCAGCGCCTCTTCCCATACAGATGTACTTTACAGTTACAGCATGTCGTCCATCTGTTTCTTTGCATCATTCATGAGCCCCCACAGGTGAGCAGGTTTTATTTGGGTGCTGGATCATTCTCAGCACAGTAGGGACACTGACCTGGTGGCATCTTCGTGTATTTGTCCTGACATTTAAATACTGTCAACTTTATTAAATCTAACTGGTTGGTCCACTTTGCATTCGTAACTTCACGCCTGGATTATTGTAATGCATTGCTGGTTGGAATTAGTCAGTCTTCAATTACACGGCTACAGCAGGTTCAAAACGCCACTGCTCGTTTTTTAACTGGCACCAGTATGCGTGAACACATCACACCTGTTTTAGCCTCACTCCACTGGCTTCCTGTTCATTTTCGAGTACATTTTAAAATTATTTTATTTGTATATAAGTGCCTCAATGGCTGCGCCCCATTTTATTTAGCAGATTTACTGCATACGTATGTTCCCACCAGATCACTGAGATCAGCTGCTTCTTGTTGAACCGAAGGCAAATCGGAAACTAAGGGGTGATAGAGCGTTCACAGTAATTGCACCAAAACTTTGGAACAAATTACCACTGCATGTGAAGCAAGCTCAAACACTTGGTGTTTTTAAATCTCGTTTAAAAACCCATTTTTATTCACTGGCTTAAAAAAAAAAAAAAAAAAAAAAAAAAAAACGAAGTCACTTTTTATTCTTGTCCGTCTTAAGTCTCTTGTGTTTTATTGTTACTCTTATTGATTGTGTTTTCTTATATGCTGTACAGCGCTTTGGTCAGCCATTGGCTGTTTTTATAAGTGCTATATAAATAAAGTGGTATGGTACTGCAGATGTAAAAGTTATTAATGATACTTCTTGATTAATGATTAATTCTCCACATTGTTACTTTTCCTTCAAAAAAAAGATCATTAATTGTTCATGACAAAAATTAAGGATTTAACAAGACCAACATAGCCCAAATAAATAAACCTATAAAACAAACAGGATGGAACTAGATGCCTGGTTGACTATCAAAGTAAAGAGTTGAGGAAGGCAGAGGGGCCTGAACTCCTGGGTGCAAGCATAAAAATCATGCAACCTCAGGAGGACACCGTCAACGGTGAGGGAGCCCACAGTGCAGCTGAGGGCTGTGAATGTGTGAAGCCCCAGTAAGACCCCCACTCTTCACATCTCATTTGTGAGTGAGCTGGGGCTGAACCCTGCAATTATCCCCCTCATTTGAGCTGAGGATCCATGGTGGGACAGCCTTCTTCAGCATCAATAATGCAGCTTGTGCTGGCAGCCGACCGCAGAGATTAATACTGCTCTTATTACAGACAGCAGAAAGCTACCGAAGCCTCCTTTCTCTCTTTCTCTGAGAGAATGCAAACTTGAACGTTAAATGTCAATCCCAGTTGAATTTTTAATGCTCCCCCAGAGCTCGCTGTCCAGGTCTCCGGCACGTCTCTGATGGACGCCATCGCTCTGCTTTATACCACCTAATCCCGTCTTTTTTATTCATTACTGACATCCATGCCCAAAATCCCCACCCCCTCGTTCCACACCAGCTATTTCCTCCAGCTGAAGCATGGACAGAAGGAAGGGAGCTGATCTGCTTCCTGCTTCTAACCCCCACACTGAGAAAGTGCCGTCTCTGCAGATTAACCCTAGCCGTCCAATGGCTGCTTAAGATACTTGCGCAAAATTTAAGAAAGCTTATCTACGCAGCACAGCAAAGTCTGAAGCTGTTAAATGAGAAGAGAAGTGACTTTAAACTGGTAGGATAATGGCACACATATGAGGAACTTATTAGTTGTGCAAATCCCAAGCTAAAAACTAACTTGAGTACATGTGGAAGTCCTAGTTGAGAAAAGGATTTTTTCTTTTTTTTTTAAATAAAGAAAGCAGTGGAGAGGAGAGTGTCTGAGACAGTGAGTGTGGAATGAAGATGATTCAAATGAAAGAGAAAATAAAGCAAATTTATCCATATCACACTAAAGTACTACAGTATACTTGTTAACACTGGATTATGTCAATACATAGGTCTCACAGACTCGTCAGTATCACAAAATGATAGCTCGTCAGGAAGGAAATCTCTATAAAGTGGCCCACTCTCAATTTGAAAGTGAAAGTAATGGTGTCTACAACAATGATGAACACATGACGTATACAAAGAAACAAAAAAGGACATCCATATCTCACAATTAGTATAAAAAAAATTGTAATGTTAAAATGTAAAAAGGTGAATCTTCCATTTTAAAAAAGCAGTACCAATTGATCAGACCAGGGGTCGGCAACCCGCGGCTCCGGAGCCGCATGGGGCTCTTTCGCCCCCTGCTGTGGCTCTTTTTGGCATTTTTTTTTATTTATTCATTCAACTTTTCCTTATATATTTTATTTTTTTTTTTTTTTTTCGTTA
>JBBIGC010000001.1:22275920-22289941 GCA_037576955.1 Lepidarchus adonis
AACTCCAAGATAACTAACAAAATAAACAAAAATAAAATATATAATTAAAAGTTGAATTACTAAATTACAGGTTTTTCATCAAGGCCAAACAGAGCCACAGCAAGGTGGCTGAAGAGCCGCGGGTTGCCAACCCCTGTGTTAACCAGTCATAAGACTGCAGACCGTCATTTAAAACTGGATTTTTAAGTGCTTTAGAGCCGTTCTCACCTCAGAGCCAGTAGCTTCCAGTATAGTGGGATGGGCACTCTCAGGAGCCCATGAGATGCACTCGACTACATGTTCATGCTCCCTCAGCTCAGCCTTGCACTCTTTTGTGGCCACCACCCAAACACGCACCGTCTGGTCATTAGAGCTACTGGCAATCAGGGAGCCATCCTGGTTGGGCCGTACCATGCGTACCCACTCTCTGTGGCCAGTGAATGTTTTCACACAGTACCTACAGGGTCAGAAGTTAAGTCTGTTTAAACATAACAATACAGTAAAGAGCAGAGAGAAAGTATTTTAGTAGGCCTAAATTGTCCCTATATCTTTTTAGTCAAACAAACAAAGAACATCAAGAAGTACTCTGCTGCAGTACTTACCCAGTAGCCACCTCCCACATTTTAATGGTTTTATCCCTAGAGGCAGAAATTATATGATCTCCATTGGGCATTATAGCTACAGATGAAACATTATGGTCATGCCCTAAAACAAAAGAGACAAAGAGGTCCTAAATCAAGCTTACATTTTCACAGACTCATTTACTGAGTTTGTGACATGCATACCAGTGTTTTCACAAGAGAATGAAGATGCTGAACATGAACAGTGTAGTTGCGATTAAGAGCAGCAAATCTTTTCATGCACACATTCAACAGTAACTATACCCTTATTTCTACCATGCAAATTACATTGTTACATTAACAGTTGATAATGGGTATTCAATCTATACTGTCACAAAATGTTAAAATGCATTAAGCAACGTAAAAAGACAGACTACCAATTTGCAATGGGTGGCTTTGTTCTCAAACAGCATAAGGCATAAAAAGCTAATTACATGTGCAGCATTCTAAAGCTGCAAAACAGATGATGAAACTAAGTAGCCTAGAAAAAAAGGCTTAAATATGGGAAGAGCCCTATAGAATGTTATCTTGCCATGGAAAGGATAATTAAACTGCTGTCCAAATCTCCTAATCTCCTGCTGAAGCTTGCAAGAGACAGAGAGGGAGGGAGAAGATAGAAATACAGTAGGAAAAGCAGAGAGCAGCCAGTAAGGAATGAGACAGAAAGAAAGGGGGAAAGGGGGAGGGAAGGGGTTCTGTGCCGCTCCCTTCAATCAGCACAGTCTGCTAGTCTGAGGGCAATGCGCCAGTTTAACTGACAGGGTGTAAATTACAAGCCACCGGATTTTAACATATTAAAAGCTGGTGCACACATGCTATTAGGATTATTACCACCAAGGGTTTGCAAATGTTGACATGGATTAAAAATGGCTACAAGCAACTCGGGATACCAGCGCACCGGGTTCTTTCCCATTCATCACTTTTTGCTGCTTTTTCAAGACAAATGTATCTTGGTATAATTCACCATGACATTAATTGAAATGCACCTCTGTCCATTTCTGCAGTGATCACCCATTAGAGAAGCCGGTAGGCTCACATTACACTATAATAATTTACCTAGCAATTTGTCTATTTAAAGGGGTACTGCCTAAGAACAATGCAGGAAAAGCACATTTCAATTTGATGTAGACAAAGATACTTCATATATTGAATGTGTCATGTGATTGCATACCCAAAAGAAAGACCTCACAAAAATATAGGAAATGAATTGTGATATGCAGCAAGGCAAAGTAGATAAACTTAGCAGTTATATGGGAAACAAAATGAATTTGATATCTCTGTTGTAGTCAAGTATTTCTAATTAGATGACTGAAATTAAACTTAGGAACACATACCCCATAATAACCTACCACTATCTCAGCAATTTCATACACCAGAAACATAAAAAGCCACACAAATCTTTCAGATGTTCTACAATTGGGACCTTTACTCACCATGCATAGTCCTGATGCACTCAAAGCCCTGGAAGTCCCAAAGTTTAATTGTCATGTCTGCAGAGCAAGAAGCCAGCAGCTTTCCAGACTGGTCAAAGGAGATGTCTTGCACAGAATCTGTATGACCCTTCAGGGTACGCTCAAAGTCTCCGGTCTCATAATCCCACACCTTGGACAAAATTGGACAAACAACCTCAGGTTGTGTTCATGGCTGGCAGTTTGATCATGTAATACATTACTATGGGTTACTTTTATGCTTGTAGATTCAGACACATTAGGTGCAAATGATTACAACATTATTAAAGATTATTTTTGGAGGACACCGTCTCATTTATGCCATAGGCATTCATTTGATGAGTAGTATGAACAGTATCATGGTGAGATCCAAAAAGCTCCAAAAAGGTTTTCAGAAAGAAGAGTGTAGAGACTGGGACATTAATTTAAAAAAGGGGGAAAAATCTAAAAGAACTTGGAAATTACCACTTGTCCATAAAATTTTTTACATAGAATATTTAAAAACATGGCCTGGTCAGGGCTTCCAAGCAAGTTTAGCCTAAAAAAAAAAAAAAAAAAAAAAAGACTACACAATTACAAAATTAGCATCAACTGATTTTTACGTTTTTACAAAGTGCATGCATCTATTATCAGGAAGAGTGAACATTTAATTCATACGTGAGATGTGAAAGGAGAAAGAACTTTGACAAAAACAGGACTTTTATAACAATGTGTCTTGGACAGATGAATGTACAACTGAATTAGTTGGACAGTAACAGAGGACTGTCTGGCATAAACCAAAGACAGCATTTGAACAAAAGAACAGTATACTAGGGCTGGGCGATATGGCATATTTTTAAGCTATATCGTGATGCACAATATATATCTTGATACCTTGAAATTTCCACTAAATCACTGTATAAATGATATATTCTGCCCTATATTGAATAAAACTACCGCAATATAATGCATTTAGCAAAACATAGTAAATGCTTTTTATTTAAAACCAAAGTATAATATAGCAAACTTTATTTTAAACTAAAGTTTAGCACAGAACTCTTTATTTTAAACGTATAACTGTTATACATAACAGTTATAAATTATGACGTTATAAATCAATAACCGAACCAGTGCTGTTTTTCTTATGAACCAATTTGTGGGGGGGGGGGGGTGTCCTAACTTACTTAGTAAGAAATCTTTCCTAATTACTTTGGTTAAATAAGGGAATATTTGGTTGTTACATAGGTGATGCAATTACTTTGCCTTTGGCTATAGAAACTGGCTCACTTTTGGCTCACCCTAGCTACAGAAATAATTCTTAATTATTAATAAGATCTAATGATGACAGAACTAAAGATTTAATGAAGTGTTCTAATGTTTGAGTGTATGTGTGGTTAGCATACACATTATAAATCACCTACATGAAAAACATTAAACAGTAAAAGATGAGGCTACAATAGTTTTTAGGATGCATTTGCTCGGTCTGCTACACAGAGTTAGTGTTCTGCAAAATGTGACTAAAGCTCTTTCATCTTCTTAGCTGAATTTCACATTCATTAAACCTTACTCACTAGTGGGGAAAAAGTAAATGAATGATAAAGCCATACTCTGGTCAAATTTATAGTACAGAAGCTTAGGACTACTGCTGGTTTAAGCAGAACCACTTGGACTGGCTAATATGTTAGACTCCATATTCAGATTTTTCTGTCCCATAAAAATGCTAATTCTACTTATGCTAAATTCTGTAATTTAAACATTGACAAACATTGACATCTGTTGGGCTATGTATTCCTGCCTTCAGGGTACAGTATATTTTTGTTTCTCAATTTGAGCATGATGCTCACATTGAAAAATATTATTATTACCAGCTTAAAAAGTTATTTAAGAGAAAACAAATGGATATACAGATGTAACCTATATAGAACATCCATGAAAATATATGAAATACAAACAGACAGACAGTAAATATGATAATAGCACCAATGGCACATTAGCAGAACAATAGGCATCAGTAAGCAGAACTGTGTTAGGCTGCAACAAGCTATGAATACAATTACCTAGTTCTACCATGGTCAACTACACCTGAACCATCATTTATACAGTGGCTTTTCTGACTGAGGGCACCTAAAGCCCAAATTAACATGATGACACTGGAGCCTGGAAAATGTATTATTCCACAATGCAGGGCACAGGAGGAGGTGGAGGTGGGAGTGAGGGTGGTAGGAGTGGTGCCAAGTCTACCCAGGTCAGTCGAATTTGTTAAAAGGCAAGTGTCTAGGAAACATGGGATATTCTCCAACTTATATAGACAAATCAGTAGATTCATAAATCAAAAACAGCTACTTGGTAGCAAAAAGCTTAAGATTGAACTAAACTACAATTTAAGATAGTGAATGCTAGATGGATCATGCAGTGAGTTTGGCTTTCGCAGCATGCAGAACTACTGAGCTCCGCTGCTGATGCCCAGCTGGCGGAAATGGGGAGCATACTTGATCATAGTTCTAGTTGCCAAGGGAACACCACACTATTGGCCGCCCTTCTGTTTAGACAGAGCAAGCAGGCGACTGAGATGTTTAATAGAGACACAGCACAGTTGAGTAGAGGGATAACTACTGATTTACAGCTCTCAATGAAAGACACAGAATTGCCAAGCACATCAAAGAATTCCCACCTTTATTGTGGCATCTTCTGAGGCAGAAACCATGACACTGAAGACTGGATGAAAGATGACCTTGGTGACAGGACTCCTGTGGCCACTTAGAGAATATCTCTCTGGGGGACGGGGGATCCATTCTTTAGGGTCTCGCTTCTGTGCTATAGGCCCTCCTAAAGTGATCTCTTCTTTTGCTTCATTCAGCTTTGATTCTAACTCCATTACCTGCAAACAACCAGCAGTGTAAAGGCAATGTGCTCATGCTCACTGAAAACTTTTACAAGAATATTCAAAACAATGTCTGAAACACAAATGAGCATTTTGTGCTTCTGCAAACTTGCAGAAATATCCCAACACCAGTTTTCATAGCACGATTTGCTTCAAATATGAATGCACATACCTTCTTCTGTAATCTGATGACTGAAGTCCACTTCTTTTCCAAAAGGCCAGCATACTTTTTGTCTAATTCCTCATTCTAAAAACAAAAATAACCAAGAAAGAGAAGAAACGGAGCACTAAATTAAAAGAAAAAAAAAGTAGTCAAATTCCCATCACCCTGAGGCAACTGTAAATTCTCGCCAAATCCTCTCACATGAGTTAATCTCTCACGGACAAAGACAGCTTACCAAGATTACAATTACAGAAACAATGCACTGTGAAAAATTCTCAGGGTGCCTGGCACAGAGTCCAAATTGTGTTTTTCATGCAACACCTTTCTAAGCTTATAAAATAAACAACAATGTCAACAATATAAGCCAAAAATGCAAGCAAGTATGGGGAATATTTATGTTTTTAATGCTCAATAAATTACACTGGGCATAACAATGTACAATTGACTAACCTGTGCCAACATGCAAAATGAATGGCATTTCTAACTGGTGTTTTATTTTACGACCAAACAGCAAGTTCATGCACATTAAATATGGACAAAAAAAAAGAATTCTGACAACATAAGTGCAGTGAATTATATGGAACAGATTACACAGAATCAGAAAGACAGGACTGAAAAAAAATCTAATGTAAGAACTTTTAGCTTCACTTATCTCTGAATAATTGCTATTCACACTCCCAGTGCATTTAGAGTCTTATTCAAAGGTACGAAAAACCAACATGGATAATTGTGTTTGCCCTCAGCAGAGACATTAATTTGTGTGTGTGTGTGTGTGTGTGTGTGTGTGTGTGTGTGTGTGTGTGTGTGTGTTAAATACGCATGGCTGACAACTGAGCTGGGAGATAAAAATGGGTTCTGTTTGCAAATAAAATTGAGTATATTAATGTCTTGCTATGTGATGAAAAATACCATCATAGGCAGTGTGTATTGTTATGGTTCAATTCAAGTCAGTGATTTCTCTCATGCAATCTTCAAAGATGAACCTAAAACAGCAAACACTATCTCCCAGAAAAAAAGGTAAATCGTGTACCAGGGCAGGAGGAGCACCATATTCACTCTGCTAGAATATAATCAGAGGTGTCCAAGAGAACAGTTGTCGCCTCTGTGATGAGAGGGAGGGATGGGGGTCGTGTCATGAAGCCTCAGAGAGAAGGGGTGTTCCAGAGCTGCACTGAAGTCTGAGCTGCCATCTGCCTGGACCCTCTGCCGCACACTGTGGCTAATGGCTAAATATGTGCTCACTACCACTGCCAGCCTTTAATCACTACAGACTGAAAAACCATCAGTTCAGAGCGGACACCCTGCGACTTCTACAGCACAGAGCACACACCAGTCACCTATTGCCAGCCCAAACAAACCCCTAATGGCATTTTTACAGAGGGGTTAGTGGTTACAGACAAGAAGAGAACCATCTCAGCTTAATGAATGACATCCTTTCACAATATCTCATCTGTACACGATTATTGCAAAATCTAGCTTTGCAATGCTTCTAACCAAACACTCGACCTTCCTTGTGAAAGTTTTAATAATTTAAAATGGCTTTAATAATTTAATACTTTAATATTTAAACATAGTAGCATTTTAAAGAACGAAAACATAAGAACCCCTTAATACATTAAAATATTGCAATATGTAGCTGTATAATTGATATTTTGTCCATATTTGCAGCCCTAATTCTGACCAATTGTCAGTCTAGCTCTGCTAGCAGAGGCAAGTTTATCCTCAGAGATGCTCCTCTGTCCATAGGTTCCATCAATTATTCATCATGTTTCCTCTATAAAAGAAACAAATGCTTTAACTCACTGCTTGGGCAGAAATAAACACTGGTCCTGGGAGCGCTCTTATAAAACAGAAAATTTTGCCAAAAAAAAAACCTCTCCTAGCTACATGCCAGGACTACTGCATGTTAATTAAATAGGACCTTGTTATGTGTCTATTGCTCATCTATCAGATCAACAATCTTTGCCTGAGTCAGGTTTTTTTCTTTTCTTTTTTATTCAAGGCTTTTGCCCACAATCACACGTTATAACACTGGCATCAATTAAGCAGGGAAATTTGCTGAACTAAGAAATACTGTCCAGGTATTGGTGTGATAATATGCAAAGAAGAGTGATTGGGAGGGGTATACCCCCTACAAGCTCACCATGTCGAATTCGGCTTCCTTTTTGAAAACTGAATATGCCTCCTCATATCCATTGGAACGAAGGTAATCAGCTATCGCTCGATTTCTAAAAAACAAAAGAGGAGAATAATTAGTTTGTTTGACACCAAGCAGAATCCATTTGAGACGGTCATTAGAAAAAGCCTATGTAAGGAATTTTATAACTCCCTCCCCCTTAACTGACAACAAAAAGACAAGTCCACATCCCTGACAGAAATATTCAAAAGTATAATTCATACAGGTTTTCTCTGGTTAAGAAGAAAGAGAACAAAAAATATAAAATGAAAAGATCAATTTGACAAGACTAACATTGATTCAACTGAATTACAATTGCTTTACAGTATAGATAAATAAAAAAAATGTATCAAACCATGAAAAGCTGTGCTCCACTAAGCCAGTGTAGACTGAAGTACTGTGGGAAAGCTGTGTACTTTAATGGCAAACTCATCAAATAAAAAGATCTATGAAAACTCAATTAATGTTAAGATAATATAAGCATTAAAGAAAACTGTCCCCTAAACTGTAGTATGTTCTTTAAGGGGTCATAGTGCTGTGGATGAGAAGAGTACACACAGATGTCAAAAAAGAACTCTGGCTAGGGCAAGGGCTTACCTACAATATTTACTGATGACGACCATTTTTAAATCAACACTAGAAGTACGGAGTTGACCAAATTAATTTACAATGATCAGCCACAACATTAACAAATAAATAAAATAACTGATTTTTGAATTACAACTGCACCTCCCTTGTGGGATGCATTAGGCAGCAGGTTAACAGTGTAGTGCAGTGTAATCAGTGTAGGTTTTCTTCTTGTGAGGTTCACATGCATAGGTGTAATGGCAAATTGAGCAGGCACTCTTAATTATGTCCACTACACTAATTAAGCTATACAGACATTCCTGACTCTAAAATGTTTAAGAAATGACTGGTGTATTTCTTGCTTTATTTTATTCTCCAAATCTTATAAAAGGGCTGATATGCTCCATGTAGCACATCGATTCCTGGCTTAAAGCAGGCCTAGAAGATAATAAACACAATGAAACTCTCACTAGTTTAGAAAGAATATCTTAGATTCCCCCTTTTGTAGAGCAAAACTGCACCGACACTCCAGGCACCAGAATTACCATGCTGTTTGCCAAACTGTCAGGACAGAACAAATTCTTAAAAAACAAAACCCACAATGAATATTAAGATGAAGACCCCCCCCCCCCCTCCTAATTTTAATTATACGTTTTTATTTAAATAACCACTTACGGTGCTGTCACTTAGAAAGTGACAATAGTTATTTGTGTTTTAACATGGCTTTAATTCCCCTTCTAAAAAATAAATTTTATGTTAATGTCATATCAGGACAAAGCAGAAAATATATCCACTCCTATCAAGAGCAGTCTGGTCACAACGAAACTAAGTCATCATTTACATTTACATTTATTCATTTGGCTGATGCTTTTGTCCAAAGCGACTTCCAGGTAAAGAACAATCAGCATAAATTCAGACATGACAATATTGATGTGCGAGTTACAACGAGTTCAACACAATCTTCTTAGTCATAAAAACAGTGCAGGTGCTACAACAGTGCAGATAAGAGCTACAACATTACTACCTGAAAGAGAAACACATTTACACACCATCATTAAGAGCTAATGATTCATTCTAAAACAGACGGTAGGTGTTACAGCATAGTTAATAAGTCCTACTCATACAGTATATACTAGTGCTTTAGATGGTGAGGTAGTCATGGAATAGTAGTTTTGAGGTATTTCTTGAAGGCGGAGAGAGTCTCATCACCTATCAGACAAAAAAAGCCTCATGGTCAAAATAATTATGTGTGCTCATTTTGTTTTCTGACCTCCAGCAATTCCAATTAAAATTCTTAATGGCAAGAAACCAAGTGTCAGAGAGAAACTGATAAATTTGTTTTGTACCTATAGGTCTTTTTTGCTGATGGGGCCTTTTGGTTTTACAAACAGCCCAACTGCCCAATCTAACCAGCAAGATATAAAGCATGCATGCTACTATCTGAATTGGCAGTTATGCATACTGCAGGGTGAGAAGACAAACATTTGCCATTTATAAAATAAGATACATTAAAAAAAAAAACAACAATTTGACACAAAAAAAAACAGCACATAGACAAAACGCCTTGTTTGGTAAAAAATTTAATCAAGCATTGAATGCTCCAAGGACCTCAGATTTTCTAAGAAGCAAACAGAAGATATGAAAGGTAAAAGCAGCAGTAGTGTCTAAACAAAAACTGTGTTGGTAGCTTTGGCTAGTAACCATGGAAACCATAGAGGAGGTAGATAAATGGAGAAGGCATGATGAACATGACTGGGCAGAGACACAGTAGCGAACAATAACCAGACAACTAGGAACAAAAGATACCCTTCACTTTTTACATCCCTTCACTTTTCTGAGTGCTCCATTACTTGGCGCGGTCCTTCAAAAGCACATATAAAGACTACAGCTGGAAGAGCACATTGCAAGACCAAATAAATAGATAATTAAATAAATAAACCAACAGCATGTGCTTTGTGCAGGGAATAGGGGGTCTGAACAATAATGAAATGTGATCCAGGGAATCATCTTTAGCTTAGACAGTCTGAGCACCCACAGGCCTGCTCCAGCTATGGTTCCATCTACATTTAATCATAACTGTGAGTACAACAGTAAAATCATCCAGAAACTATGATTAATCTTTAAAGTACTAAATGCTAAGCATGCTTATTAGAGTTAAGCAGATCCCAAGATTAAAAAGACCTTTAATTTCCAACGATGCCTCAAGCTACATCTCAGAAGGTGATATTGCAAACACTCCAGTTCCAGGTGGGGTGGGGGCAGCAGCATGGAGGAGATGAGAGAGGATGCAGAGACTGAGCATGTGACCAGCATTACCTCATCTCTTTCAGAGAGGAGCGTCTAGTGTACCTCATTTCCTCTTTGCTCCTCACTTCCGCATCCACATCATCAAAACCAGGCAGTCACCACACTGCATCCTTCCATCTTAACTGCACACTGACCGTAACCTCCTCTGCAGGACTGCAGATAGCTTTAACAGGTTCACAGCTAGCTTCTGTGGGAGTATGTCTGTAAGATTACCTGCAGAAAATGAATGCAATTTTTTTATTTAAGCCTGCTGCCTTCATGTATTACCTTGTAGAATCACAGGACTCTGGGTGTGTGCGTGTATGTGTGTTGGGGAGCTGATAACCTCAGAGTAAACAGAAAGAGGAGAGGCTGTTCTACCCTGGAGCTTCAACATTATCACACACTCCTGGAATAAAGAGCCTTTCATCAAAGCCAGAACATTCCCGTTCCTTTATCCTGAAAACAAACACACGCAAAAAGAGGCAGAGAAACTGCAGGAGAACTGTCTCCCTCTGCGTGATATCTCTGACAAAAGGCACCTGCACTGAAGCTACTGCTCTGCTGAATAAGCAGACGTACTGTGTCCTCTGACCATTGCATGGGACCAACCAAGAGGAATTTCTACTGGTTTCCAGTAACAGCAGCACACACAGCAAGACACAAAGGATTGGTTTTGCACACATTTCTACAGTGAGAGTCATCAAAACTAGGGCCACCCTAATTACTCAATTGTAATCAATTACTGATGTTTTTAAAAGGTATATTAGAATTTACAATCAATGTATTTTTTTTGTTGATTACTTTGTGAACTGAATACTAATCCGAGTAAATTAACATCATAAAACCATGCTCTGTCTGTAAGCTCACATTGTCACATATAAGAGGAAGCCCTATTAACTTGTGTGCCACTGAAAGCAGTTATTACATGCATATGAAGAAACATAATTTGATATATAAAAAGCTCAATAACAATCCCTAATGACAATTCTAGTTCAAACAAACCAGAAAAGATCACATCTAGATACAAGATCAACCATCATGGTAGGAGAACATGGCTTGACACTTATGCTGAAATAGCAATGGACTTCCCTGGAAGAGACACCACCTTGGTGGCAGAATGGGTATCTCCAAAATCCAAAAATAACACCTCAGTGTTTATATTTATAAATGAAACGTATTATATTTATCACAGCAGCATATCGATTTCTTATGCAGTGCTTTCTGAAGGCTCCAACTTTCGGGCCATGTCCTTCACTGATTTTCTACAAGTTGATCAGTGAAAACAATGGAAATCATTTCTCCAATAATACATTTCTTCATATCTCAAGCTTTTAAAACTAGAAAATGTAGCACTCCTATAGTGTAACTGAGTTAATTGAATGCACCAAAGATTCTTAGTCTAGTAGTAGGTAAATAAACGATGCTTGGAAGACTCTTGTGTCATGACAAAAAAAATTACATTTTGATAAATATCAAAAAAGATTTTGTGCGCAAGACAGTCGAGGCTAAAGACTATATGTAGCAGAAGATTGTGTGTACAGGAGGTCCTTGATTAACATAGCACTCAACATAAAGATTTTTTTAATTTATTGTTTTATTTTAACGTGTTTGAAGAGAAATGCAAGGAAACACGAGGAGCTGGGCAGATGAGAGCGACATCTCACGCCATTATACAGGGAGCTGCATTTTGGGTTTTCATTTGTGTGAATATGAAAAACACTTATTGCGCTTATTCTGTGTCAGGGGGGTGAAATGCTATTTCAATACACTGTGTACTGTGTATACGGCTGTATTGACAAAAACATCTTGAATCTTGAGGCTACCAAGCTTAAGGCAGTGAAAGTAGATAATAAAATGCTAAACACAGATGGACATCAGCCAGCTGCCTGGGTCACGTCATCTGCATTAAAAAGCGCATAATTGAACATGTAAAAGAATCTGTTCCTATGAAATCAACAGTATTACAAAGCTTCGTAGTGGTCTCAATGTTGAGATAAAAATATTACTAGTGCTTTAGCTGGAAGTTGATTTAGGAGAAGGTTAAAAGATTGAGACATTGAAAAGAGAAAACGGGGAAGGATGTGAAAGTGAAGAGTTTGCTAGTAAAGGTTGGTTTATGCGGTTTAAGGCTCGAGCTAATTTGCATAACCTTAGGGTGCAGGGCGAAGCTTCTAGTAGTGATGAGAAAGCTTCTTGTATACAAAGGTTTTTTTGTATTTACTCCAGAAAGTTTACACAGAAGATTTTTTCTTTTTGTATTTACCACAGGAAGAAAGGTCAGGAATCGTTCACTTTATTACAGTACTGTGTATGTGCTCCATTTGATGTATGGGTGCAAGTGGTTTCCCGACTAGCGTCAAAATATGACTCAAGTCACACTCCAGCACAAGTCGAGGACGCCCTGTATACTCAAGTATTGGCAATTTTATTGCGTACATTAACACAAACTGCTGTTCATATGGGTCACATCAGCTAGGCTGACACTGTTAGAGCCCTGCAGATCATTCATCTCCGACGTCACTACACTGGAAGCCATGAATTATACTGTTGCAGTTACAGAAGTCAAGAGAAGGTTATCCATTTGAAAGCAAGGCTTGTGGTGACCATCTGTGCAATACAGAATTTGCTTAAGGTTGTTTTCACTCATGTTGTTGAAACAACTATATGCATAGGCCATTATTAGGTGCTTTATAGTCACAGCCATTTAAGTCAGCTGAGTCCTCGTGGCTCTTATCGCACTGCTACTGAGGTCAGTTCATGAAAGCTGCATGGATGTCAGTGTGCACCAAAAGAAAGACTAAGTAATAAAAGAATGTTTAACATGAAAATCAATACTGCAGAAAATTAGTATTCAAAACACTAGAAGAGCATGGGATGGGGAGTGGGGTGCACTAGTAACAGCTTTAATATTACTTGGCTATTCACTTTTCTATAGTATGGGCAATAGGGCAAAACTATCACTATACCATGATTGTTTTTCCCCCAGGTTTGACTGGTCAAAACAAAACTAATGCCACATTTGATCAAACACAAGGAGTATTGACATCAAGGGCTGTGAAATATCGAATCATTTATACTATACCAGCACTACTCCTGCAAAAAATACCAAGAGCTATGATCGTGTAATTTTAAGTCTTTATCACCCATTCCTACATGTGTCTATCAAATTAATAAAGCATTAAACATTTCACTGCATGAAATCCAGTTAAAACAGGCCTCTGTGTTCTCTAAATACAGACTACAATGACGGTATGCTTGGAAAAGTCAAACTACCCCTTCTACATTGAACTCATTAAACCTTTCATTTTCATGCCATTCTTTTTAAAATAAAAATGAATTTTAAAAAGAGATAATGATATGGAAGAGATATACAGTAGGTATGGGTACTAAATTCAACTTGGTAATAAAGATTCCTGCTGAGAAAATCATAGGGCTTCTTTAAAAGGGTCATAAATTTGCTTT
The DNA here is from genome assembly GCA_037576955.1 of Lepidarchus adonis. Taxonomy (NCBI): domain Eukaryota; kingdom Metazoa; phylum Chordata; class Actinopteri; order Characiformes; family Lepidarchidae; genus Lepidarchus; species Lepidarchus adonis. Next base: position 22,289,485 of record JBBIGC010000001.1, read on the forward strand.
GTAATAATGTGCATTACATATTATAAAAACCACCCTAGGCCTGACTGAGTGCAACACATGAACTCTCCAAAAACAGCAGAAGGGTCTAAAGCTCATTCACCTGACAGTTTGCAGATTAAATCCATACTAGTGATGGGCACCCCACTGACTAGCTGGCGGCAGATTCATCCTATGCTCATCAGGAGCTGGCACCCACACTCCACAGCAAAGGCACATGTGCAAATCTCATCTCAAGAGTTTAGGCCAGCACACACAGCTGCCACACCTATATCCAGCACACACCTGCCACACCTATATCCAGTACACAGCTGCCACACCTATATCCAGTACACACCTGCCACACCTATATCCAGCACACACCTGCCACACCTATATCCAGTACACAGCTGCCACACCTATATCCAGCACACACCTGCCACACCTATATCCAGTACACAGCTGCCACACCTATATCCAG
>JBBIGC010000001.1:22294551-22314202 GCA_037576955.1 Lepidarchus adonis
CACACACACACACACACACACACACACACACACACACACACACACACACACACACACACACACACACAAATAAATGGATGTCAAAACAACTTCTCACAAATATTGTCCTCAGTTTCTTATTTACCATCTTTTGTAGAAACTATTCTCAGTGACCATGCATATACACACTCAAATGACAAGACTATTTGTTCCCTTTGAAATAGTTTAAACATTAATCCATTTTATATATTATATACATATATAATTAAAAATATGAGAAGCCTGAAGTTCGTATGTGAAAATTATAAACTAAAAATTAAGCTTTCACTTATCAACAGAGTTCTAAGACAGAAAGCATAGCATGCATGGTAAAATGTGATATTATTGCTGCTGTAAAGTCATGAGGAGGTCATGAGAAGATGGGGGCTTTGGTATTAATTAAAACCAACAGAGACCATTTTTGTAGTGTGGCTACAAAAATTTACACAATCTAAATGAAATGCTGATGCTAAACAAAAGCCCAGGGAAAGTGGTGATGTAAAAAGATAAATCACAAAATTAAGAAAACTGTGCTGGAAGGTATAGAAATCAGTACCCTGAGCCCTCACAAATAGTGAGAGGAATGGAACTGACCTTAAAAATTGCAGATAACTTATGCACCTTATTTAAGCAACATTTGTGTGTCTGCTCTAAATGACAGACCAGAACAAGAAAAAGAACATAATATAAAACTTCAGAAAGAGGATGAAATTAAAATTCAAAACCACTCAGACATTTCAGAAGCTCCAAGACAACACTTACTCATGACTAAAAAGCTAAGCAATGCCATGTGTCATGAAAGCACAACTGTTTTGCTTCCAGAAAATAATATAAAAAGCGTTCTCTTTCAAAGACTGTTTAACAGCAAGCCCAGCAGTGTCATGAATGTCAATGAGCTTAAACAACCAGAAGGGAGGGTGCTCTCTTAGCTTCTCTAACTGTAACTGGAACCACCAGAGGAAGAAGACCAGCTCTCTGAATACCAATTCATGCTGAAATGTTACCAATAGCTATAGGCAAAACTGAAGCAGGCAAAATAATGTTCTTTTGAAATGCAATGAAATCAGAGTACTGAATGACTGGGGTATTACATTTTGTTGCTTTAACACCAGATTAAACACCAGGTAAACATAAGGGTTACCAAAGAACGCAAAGCATTTGCACAGAAATCTAAGAAATGCATAGAAAAAATGCATGTGATTTTCTATCATATACTAAACACTTAAAAAAATAATAATAGTCAGACAGAAATTGTGTGCATCTGTTGTCACTGTTTCACATGGATGTAATACAGTCATAAAACTATCTACCCAAGTCCAAGAACTGCATTATTTCAAACAAAGACTCAGCGAGGTCTCTTAGCAACTCATTCTGTGCTAAACAACCACAGAACTGTAGTGGAGTCCAATAGTAATTACACATTACTGCTATAAAAAGAACATATCAAATGATACTTAACATTAAGCAAGAGATTTCTGTGTTTTCACTTATTCCATCAAAACTCTTCAGTTATTGTAAGTTATAAAAGTGTTACACAGTCACATTAAAAGCCAAACAAAATGACAACATACAGCATAATAAAGCATCACAACAGAGAACTTATATGAGAGCACTTAAATGACCTGCTGCCAACATCATGGTGCCAGATACTACAGCACACTATCAGGTCTTTTGGAGTCCATACCTCAACCAATCAGAGTTATTTAGAAGCAACGTTTCCCACAAATAAGAAACATACTCGTGGTGGAAATTTGTCAATTGTGGATGGCAACGTGGCCAAAATGTGTTTACTAGGGGTGTAACAATCAATCGGTCAGTATTGATGCATTGTCCAAAATTAGTGCATGATCCAATGCATGAATCTCATACATGCATCACTGCATGTTCATCGCACAATTAATTTTACTAAGGGCAATGTTTTTATGACCAAGATGTTGATTTTGCTTATGACTATAATCACTCTATTTGAACTTGAATAAAATATTCAGATTATAATGTTTGCATATGAGAGTTCATGAAAATGTAGTTTGTGAGAAATGTAATCAAATTTCATACCATCATACTAATCACAAATCTCAGTGTCAAACCAAATCACATCAACGTAAGGGATTTAAATTTTCTAATTATTGGCTCAAATAATTGATATAAAATTCAATAATAATCTGCTTACACAGGCAGTGCGTTACATCCAGTGGAATCAAAATATTGCAAAACTGGTGTGCAGGAAAAGCTCATCCATTTTATTATTTACCAGATATATTTCATGTTTCTCAGATTTCATATCACAAGAATTTAATCCAGCATTCCTTTATAGGACTGAAAATCTAATCCTCCCAAGTAGGACTCAAAATATTAGAGATATAAATCACAAATCTCCTCACAATTCAATTCTACATTGATTATTTAAACAATGATCCAATCATTTTTAAATACTGTTTAATACTTAGGTCTGGAATTAGTATGAAATTTCACGCAATCTACGACATTTCCATTAACTCCCACATGAAATCACACTATAATTTAAACATATTATTAAAGGCCAAATACAGTGATGTAGTCATAAGCAATAAGAACATCGGCATATAAAAAATACAATTTAAAAATTACCAACAGTAAAATGTAAAGTATGATTAATTGTGGAATGAACACACGAGTATTCATGCGTCAGATCATTTTGGTTCCTGTGAGTATTTATTTCTGTTTTCCTCTGAACAGAGCACAATTTCTGTTCCCTTTTGCAAGCTGCTAACCTGTGCTCACTCGCTAACTCTCCACTTTCAACCCATTTTCCTCGCTACCCACCCGTTCTCTGCTCCACTCACTACATAGTCCATAATGCATTGCTCCCCCCACAACACCGTAAACCGAAAACAAACAAGTAGCCGGAAATAGCATTGGTTAGCAGTTAGCCTAGCCGTCATGGTAGTTGATGCACCAAAATACTTTGACTCTGCAGTTGTAGAGTTATTCCAGTCTAAATGCAGCATATGATTAGCTTTACTAAGTATAACTTCAATCTGATTGTCATATTTTGGCGAGAAGAAGAAATCCACCCCTTTTTTTGGCTGCTGGAAAACAGCTCTGCACTCCTCGGTCACGCAGCGATGTCAATCATCTGTCTACAGGAAAATTCTTCAGTATAAAATTAGCAACACTGAAATGTAATAATCACTATTACATACCGTTCTTCAAATCGGATCCGTAAACCTCAATTGCGACCTGTGCTGCTTTTCTGTCACTAATGTTAGATACACGTTCATATCAGATATTACAGATGATGCCTCGAGCCTAAATTCTGCAGCTTAGTTCTTGCATTGCGGCATGATATTGGTAAATTCAATATTTTATCAATTTTAATGTTTATGCTCAACTACAGTATAATGTCACTACCGGTACAGAGCTGCAAAGGTCTCCAAGTTCAGTGTTTTTATTTCAGATCGGTAAATTCAGTAACACTGCGGCTAATAACGTCTATTCCTTGATGTTCCACTTGTATGGATTATAATGTGCAAGATTAAATACATTTGATTGATTGTATAAAAAGAGAAATCAAAAAAAGAAATCAATTATCATTTGACTAGGGGCAGACAGGTGTTTTTGTATCAATATCAAAATTTGTCTGCAGCCAAAAAAAAAAGTCTGAAAACATTTTTTAAAGAAAATAATGCATTTAAATTACAACTTAAATACTAGCTTACAAAATGAATAATTTCCACCAAATTGTTCAGACCTTACTGTAACTAATGTACATGATTTACATTTTTAAAAATCATCAGCTCAAAGCTACCACAAATACAAATTGAGGAGCCTCAATATTAGCACACCCATCATCCAATAACATGCTCATGCTCCTGGTCAGAAACATACAGGAGAATCCTGTTCTTAACCCACACTATTAGCCCAAATGTCTATTTGCTTGTTGGACTAGAGTTTTCATTAAAGGATCAACATCCTACATTTCTCATTTACTTCACCCAGAAACCCACTGCAATGTTTGAATGACTGTAATTCTTCAAATGTAATTCATTCGACATTACCAATTTCCAAACACTTTAGCTGCTTTAAAGGCTGATGTTATTACCTCCATTGTAGTTTGCTTGTTTTGTGGTTAATTTGAAAAGTAGTCAATTCTGTAACTCTTTTTAGTAACTCCTACACAGACTGTTAAACTAATCTGCTATGAGCTGAACAGGTGAAGACATATTCAATTATGGTTATGGAATGAAATTATAAAGTAAAAAGGCATTTGGTTACAATAAAAACATGAATACAAAATTGTCATCAAAAACTGGAATATTATGTAGATGTCACAGACAACAGGCTTTTGCACAAGCATTACAAAACTCCTGCTCTTACAGCTTTGCTGCAGCAATAGAAGTAAATAAAGCCTTGAAGTTAAATGCAAAGCCCCAACATCTGACTTCATGAAACATTGTTCCAAGACTGTCAGAGGCATTATTAGCTCAATACCGTACTGCAGATAGTAGGCTACTACTGTATATAACCATCAAAAAGGTGATGAGAAGGCAAGAAACAGTAACATGCAGTATAATTATGAGCCAAAACATTGGAGTAAAAATAGGTTGGCAGTATATTCACTGTAATCAAAGGACTAAAAGCAAAAATAAAATCTCTTTTGACCAGTGGTGCATGCGAAACTGTCAAATGGCATAATTCAAAACATCAGCTTTGCTACCATACTAGTAAAATGGAATCCATACTAATTTCATAGAATAATTGCACAGGTCATTAATGAGATGGACCTTGTAAGAGCTGACTGGTCCCAATGAATGATTAGAACTGCATTTAAAACTTTCAATTGCAACATTTAATCAAGTTTTGTATGACTTTGTTGTAAAGATGGATCACTAGTGTGTAGGTTACAATAAAGTAGACCATTTACCTTATTATGGACCATGTAAGCTCTGGAAATGATTGAGGAATGCGTGTTAATTTTGCTCTCTTTTACACAATATTTTGGTCAGCGTTATGAATTACAACACTAGATTGTACCCATGGCAGACTTCCTTATCTAAACATGAATAGCAAAAATATTCTACATGCTTGCTGAATAAAAATCCAAAACATCACATGATCTGAAACATCTGAAGCCTATGCTAAATAAGAATGTTCATACCATTCAATTCCCACTATGTATTTTTCATAATTTGGGCACAGCTCTCCTAAACATTAAAAAGGTGACCATATAAGTTGGTGCAACTACATATTTGCATGGTGTACAGGCCTAGTGAAGTGAGCTAGGAAACGTCCTATCAAAACGGAGCAGGCAACAATGATCATATCTGCCCGTAATTATGTCCCCCAACGTCATCAGATCATGGAGCCAAAAGACTGACAAGTTGAAAACGAACTAAATGACAACCTACGAGACACAAAAAAATGTGTCATGCTGAAAATAAGCAAGAAAATACGACGTGTAGAAACATTAAATCTAGAGAGGGCTTTTAGTCGAAATGCTTTCCTTCGATGTGGTGTCACTGGAGCTACACCCTTTCTCTGGACTCCTCAACAATCAATCACGGCCTAATGTCTAGCTCAGATAAATTCAGACCTGGTTACCTTGTCATCGATTCCGAAGTACCCGCACATGTGGCAGTAAAACTGATGTTTAATTAGCAGAAAGCATTTTCTCAACTCATTTTATGCTTATTTTATACGCACTTTACTCTTTACAAGCTAGGGCGGACGCTGCTGCATCGATCCGAGGAAGGATGACTCGTTTAACAGCTTGGCTGAAATATACTAGATGTTGTTGCATGGCGAAGTTAAGATCAACTTGACAACTCCGCTGATCACTCCCACATCACCAAACTGGGGCGGACTAGCACCCTGCCCTGCTGACCAACGTGCAACATCAACAGCGGGCCGCAAAGGACGTTAGCCTTTATTGAAATAACGTAAATAGCTTTACATTTTTTTATCAAAAGCAACGACAACCTGACCATAAACATTATGAATCGGATAAACAAACAAATGAGAAGATTAAAAACTAACACAACAGCTAGACTAGCTAGCTAACAACATGAGCCGGCAAAAGCTGTCTGTCTGCATTTTTAAAATTACATGTCACAACTGCTAAAACAAACTCGGCAATGGGAGTGTCTCGGATTTGTAGTCAGTTAAGTTTATATTGGGTAGATTAGTTGAGCGTTCATTGGGCTTCATTTTAACCGTAGGCCTGTTAGGGTCGTTAGCCAACTGTTGATAGCCTCCAGATCGTGACATTGATGAAGCGACGTGTTGATCCACCGCCGGCTAAATTACTAGCTACAGCCCCACCACAGGCATAAGACCCACGACGAACCACCAGAGCAATTAAACTTACAATTGCATTTTAAGTAGACTCAATAATCATAATCAAGACAATTCAACTAACAAATTACATTTCAAAGATACAAACTAGCGTCTGAACTATTTCTCTAACGGCCAGTCCGCCATTTTGAGACATTTGGAAAGGAGGCGCAAAAACATATATTAGAGCCAATTAAAAACAATTATTCAAACACAACAGCGCAGGCTTAGAGAGAGACACTTACCACACAGGGCCGCGACTGAAAACGTATCCCCATGGCACGGTGGAGTGGAAGACGGATAAACCGTGCTGGTGGGGGTAACACGGCAGCTCCCGCTCCGCGCCTCTCCTCTCTGCTTTAGCTACTAGTGGCTACCGTTGTTTTCTCCACACGGACTGAGCATGCGCATCACCGCGCGCTGACAGCGACGCGCAGCGCACGCCCTTTGCTCTGTCATTCTCATTTTAACGCTCTGGATTGGGGGGAATTTTGTGCAATTAAAATAAAAGTAAAATACAAAAAAAAAACGGTTTAATGAAAAAAAAGAGACTCGATCTTCAGCTATAATAACGAGGTCTGGTCTGGAAGGTTGACTGTGATGTCACTTGTCTTAGTGTTTATATACTAATAACGAGGCTGTACACAGGTATGCTCACGTGCCGCCTGTGGTCAGAGACACTGACAGTAAGCTGAACAGACTATTTTTGTCAACAGGGCTTATGAGAGGCATGGTTTAAGTTTTTTTTAAATCACAATTTCCCAACCTTTCTTGTCACTGTACCCATGAAACTAATAAGGTATTTAACTTTCCTGTCTTGTTCCTCAAGCATGCAGGGTTAAAACACTCATTATAACTTCATTGGGTTCATTGCTAAACGTAATGGCCGGACAGGCTCCCCACATTCATTGATGAGCTTGAGTGCCCATGACACATAACCAATATAAACTACAAACAATTATATATATAATTTTTTATATATTTTGATCAGTCTTCTTTGTTGTTGTCCAATAAAATAACCTGCATGACCTCGACACTTGATTTGTTACTCCCTATGTCTATTAACACTGATATAATTCAATATATCAAACCAAAATCTCTCATATAGTGGTTCATTGTAAAGCAGAATACTACATGTACAGCCTACATAATAAAATTTATTAATTAAAAGTATGAGAAGAAATTTCAAGATCACAAACTTTAAACTTCTTATTTCATAGTAATACCACTACACCAGTTATTTTACTTATTTATGTTTCTGATGTATGTTTAAGAAAGAGAGTAAAAATGAATGTAAACCGTGTATGCACAATCACTGATTATTTCAAAACCACTTGCTATTTACTAGTTTCTTTATTTAATACAAAAGCATGATAAGATCAAAAATAATTAGATTGTTATTTATGGGCAGCAACAGACAGGTACCACACCAAAGAAAAGAAAGCAGACACAAACAGTCACAAAAATCTTGCAGGTTAGAGATAGAGGGATCCGAAAAGAAAACAATATCCTCAGCTCACACACACACAGAGGGTACGAGTGTATATCGACAGCAGGTGACGCTGAACAGACGCGGCGTCTGACTCCAGACGGACTTTTCATCCAGGACACAGTGCATCATGCTGACTGACTGTTGGACTCCTGGATGACAGCTGCTGCTGGAGCTTTATGGCTGATCACAGGGCTAATATGAGATCATATCTGTGTGAGCAAATATACAAAAGCTGTGCCAGAGAGGGTGGGGAGAACACACTGGTGGGAAGATTCTCCATTCGGTCATGTTGACTGGTTTAAACCAGGGTGAAATGTGTTCTTTAATGATTGTTTTTTCATCTGCAGAGGTTCAAAATCAAAAAGAAAAAAAATGTAACTTACATACATTCACTCTTTTGAATAAAATACGTGGTATTAGTTTGAAAGATTTTAATTCTCTGGATATCAAAAATCTTTAAAGCTAATCCAAAATGCTAAATCACTGCATCTGGTGTTGCAACATCCAAAAGTAAATTAAAACCAGACGCTAAATGTATAGATGACATACATTAGCTTGGCATGCAAAAATTCACACCAACGAAAAAAAAAACTACTGAAAATTAGTACGCCCATTCAAATTATGCTTCCATTGGCAGCTATGCAGCTAAATAGACATTCAATGACTGCTCAGTATTCCAGCCAAAACTATGAGAATATTTAGGGTTTATTTTTCCAGGAAATCCTGAACATTAGCTTGAGAGCAACTGTACTGACAGTTTTAAAGCTTTTACAGATATGCTCTATATTCCATTGTAAACGTAGTTTATTTTCATTAGCAGTGCCGCCGAAGAAAAAGCCTTTGTTAGACTATAGCTCCCCCTAGCGACCACTAAATGTGCTGCAGTTGGACAAACACCAGCTCATTATGTGGCTTTCATGACTGTCGGGTTAGGCCAACTAGGACAGAGCTAAAAAGACAGGAACACAATGAGCCAAATCAAGATCTGTTTGAACGCTTTGAAAGGCATAGAAAGACAAAACAAATGCCAGCCTGGTTCCACAATGAATACATAGGCACAAATCCCATGATTTCCAGTCCAGCATGCAGTTTGAACTGATGTGTTGTAATCACAACCTGGAAAGTGTAAATTCTTCCTTTGTTGGAAATAGTCCATTATTCTTAAAAGGAAACGACACCCCCTCCCTCCACCTCCAAAAAAGTGTAGCATTCCATCTTGCATCAAAGTGCAGACAACAGCAGCACTTAAAAGGCCAGTTCAAGCATTTCTATTGCTTTAAAACTGATTTAACACAGCAACAGGTTTGACATTTGCACAATTGACCCATACAGCATTTATACAAGCATACACAGCTTTCCATTTTTTGGTACATTACATAGAAGCAGCTTCTCTCAATCCACTTCTGGTGATACCGGATGCTAAGTTTAGAAAGTGCACTAAATACTGGCAAGGGAAAAATGGAATATATTAAAAGCATCTAACTGCCAGAAAGAAAATACAGCTAGAAAGCCACCATCATAAATGGGTCAGATATACTGAGTGGGTTTATTAACTCACTACATTAATGACAGATTGCTGTCAATTTGAGGGTCAAATACTGTATATTCCTCTTTGCTTCAAGTTTACATTAGTCAGTTCATATTCATTACTATGTGTAGAAAAATATGCTGATAATGATTTTGTTACAGCAGCAGTAATGTTCTCATCCTCTCAGAACCTCTGCACTAGAATATATTTCACACACACACACACACACATATACACACCTACAGCTACAAGAGTCTGTTGATCTGTTTGATGCTGGACACCTTAAATCTGCAATTCAATCAGAATAAATCAAGTTTCTGTCAAAACGCCACAGACGGATTTACACATCGTGGCATGATATATTTCTATAAAACAGTCATGGCTTAAATTAAATGGATACATGAACAGTATAAAATGGCTTAATAATTCCCCAGCTCATTCACCTTTACAAACGGATCATTCATTTTTTTTCTTACAGAACATGTGTTATCAATCTAAAAAGCCTGGCTGAAAACACACATTTGTAAAACAGTGTGAAGACACAACAGCCACCATTAGGGTAAACTACAGATATAATGCCACCTATCTGGGACACAAGAGGCTCAACAGTCATCACGGTCTTGAAGACGTTAATGAGCACATTCTAAAGCCTCAGTTTCGTTTCTTAGGTAGCTCTCAGATTTTAGTGGCAAATGATTCCAATCCCATCTAGTGCAGTGTAGAAATCACCTGAGTTTTCAGACAGGCTGTGTGCTGGGAGTGGTGGTTGGGTGACGGAAGGATGTATAGGGGTTGGGCTACCCTGTACTGAGCCCATTCTGGGTTCAGGAGACAAAGTAGAGACAAGGGGAGAAGGAGAGGAGCGTGAGAGGGTTGATGGATTGATGAAAGGATGGATAAGGCTCTGGTATACAATGTCATGGTCATCCTCGGTCACCCCCAGCTTTATACACTCTGGCAGAAAACATGGTATTCTCTCCTTTCCTTCCTTTGTCAGGCTCTCAAGTCAAAACGCTGATTCCATTCTGTTTTGACTGGTACTCACTGTCCTGCTCGTTGTACATCTCCCTGCCTGTCCCTGGCCCTCCCCTCCCTTTAAGCTCAATTATACTTTTAAATTACATAGCTTAGTTCTCAGGTCCACAGGTTCAAGCAGATGGCTGTTCCATCATGGCCTCCCCTGGCAGGGGGTGCAGTAGGTGTGGGGTTAATCATCAACAGGTAGCTTGTCATCCAGTGCTAGCTGACCATCCTCCTGCTGTTCCTCCGCCTTGTCAGAGTCCTGCAGCTGCTGCCGACGCTGCACCTCTGCCTTCAGATTTTCCAGGTCCTTTTGGCTGGATGCCATTATCAGATATTAGTTACAGTGGTTGGTTGATGCATATTTCCATATTATTTATTGCAGGATATTTTAAAGAAGATCCCATTTGGACAACCTACCTAAGAGGAATAAAGATGATGCCATTGATGATGTTGAGTTGCTCCAGAACGCTGGTCATGCTTGGAGCTGTGAACTGCAACAAAAACAAAATGCCTCACGTATTAGCTCACACCCTTTGCAAATGTATGAAGATAAGGTGAATGCCAACGGCAACTGACTTTGAGAGGCATGATGCTGGCATTCGAGCCATTCTTGTAGATCTCATTCATGGTCCTCTGCAGTGCCACTGCCTGTTGGGTGAGGTATTTCAGATACTCTGAACTCTCCTTAGTCTTTTCATGGGCTTCACCAACCTGCAAGAAAAACAAAGTACTTAAAATACAGCAGCGAAAAATAGGAAGTATTTGAAAAGTCAATAATTAAATTTTTCTGGTTTAATATTTGACTATTAGTGCCATATACAGGACAAACTATTAAAATTTTCAATATTTTTATTTTATAGTAGTGCTAAATACTTCTAATAAACAGAGCCGATACAACTTACAATATTACAGTGACTAGCATTAGTTACGCAAGTGAGTTGCAGTGCTTTTGTGCTAGAAAATAATTCTTAATACTGCTTTTTAGAGTATACATGCTCACGGTCACACTCTAGAAGGAGAAAATGTTGATGAGGCACTAATGATTCAAGTGCCCTGCATCATGTGTTTGGTTGATCATATATTGCTCAAAAGGTTTCAGCTTGTTGTGGTTTCACAGTTGCACACTATGAGGTAATGTGTTTATCTCCCAATAATAAACAGACCCTAAAACAGCCATCAATAAACCGCCAATACCTGGTTCTTGTAAATAGTGTAACCCTCCTTCTCATGCTGTAGAGCAGAACGGAACTCGGCCTTGCTCTCATACACTCGGGCCACCAGATGATGGCTGCACACAAACACAGAAAGAAACCACTTTATATTTAGTACTACTTAAATTAAAGATTAAAAAACAAGTAAGAAACAAGCCAAAATGAAATAGTGATGTTCTGACATCCAGAGACCCAAGCACTCATACCTGAGGGCAACTTTTAGGGATCGGGGACCATGGTATTTGGAGTTGATGGACAAGGCATTTTCAAGAAAGCGAAGAGACAGGTCGTACTCCATCACTCCATGTAGCACCAGACCAATATTGCTCTACAGCAGAGAAACAGAAATCAGAGACAGCAACAACTAATTAATGACAACAATGTTGAGATTAAAATTAGTGGAAATATTTAGTTCTTTATTAGGACTTGATATTTTTACCTCCCAATTACACCCCCTGACTAAAGGAGGGAAAACAGACAATCAACAAAAATAAAAAAAATACAGCTAACTTAATTCTTCCAAAAAGTTTCCTACTTTGCACAACAGACCTAGTATGAGGACATGGACACACGCATGCACACATAATTAGAAGACCTATTGCATCTTTGTCAAAAAATGCCTTTAAAGCCTTTAGGTAAAGCTTTTTTGTTCAAAAGAGCAACATGTAAAAACAAGAAATACACTAACTTGCATGAAAGAACACAATATGAATCTCTTACACACTCACCATATTTAATAAATATTTGCACGTTACCAGAAGTGTTTTTTATTGGTTTTCCAGAGTTTAGGTAATAAATCCTACGAGTAATACTGTGTGCATTCTAAATCTGTAGTATCTGATGATCAGGTTCAAGTTTTACCAAACTGGATCAAGGTTTGTGTTTGCCAAAACAATAACACTGAATGGTTTATTTAAGTCATTATTTATATTGGTACATCAAAAATACCAGGAGATAATGACATACTTAAGCATAAATAGCCCATCTCTAATATAAACATATTTTTAGCACCTAAGCAGTTTAATTATTAACTATAAAAGAGAAGTAAAAATGTTCTTTCAGGAAAAAAAAGAAAATGAAGTAAATTCTGTGTTGCTGCCGCTTCCCTTACAACTTACATCAAGCAGAGCCATCTCAGGATGGTCTTCTCCACACACCAACAGCATTAGATAACGTGCACGGTATAGCAACTTCAGGGCAGTGGACAGCTGGCCATTGGCAAAGCAGTACAAAGCTAAGTGCATCTGTATAAACAACAAAAGCAAAAGTCATTGAAAGCAGGAAATAATTTGGCATTTATATACATGGCATGTGCACATACAAGATCCATTTAGATCCAAGAGGTGATATCCTTATTCAGCACAAAACTGAACTACACTTGTACCTAGAGCAGGGCAATACGACTACATTTATCGTTATTGTGATAAATTGTGCCCACAATAATGTGAGCATATAGTGATAGTACTTTCAAAACACTGTTGAACTTCATGTTATATTTAAAAGAGAGCATTATTACTCACATTGTAGTTAATTTTCCAAACCTTGATGTGAAAAACACTGAATAAACATAATTTTTACTCAAGATACTTAAATACAGATGCATATAAAAACATTTGTTCAACTTTTTAGATCAGGGAAAATACATAGTGACATACTATCAGAACAAATTCCTAAGTATAATGATATTATCTTTGCTGTATCGCCCACCTCTACACCTACACATTTCTCTGGACACTTACATATTCTTGAATAGTGTTAGGATGCTCAATACCCAGTACTCTCTCACTCATCAGAACAGCCTTCTGTTGGTTACTGAGAGCCTATAAAGATGAAGACATTGAGCATTATGATAAAGTCAAGTCAATGCATAAGTAAAACCTGATCACCTGACGAGCCTTACCTCAGGGTGGTCACCCATGATATAGTTGAGACGGGCCAGTAAGCGCAGACAGGCACAGATTTCCACATGCATGGCTCCATATACATTGTTAAAGAGGTTCAATGCTTCATTGATAAGTTCACAGCCTTCTTTAAGGAAACCTAATGACACAGGAGAATTGACATTTCAATTTCACTCAGACCCTGTCCCCACAGGATTAGGTTAAGACTCTTTTACTTGTCCCTAGGTTGCACTACTTAAGATGTTTTTAAGGCCCCATCGTATATTGGGATCTTCAAAAACTCTATGCTCACTCCAGGTCTTCTGATATAAACACACTTTAAAAAAAATATTTTTTATTCAATACACTTCATATATTGTTGTAGTGACAAACTTCTCTTGAATCAGTCCTTCCTACTGATCCAGAGATCATGACTAAAGAATAGGAGGGACATAGCTTTTCAGTTCTAGCCCCTAAGCTGTGAAACAACCTGCCTTTATTCTTCATTATTTTAACGTTTTCCTACATTGTTGTTGCAGTGTAAAGCACTGCCAAATAAAAGTTTATCTGGAAAATATTAAAAAAACAATTCATGTAGAAATGAGCCATGTGATTACCATACCAACTTTATTAATAGCTCACATTTCAGAAACAGATGAAGTTGACCAGTTACATTACCTTGCTGTACCTTGGCCTGCCCACTCTGGAAGAAGTGGAAGGCATCAGAGGCTTTAGGGTTGACATGCTTTACAACTGGGAAGATGTTCAAGATGTCCTCCTCAGTGAAGGCAGGCTTATGGCGACTATCGAAGTTGTACTCTTTTATCAGAATCTGCAAAAAAAATAAAAATAAAAAATAAGGAGGCAAAATGTGAGTGAAAATCTGATTAGGCATTAATGAATGATTTAAGGTAGAACATATAATTACTACCTGAATGCCAGTTTTGACAGAAATCTCCCTCAGGAGAGTGGATTTCTGCAGACCATATTTCTCCACTGCCTGGTCCACACTCTCACTGTCAAAAGAAAAAAGTCATTTTAAGCTTGGCTTCTTTATTTCCAAGGTCTGCCAGAGCTAGAGGTGATTTCTTTTAAAACCTTCACTGATGTGATTGCTTTGTGGGACAGAATATACTCCAGAACTCCTCACCATTGTAAAGTGAAGTGATAATAACTGACAGCCTCTGAGGCAATGTTTTTCCACAGCTCACTGGGGGTCAGGCTGGCCCAGGACGTGTTGTCACCTCCTCCAGGCACCCGGTTTCTCCTCTTCTTGTTCTTCTTCCGGGATACTAGTTCATCTGCAGGCAGGTGGGCCACTGCATCTGGGAAAGAGCTCAGGAAGCAGTTCAGGAAGTGGCTCACTGCAGCAGATAAGGCTGAGAGTTCCACGCCCTACAAGGACACACACAAAAAGGAAGGTTTGATAATGTCCCATAAAACACAACTTGAAGGAAACGTCATTGCTAGAAGGGCTCACCTGGAGGTAGGTCTTAAAGATATGCTTTGTGCATCTTGTGATCAGCTCAGTTATTCCTATTCTCTGCAAAGACAGAAATACATAAGATAAAGTACAGTAGCTCACTAAAGAAAATAAACACTTGATTTGCCCAAGTTGAGACCTTGTACTTACATAGACATGTTCAAGCTGGGGTTTGGCTGGCATCTTATCTAAAAACTCTAGCACATTGCCAAGGTAGCGCACATTGATTCCATGTTGATGGAGGGCCTCTGTAAATGTAGCTCCATCCATTGGCAGAGCAGTGTGGTCCAAACAGTCCTTTACCTACACAGTAAAACATAAAAATAAAAAAACTACACACACACACACACATGCACACGCACGCGTGTGTGTTTTGAAATTACAGATACTAACACACAGTCAATAGTCTTGGTCATTTCTGGTCTTCCCAAAATCACTCAACCTCTACCTTGCAGGACTTGCCCCTGGAATGAGGCTTGCTGACTGACCACTGTAGTCTTGAATTTTTTATTTGTACATATTTCTAGTTTACTGAGTGTTTTAAATTATTTCTAACTCACATTGTCCTTTGTTTGTGCAATGAACAGTTTAGATCAGACTTACCTGGGGTGGTTGGTTTTTTTGGAGAAAATAAAAAACAGGGTGCCCATTCACATATGATTCTCATTCAGTTATTTTGAAATAACCAAACTTTTCCCTCTAAATTAACTGCTAACCCTACAGCTTCTGCCATCTTTTAATATAGAATCATTTGCAACAATAAATGGCAAAGCAGAATATATTCTAACTGAATTTTCTTTTTCAAATGTCCTAAAAGTAGATGTTTTATGTTAGAGAAAGAGAGATATACATACATATATAAATAAATGAGAGAGAGAGAGAGCACCAAGGACTGTAAATAATAATCTGTTCTTAATGCCTTGCCTAGAATTATAATAATTTAATTAATAATAAAAGTGCTGCTTAACTCACTTACCAAAGAGGGAATCTGACATGATACCAAGAAGGCTGCAGCATCTTTCAAAAGCTGCTTCTGCTTCTGGATGTCCTCAGAACTTTCTACTGGGAAACGTACACCTAAAAGGCAAAGGTGTGAACTGTCATTGCTGTTTAGGTCACAGTACAGACACAGATAAACCTTTTCCACTGTGTACCTGGAGAGAAGATATCTGGGTTGAATCGAATGTCAAAGGAAGTGTTACTGATGGAGCCCACAGCTTTACAAGCGTTGAGGACAACTTCTCGACTTTTTGGGTCTGTTTAAAATACATACGAAAAAAGGAAAAGTTGCTTACATACAAATACCAAAAGGGGAAAATTCTACCATTAAGGCCTTCATTCATAACAACACATGTGTAACTGAGGACCACTCTGGCACAAACCCATCAGACACAATGTACCAAGTAGCAAAAGTGTGATTAGAATGTACTAGGTAGAATGATTAGCAGCAGTCAATACTTGGGTTAACCACCATCACCAAACACTACACACCATAAGGGAAATAATCAATTTTGTTAATTGAAATTAAAATAAATAAATAAATAATTAAAAAAAATAATAATAAGTGAGAGCATGCAGGGAAGTAAAACTGCGGATCAAAACGACAGGGATAACTTGAGACTCCACATAATCATGTCTCCTTGTATGAGCTTCAGAGAAAGAACAGGAGCACCTAGACTAGCTGAGCCACCAGGAGGTGTCAGCAATGCTCTACGTAAGCTTCTGTAAATCAAACAAAACTAGATTCTCCATGCACATCTCTGCTAGCTGTATGCTCCTGTTCTTCATGGCTCACTTTTAGCTGCTTGAAAGACGTACCAATACCGGATCCATCGTCTGCTGCTAAAGACTCTGCCAGCTCTTTAGCCTGAGCTAGTCCTGGTATAGTTTCATCAGCCTCCTTACCCTCCAGAGGACTGTCACAGCCTCCATTCTGGCTTTCTGGAATTGTGGGTTCATGGGTACCATTGGTGGTCACTGTTTGAACTGACAGGTTTTCTGCAGTAGAAGACTCCTGGCTCTCTGACAAAGGAGTTTCGTGCCCCAGCATCGCGTCAGAGTCTGCCGTGTCTTCAGGCGTCAGTGTGGACTCGGAGGAAGTTGGGGAGTCAAAGGCTGAGCTTGCAACTTCAGAGGCTTTTTCTAACGCTTCAATAGATGCTGCAGTTGGCTTACTGTCAGAAATGGTCCCAGCCTCGATGCTCTCAGGCAAGACTGCAGCCTTGCTTTCCTTGTTTGCTTTTTGTTGCATCAGTTGGAGTGCTGCCATCTTCATGAAAAGGAGATACCTTTTGGCCCACAAACAGTTAACACAGTTAAAACAGCTGACTCATTGCATTCTGTAGAGCAGTAATTATCGTTTCAAGTAACCGTTTCATGCTAGGTCATAAAAACTAGCTGTGTTTGGTGCTTAAAGACTGATTCTTTAGTTTAAGACCAGTGCTTGTGTCAGTTTTTGTACACTTTGATACAGTTGAAGTCAGGGTAATTTGAAGGTGTTTTGTGAAATATTTTAAAAAGCTTTTTAAACACATTCATCAGGCAACCAGCGCTAGCTCACTGTAATAATCTTTTTCTAAATTTGGGTGAAAAAGCAGATACAGAGTTGGAAAATTCTGAAATCTAACCCTAACCAACTACTTTAGACTGATAGCTCCAGCACAACATTTTTTAAATCAATCTTCAGACACTAAACTGATCTTTGCAGATTGTCTACATTTGACTATTTGCTCTTTAATTCAGTATGGCAGCATAAGCAATATTTCTCCCTCATCAACAACCATACCTGTGCTCTACAAAGGCTTCGATGAGTTCCTGTCGCAGGCAGGCTAGGCGGTGGCGGTGCTGTCGAGGGAAGCCCTGTTTCTGGCTCTCTGAACTTAGCTCCTCCCCTTCTACAGGCAAGAAATTGAGGTCAGGGGGGAAAGTGCGTAGCAGGTCCAGGATATAGTGGCGGCCATCATTTCCGATTATGCCCTTACATTCCACAGATGAGCAGAGCTCCACGGTTGAGTCCTTTTCATTAAGAACAGCATGGCGCTGTACTTTAAGGGGACGGCTGGTCTTCTCCAGCAGCTCCAGGTATTTGGGGTGGGAAACCACAGTCTTTCCAAAGTCAATAGAGCCATAAATAACACTTTGTTCCTGCTCACGCTCCAGGATACCAGGTATGATGGACTGGGCGGTTACCCGGTAGCCCCTGTAATCCACCACCACGGTGCCAAGAGTGTAGAGCCCCTCTACATCCACTGCCCCATATGCTCTCACTCCATTCAGGTCATTGGTGGGTGCAGCATGGGCTGCAGCATCTCCACCCAGCTCTTTGTAGTGATCCCGGACATCAAAGCCCAAGCTGAAGAAGATATTATTCCAGATGAACATCTGCATACGGGTCTCTTCCCCAGGGTTAATGGCCATGACATTGCCATCAATCACAGCCATGGCTCCACGAGTAGCTGCTGCAGCAAAGTCACTATGTACCTGGAGAAGAACAAAATTGGGTTCTTAAAATATGTTAAAGTTAAATAGGGTCTATTTTGTAAAATTAGATTGTTAGTTTACCTTGAAAATGGCTCTTTCCCTCAGCAAACGTTCTGGAAGGTTCTTGCGAGCCAGTTCTCTTGTTGTCTGTAGCTCCTCATTCCAGTCTCTGGTCTACAATGAAAGACAGAAGAGGATTAATAACAGAGAATATTGTTGAAGAGTAGACATGGAAAAAACATGGGATGGACAACCTACCTGGCCAGGAATATGTTCCTCATAGCCCAGACGGGAGGTGTAGGCATCTTCTGCTCTCACACAGTCCATTGCATGATCAATTTGTGGAGCGGTCCAGCTATACACCTGGAATGGTGTGGCTATTCTTTCAAATGGATGTCTTTGAACTCTGTAGCACAATCATTTCAAATTATTGGATTTAATTAGGTAATTACTTGAAAACTAGATCACCAGTTTAGATGGGGTAGCATGTATTAGTCCAGAAGCAGTTGTTTGATCAAGGGCACCAACTAAGCATTTTATAGCAGAAAGGTAACATTGCAAAATGGAAGAAATTTGGCCCCTACCTCTTCTTCTGGAGGGTGGTGAAGTGCTTCTTAAAGACTGGGCTGATCTGGCTCAGTAGTTCCACCAGAGAATGGCTCAGGAAGCTGGGGTTGGCTGGTTTAGGGTTGAAAGTGTAGGTGGTAGACCTGAAACAGTCAACATTACTATTACACCAGCTAAGAACATACTGTGCTAAGCTCAAATGGGTGATATAATGACAATATAGGAAGATAAAATGCAAAGTAATTATGCTTTTATTTTAAGACAAGTTGACAACAACTCCAGTAAGAAAGAGGATTAAGATCCACTCACTGGTTGAGGTAGAATCCACGTGTGGAGGCGGTGATACTGATGTGCCTCTCCTCTACGGTCACAACATACAAGTACATGAGGTCTCCATGCATCTTCCTATTGCCAGGAGGAGGGTTCCAGCCACTCATCGTGAGGACTTTCAGGCACTGCAGCGGCTGTACAATTTGTTTTAATAACAACGGTTATACTCAATACTTTCCACCATGTTCTAACTTATAAACCATAAAAAAGTATTGCCGTTATAACAAGACAAACTCCTGCACAAAATAATTTACCGTAATTTCCGGACTATAAGCCGCTACTTTTTGCACAAGCTTTGAACCCTGCGCTTTATAATCCGGTTCGGCT
>JBBIGC010000001.1:22316308-22336316 GCA_037576955.1 Lepidarchus adonis
AGAGAGAGAGAGAGAGAGAGAGAGAGAGAAGCCATTACTTTACTCTGATGATGTCTTAAACTGAATGGAAATTAGCCAGAGTTGCATAGTCAGAAAACAGTCCCCTAACATTTCTAACTTCTCGCTTTTCGGTCGGTAGTCAGTGTGGACAGTCCGATTTTAGTTTCTTACTTGGTCCAGGTCCCTCACTCATTTTTAGACCATTTGCTCAGAAGTAAATACATTGGAAGCCGCTAACAAGGTTACTTGTTGGCTGGAGTTTTGCAGTAGTTTGCGTGATTGACCGGGAATGCGCGTTAATGCTTGTTACAAAAGACAAGATCTCAGACTGGCTGTACTGTGTGTCAAACTGCCAAACACCATAGGGGGGATGGATAACACCCTTTTTAAATCACATGTAATCTACCTACACTATCTGTACTGAAGTGGATTCAGTGACTCATGGTTCCCTCGTTTGCGGTAGTTTATTTTGCAAAGCAGGGCTCCACAGGGCTGACCGATATATCGCAATCGGCGTATTGGGCAGCCCTGTTCTATGATATGAAGGGAGGTTCGTCCCCTATTTACCACAGAAACAGACTCTACTTTTTTGAACTAGGTTCACACTAGGTGCTTCATTGCTGTGAGGATTTGACTGCACTCAGCCATAAGAGCATTGGAGAGGTCAGGTACTGGTGACCACTCATCCAAATAATGCCAATGGGGCTGAATGGAGCTCCATCTTTCCAGAGGTGGGTTGGATTTATACCTTAAAGTAGATTTAGGATGGAAACTGACACATTTTGGAAACAGTAGCAATGGGCTGATCCATAGGCCGAAATATTCACTGTGTTTATGTACGTGTGGGTACTAATTGTAAATCTTCTTCATTTATAAAGATATTTTTAAACCAATATATTTGGGCAAAATTATTGCTTTAATAATAAATCCTTTTATATATTGGTGTCTTTATATATTTGTTATATTTTGTTTAAGGAAAACAGTTTGGCAATATTTAGATCAAGCCTAATGGTCCCAAAAATTGTCATACAGAGACATACAGCGAATTAATTTTAAAAATGGTATGTGATCAATACTCAGTATTGCCAATACCCAAAGTCCAGCTGTTGTATTGGGACTGAAAAAGTCAGATCACTAATTCACACAGGTAGGAAAAGAAAATGGGGCTAATAAGTATCCCATTCACCCTGTGAAGACACTTACCAATTGACACAGACACCAAGGCGTGGGAGAAGACGGAGTGTGTCTCTATCAAATCCTCAGCCATCTGGGGATGCATATAGAAACTAGGAGAAAGAGCACACAGGATGATATTGGTCATTTTCTGTACATTTCCACTCTGTATGATGCCACGACGTAAACGAGCGCGTTCACTGACCACAGCACAGCCCAGACTCCAGTAATGCAGCTGTGAAGGAAAGATGTAGTTATGTTCCTCCACCTCCACGTGTTCCTCTGAGCCGTCTCTGGGATTGGGAGTTTGTCCAAGCCATAGTTGACCACTCTGAAACAGCCCACAGACACGCCGGTTGTGAGCAGCACTGACTGGAGCTCCATGCTGTCAGTTGATTTTCCTCGCTTGTTTGTCGCTCGCTCTTCCCTCAGCGCGCGCGCTACAACTCGGCTGATTCAGATTCACGCGCGGCTCCACGCCGTTAAGATGCCACACTCCCTCGCCCTGTTTATCTCACATACGGCACGATACCGCCTGAATTTTCCATCCCGCTGTGCTTTTTATACGACGATGAATAGCGACTATCACCGTAGTGTAAAAAAGCGCGTGTTGTATGAAAACAACAATAAGAAAAAAGAAAAGCTGTGGCGACCCGTTCCAAATGTGGAAATGAAGAAAAAACTGTGTGAAATTAGTGAGTGACGAGCAGGTGAAGCGCTTAAGCAACCGCGAACCAAAGAAAACCGAAACGCTTGTGTAACTTTTCTCCTGTCGATAAGCGAGCGGTCGAGTCCCGCCCACCCTTCATGAAGAGCTACGGAGACAAACAGACACAGGAGGAGTTCACTGCCCCGCCCACTCTTAGCCACGGAGAGCCAGGATTTCTGGGAAATGTAGTACATTGTTTTCTTTTATTATTTTAAGGTGTTTTTATAAAGAACAGAACATTGCTGAATATTTCAAGATTATATATATATATATTTTATTTAATTTTTAAAAAAAAAATTTTTTTGGGGGGGGGGGGGGTGTCCAACAATTATTTCTAATTGCTAAATGTCAGAATAATGTGTGAGAGATTGAGATTTTTTGAGATTTGTATTACTTTCTTCAAAGACAGATGTTTACATACACTAAGGTTACTATGCCTTTAAAGTATTTGGGAAATCCCAGATGATAATGTAATGGCAATGAAAGCTCCTGATAGGTTAACGAACACCACTTTAGTTTATTGGAGGCACACCTTGGGATAAATTTAACACCTCAAACACACTGCTTCCTTTTGTAACATCATGGGAAAATGAAAAAAAAATCAGCCAAGCTATCAGGAGGAGAATTGTGGACCTCCACAAGACTGGTTCATCCTTGGGTACATTTACCAGATGTCTGAAGGTGCCACGTTCATCTGTTCAAACCATTTTACACAAGTATAAACATCCTTGGAATGTCCAGTCATCATATCGCTCAGGAAGGATATGTTTTCTGTGTTCCAGAGAAGAACGTGTTTTGGTGCGGAATGTGCATATCAACCCCAGAACAAAAGCAAAAGACTTTGTGAAGATGCTGCTGAAGCTGGTAACACCATCGCTACTGTGTGTTTTGCTGCAGGAGAGACTGGTGCACTTCACAAAATAGATGCATCATGAAAAAAGAACAGTATGTGGAAATATTGAAGCAGCATCAGCCAGGAAGTTAAAGCTTGGGCATAAATGGGTTTTCCAAATGGACAATCACCCTAAGCAAACTGGTTACAAAGTGGCTTAAGAACAAAGTCAATGTTTTTGAGTGGCCATCACAAAGCCCTAATCTCAATCCCATAGAAAATTTGTGGGCAGAGCTGAAAAGACATGTGAGAGCAAGGCGGCCTACAAACCTGACACAGTTACACCAGTTCTGTCAGAAGCACATTTGTAATGTCAGACACTGATGTTGAATGAGAAGGCCCGGCCACAGTTTCCGCTCCAATTCATCCCATAATTCTATTTGGCTGAGGTCAGGACTCTGTTCTTCCATACCAAACTCATTCATCAATGTCTTTATGGACCTTGCTTTGTGCTCTGGTCATGTTGGAACAGGAAGGGGCCATCCCCAAACTGTTTCAACAAAGTTGAGAGCATGAAATTGTCCAAAATTGTTTGTTGTGATGAAGCAGTTTCACTGGAACTAAGGTTCCAAGTCCAGCTCCTGAAAAACAACCCTACACCACAATCCCCCCTCCATCAAACTTTACAATTGGCACAATGCAGTCAGACAAGTACTGTTTTCCTAGCAACTGTGAAACCCAGACTCATTCATCACTCCAGAGAACATGTCTCCTCTGCTCTAGAGTCTAGTGGTGGCACGTTACACTCCTGCATCCGATGCTTTGCATTGCACTTGATGATGTATGGCTTGGATGCAGCTCTTTGGCTATGGAAACCCATTCCTTGAAGCTCTCTTGGCACTGTTTTTGAGCTGAAGGCCACATGGAGTTTACATGCCCGAACACTTCATGAGTTGCTGTTGCTCCCAGTCACTTCCACTTTGTTATAATACCACTGACAGTTGACTGTGGAATATTTTGTAGGAAGGAAATTTCACAAATGGACATGGATCTTATCACAGTACCACACTGGAATTCACAGAGTACCTGAGAATGACCTATTCTTTCACAAATGTTTGTAGAAGCAGTCTGCTGCCTAGGTGCTTGAAATTACACACCTGTGGACATGGAAGTGATAGAAACACATGAATTTAATTATTTTGATGGGTAATTGAATACTATTGGCAATATAGAGTATATCCCTGGGAAAAATCAGTTTCTGAGTTTTAACCACCTGAGACACTGAACCCACGCACACACAAGCAAAACAAAGAGTGCTGTGAGCAGAGAGCACACACACTAGGAGGCAGTGGGCACATTTTTTGTTTCACGTGGTGCACAGTGTTGTTTTCCACATTTCATGTGCATGGATTATATTTTCCTGTTACATGTATTGTGCTATTATAATGTATATAATTTGGTATATAATATGTATATGGTCTGCAAGCTGGAGCTGTCCACTGCTCGGCACTATATTATTTATTTATTTATAAATACATATCGGTAGATACATACATGTTCTTTAGAAATGTTAACGTACAGTTTCAGACGGACCAACAAGTTTTTTTTTATTTATTTCGTGGTTTTTAGCGCCCCCGTGTGGTAATCTTGTTAGTCTGAGGAAAGTGCTTTGCACGCGGTAAAAAAGTTTTTGAACCAATCGATACGTCAGCGTCGATCCAGACATGAGGTTTATTTTCTGAGTTCTGTATGAAAGAGACCGAGAACGTTCATTTGTTATTGTTTATTTCTTTATTTTTAAATCTGATTACAGGCAATAAATAGTAAATTACAATGTTTACGCTTTATCCCCACAATCTATAATGTATAATCATAATTTTCCCACAAAGGAAACATTAAAATACTGCTAATACTAAATCGATTTATGTTTCCCACCCATATTCTGACGTCCCGCCTCCCTACGTTAAGATTGGCTGATAGTTTGAACTTCCTGGATTGTGATTAACCAATAAGCCTCCCTCGAACGGACAGTCGTTAACTTTGAACCAATCACAGTCCAAGATGCGGGGCGTGTCCGAATACTGGTGGGATTCATTTCAATAAGTGCTGTGTCACAAACTGTCAGCGATTTACCTGTTGTGGAATAACAAAAGGTTGCTAGTGACACCCACACCCAACGTTGACATGATAGGTGTTTTTAAACGAAGGTTGGTTTCGAGCTGCTGGAGTAGTCTCAGCGCAGACGCAAAATAAGGATAATAATCTTATCGGGAGCAGCACGGGGAAACCTCACTGGTGCGTAAGCGTAACGCAGGTTATTGCAGAATCTCCGATCTTCAAGTAGTAATGTAACGGAAGTAACG
Source organism: Lepidarchus adonis (assembly GCA_037576955.1). Classification (NCBI taxonomy): domain Eukaryota; kingdom Metazoa; phylum Chordata; class Actinopteri; order Characiformes; family Lepidarchidae; genus Lepidarchus; species Lepidarchus adonis. Next base: position 22,321,386 of record JBBIGC010000001.1, read on the forward strand.
CTGAGATATGTTATAAGGATCGAAGATTTGTTTTGCGCTGTTGACGCAGCTTGTGTAGCTAAACTGCTTTGGTGATTATGCACGTGTTTGATAGATTACATATCAACAACGTTGTCGTTTTTACATCTTAACATTGGTGTTTATGGGAGAGGTAATTGCTGAGAGCAGCCAGTGATGTGTACCGAGCTACAGCGCACTGATACACTGCTAAAACTCAAACCCCTCCACCCTTGTCCTCTCATTTTTTCTCTCAGATCAGCTATACTGGTTTGGTTTGTAGGAGAAGCTGTTGAACTTCCCAGTCCGTTTTGTTGTTTGTTCCTACTCCATAAATCTCACAGAAACGGGTAATTATGGGTTTTATTATTGCATACAATTATAATACTGGAAGTCTTCATTACTGCTAATTCACATTCATTCAACAGGTGAGGGGAAGCAAACATTTATTACAGAACCTCCATGGTGGTATACAGAGATCAGCTATAACATTAACACCACGTAAAGTGAATAACATTGACTCTCTAGTTATTTGATTACAATGGCACATGTTAGTGGTGCAGCTAATATTAGGCATATGGTGTTAATGTTGATCTATTAATTGGCCTGTGTATATACAGTGCACTCCTGATTAAGATGTGTTAAAAGCCTTAAAATAAATTACATTTTTATTGCAGAAGCATACTCTCACACTGACAGTTGTAGAAAAATTTTACCTTCAAAAAAATCCCTGAGAAATAATTATTTTTCATAAACTTACCTGTTCCACAATTTATGGCAAGTCTGATGTTAATCCTTTGTACAAAACAGCACCTAATTGTCTCCTATAATGTTTCACAAGATGTGAGAATACAGAAAGAGGGATCTTCGGCCATTCTGCTTTGCTCAATCTCTCTAAATCATCCAGCGACCTGGGTCATCTCCAGCTCACTCCACAGGTTTTCAATGGGCTTGGACTGCATAAAATGTTTTTTTTTTTGTTAGTTTTTAAAAAAAATTTTATTCTATACCTTATAAAGTAGCTTGAAACTGTAAGGACAAATCGTTGATCATAGATTCCCTTTGTGCTGTGTGTGTAATACGATTGCTATGAACCCCACCCTTAATTCACTGGAACCTTTTGTGTCTTAGTTGGAACTTCCCTGGGATTAGTGGCTTCACCTACGCAATCTTCTTTTAATGCTAATGCACATTTCTGAGCCATGTTTTCTGTAGTTCCTTGTTAGACTTTCTTGTTTTGTTTGTCAAGTTTCAGCTTTTTTTTGAGCTGCTTGTTGTGAAGTTCCTCAGCAGTTCCGAGGTATCAGATTGCTCCTGTATTATTTAGTTCATTTTCACAAAAACTGATTCTACATCAGTCCTGATCCTGAGGTTGTTTGTGAATACAGAGGCTCATATTTACACCTAGATGTTGGTCTAAGATCAGATTTCTCCCATGTCTTAGTCACAGAAACGTTCATGCAGTACTTGGGGTTTCATTCTCTTACACTTGTTTCAAATGCTGAGTTTGTCATTGGTACAGGTTGATATGAGTATGGGGACAACACACAGTCATGAGGTCACAGAAGCGGTGTGTCTGGAGTCAGACCTGCAGGACGGACAGTAATGTCACTATATTATCACATTTTTAATATATAATAACATTAATCTGTTCTCAGACATTTTTTTTCCATAATGCTTTAGTACATTGTATTTGGTCCTTTCCATTTTACTAGTATATTTATTTATGAAAGAATGTCTGGTTTTGCGTAACAGAATGAAAGAAGTGGAGGTCAAACAGCACAAAATTCTTCTGGTTCGTAATGAGGGCAAGTTCAGCGCAGTGGGTAGTCTGTGTACTCACTATGGAGCTCCGCTAATTAAGGGTAAGTGAACCTTCTGCTTGGCTGAATAGATCCTTTTGCAAACACTATAGACCACACCATTCAAAATTAATCAGCGCTACTTTATATCATACCTATCATTTAAAGTAAAATTAAAGGCTCTAATGTTTCATAGTAATTTTGTCAGGTGTGTGTGTGTGTGTGTGTGTGTGAAGTTAAACTTCATACACTTCTAGCTAGTTTTATTAGTGCTGTAAGTTCATTGCATTTTTTGTTAACAGGGGCTTTGGTGGGAAACAGAGTTAGGTGCCCTTGGCATGGAGCTTGCTTTAACACTATGACTGGAGATATTGAGGAATTTCCAGGCTTAGACTCTTTGCCCACATACAAGGTAAGACTGTAAGAAACTTTTGAATGTTGTAATGCCTTTCTTGTATATCCCAAATAAATTCCTCCTTTTCATTTACTTTCTTTTGTTTTTAAGGTAAAAGTTGAAAAAGGTAATGTTTATGTCACAGCAAATAAACAGGTAAGTTTATTACTTTTTATTTGTTTTTGCCAACTGTCACATTGCGTCACACATACAGAACATAAACAGTAATTATGGTGTTGTATTACCTCTTACGTTTTAATGCTAGAACATGAACAAGCGTGTAAAAGAAATGAGCTGCAGAGTGCCAGGAGTCTGCCACATAGTGCTTCTGATTGGAGGAGGTGAGACCAACACTCCTTCTTCTGTGCTTCTTTATCAGGTCCATATTAACGTAAAAAAAAAAGGTTTTCTTTCACAAACTCCTGGGAGTTGGCTCACTCCCATTTCTGTCCACTGTCCTTTTATGTTACTTAGCAACAAAAGATAATCCTGTTGTATATGGAATGAAATAAATCATAGTTGGGTAGCAATTAATATCACTGCAAACAGTGCAACATGGCAAACACTGCTTGCTTGAAAGGTTGGCGTCAGGATTCAGCTTTGATCTCTTCCATACTGTTATGGGTGCAATACGTTGTACAGTAGGGAAAACTGTTTTAACACAGTTTGTGCTGCCTTATTAGTTTCAACTTCAAATAATAAAGTTAACATAATGTAAATCACAGAATTATGTCATATGTTATGTTTAAAGTTCAGTTATATCAGTTGAGGCCCAACTTTTTAAAGTTAAAATCCCATTTATTTTACTATGTAAATGTCTATACTTTTCTAATACTGTAGTACTTCTTCTACAATTACATTTACATGATTAATGTGCGGTAACACTGTTTTAACTGTTTGTATTTGCTTATATTCTGTCATTATTGTACATTCAGGTCCAGCCTCTTTGCAATGTGCAGAGACCCTTCGACAAAACAACTATGGTGGGCGAATTATAATGGTCACCAAAGATGAGCAGCTACCTCTTGACAAGACCAAACTTAGTAAGGTGAGAATGAATAATAATAATGATAATAATAATAATAATAATAATTTGTTATTATTATTATTATTATTATTATTATTATTATTATTCAGTGCTCAAAAAGTTGACAAAAAGCAACACTGAAATGCAAAAATTGTTAGGCTCACTTTTCTTCAAATCCTTCATCATATGTGTAAACGTCATGGTCTTCACCAAACAACTCGATGTAAAACACCGGTATAGCTCATGGATATTTTTGTACATTCTCAAAAAGAAAACAAAATACAACATGACCAAAAAGGGTAAAAGCTTTAAACATAAAATACGATATGAGAATATTAAAAGATAGAGTGAACATTATAAGATAAAATATAAAATACAATAAAATTAGCATAAGAAAAATAAAATGGGTAAAATTGGAACGGCTTATATAATATTAATAGAGATTATGAATCACACTGTGTTAAAAGCTATGATGTAAAAGTGAGTCTTAAGAATGGATTTAGAAGATCCCAGTGTCCAAGCAGATCTAAGGTTATAAAGGTAGACTGTTCCAGAGTCTGGAAGGCTCAGTCATCTCTTGTCTTTTGGGTTCCCAGTGAGCAGATGGGCTGCACCCTTCTGCACCCTTCTGCACCCTTCTGCACCCTTCTGCACCCTTCTGCACCCTTCTGCACCGTTCTGCACCAGCTGCAGGCAATTAATTTGTGCTTTGTCAATCCCTAAATACAAGGAATCGCAGTAGTATAAATGAGAAGTTATAAAAGAGTGTCTCCCCCCCCTTTTTGGGGAGAGATAGCCTTTAACCTTAGCTATAAGTCTGAGCTGGTAGAGGCTCTTCTTTACAACTGAACTAAACTGTTTGTCAAACTTAAAATTGCTGTCAAAATTATGCCAAGGTTTTTAATGGATGAGTGGAGAATGGGGGACAAGGGACCCATGAAACCAGGAGGATGATCAGCATAGCTATTCCCAAATAAAATTATTTTTTTTATCACTTTTTATCATTGAGACTAAGGAAGTTGTGGCTCATCCATGATTTTACTTCACTCAGGCAATTGAGCAAGAGCTGGATAGAGTCATTCCAGTTTATCTTTAAGGGCAGGCAGATTTGCAGGTCGTCAGCAAAACAATGGAAGGAGATATTTTATTTCTTAAAAATAGATCATAAAGACAGCAGTTAAAGAGAGATAAGAGTGGGGCCCAAGATTGAGCCTTGGGGAACCCCAGAGGTGCAGGGAGCTTTAACTAGGGAGAAGTCACCCTGTTGCACTGAAAAACTGCTGAACCTGGATTCGCAGCGAAAGCAATGACCTGGAGCTTAAATTCTGCAGTGTAAGACTTGCGTTGCGGCATAATATGTAAATTAAATGTTTTATTAATTTAATTGTTCAAGTACAGTGTAATGTCTCTACCGGTATAGATTTGCAACCGCCTCCAGGGGCCAAATTAGATGCTTTTAGTTCAGATTGGTAAATTCAGTAATAACAGAGAGTTTTAAAACATAAATGAGCATTTTCTGCAGCTTATAGAATGGGGCAGACTATTATTGGGGAAATACATTATTCCTGGGGGTAAGTGGAGAGTTTGTAGTAACTTTAATTTTGTACTTTTGTGAAGCTTTTAAACATTTATAATTATCTACCATAGGCGATGAATATAGAGAGTGAAAAACTTCTCCTTCGTCCAAGTGAATTCCTCCAACAATATGGCATTGAAGTGTGGAAAGAAAAGGAAGTAAGTAGAAAACCTTCAACAAAAATCCTCTGGATTTTACAAAAGCACTAAATGAACATGGTGAGAGAACACTGGGTGGAAATCATGATGTTCTTCAAACTCACTGATTATTTTCTTTACAGGTGGTGTCTGTGAACACAGAGGAGAAAACTGTGGCTTTTAATGATGGCACCACTCAACACTATGATCAGCTCTTGATTGCAACAGGAGCTGGGTCAGTTTCTTTCATTGTGCATTTGTTGTCATTGTTTTCTCTGTAGGTAATGATTACTGGCTGCTCCTCTTATCCTGTAGTGCTAGACCCATGCAATGTCCTGGTGCTGAGATGGAGAATGTGAAACTCTTGGAGAATTATAAAGATGCTGCTGCCATTTATCAGATGAGCATGGGTAAAAAGGCAGTCGTTGTTGGAACATCATTCATAGGTTTGGATACTTTTTATGATTTTCCCTTATTTTCCATTAAAATAAATAAATAATATATTCCATCTTCTAAAATGAACATTTTCTTTAACCAAGGAATGGAAGTTGCAGCATACCTGTCTGACAAAGCAGCCAGTGTAACTGTAGTGGGCAAGTCTGAATTTCCATATCAGTTTTCTCTAGGACCAGAAATTGGGAAAATGACTATGAAGGTCAGAGTCTTTTTTTTGTTTTTTTGTCTGATTGCTTTGCTGTGAAACGTACTTCGTACATATAGTAAAACTCTTCTGCTTAAAGATGCTGGAGGAGAAGAATGTGAAACTCTACATGAGCAATGGTGTAGCTGAGATGCGAGGTGAAAATGGACGGGTAAGGCCTTAACAGCATTTCAAAAAACACTGTTGGTGCCTCAAAAGGTTTATTGTGGTTCTAATAAATACTTGTTTTTGCAGGTGAAGGAAATTGTACTACAAAATGGAGAGGTCTTGCCTGTAGATGTTGTAATAGTGGGAATTGGTAAGTAAAATAATACTTCATAATAGTCTTCGGTAGGATGGGCCAGTGTCTCTAACCAATTAGGGCTCATGGTTTAAAAAAAAAAAAAAAAAACTCCTCAGAAATGGTAACTGTAATAGGACTGCAACTATCAAATATTTTGGAATTTAGTTATTCTATTATTCTAAGTTATTTTATTATGTAATCAGATAAATCATACTTTTGTGTTTTTAAACACTTACATCAATAGCATGTTATGCATGAAATTGGCTGTTATTCCTCACGAAAATGTTAATATTCTAACTCCCTTTTATTAGATCAAATAGAGGAGTCATGTTTTGAGATGTAACTTCTCAGTGAGTGTGTACCGTGCATGCAATCATAAAAATATATGTTTCTGAAGAGGCTCCGAGCCGCTTGGAGAAGTACAGTTAATGAGATGATTCTTTCGGTTCAGGTGCTGCAGTATTGAGCATGTGCTCTTGTGGTGCCAGATCCATTTTACAGTGTACACACTTCACTACGTTATCCGCATGTACACATGTACAGTGTAAAATGTCCCTGCGCTTTAGACATTTTCTAGCCACCGGATCTTCACTTTCTGCCATTTTTGGCAGATATACAGCATGCTGTATAAGAGACATCTGGTGTGATGTAGGCACATGTTCACATGTATCTTTACATATTATTGTTGTTTTATACTGTTGTGCTTGAGTGACACCATCGCCTGGAATCAAATTCTTTTAATTTGTTCACTCACATACTCGCGATTCTGATTCTGATTCTGTGGCTGGCACTGTACAACGGGCTCTAGGTCCAAAGACCACTGGACACTTAGGCCTTGTCCACATGTTCGTCTGAATCAAGCATTTTTCTGATGTTCATAGCATCAGGTGAGCGCTGAGTAAATGCCCGCAGTGTTTCTGCATGTGTGAGTGAATCAGTCCGTCCACACGGGATTTGATGTTTGGCATTTCGGATTGCGTCAAAAATGCATGTCGTGTTCGTTTGGCGTCAATTTCTGCCAAAATTCCGATGAGCTATTGCCAGGAAAAAATTTTTTTTACTGTATGTTGTAAAATTTAACTTGATCAATAACATGAGGATTTTTAACATAAGGACATGAAGATTCAGCTCTAATAAAGTTAGAAATATTCTATACTGTGATTAGAAATTTATTGGAGCTTATTTTAAAAATCCTCCACATGTGGTGACGTTTTTTATGAGATAGATAGAGAGATAGAATGATGCCATATGCAGAGGATATTTATTTATTTATCGTGAATCCAATAGGATTAACCTGGGCTTCCTCATTACTGCCCCCACAACATTATAGCTTGAGCTGCCAGTTGACATTCAACAGAGACAAACCAAAAGCCGATGTAACGTCATACCGAAGTCAATCAAGCGCCACTACAAAAAGCCGCAGTCACTCAGAGTGTATTTATTTATCCCAAATTTGAACACTCGTGTGGACAAGGCCTTACTGTCTGCTGGCTGCAGCGTGTGTGGATGTTTGCCGACAAGCTGCACTTTCACTTCTGCAAAACTGGACACTGCACTAATTCACACAGACGTTCTAGGTTTAGCCAGTTAGCAGCCGTTCTAGTGTTAAATATTTGAAATGCAGTCTGAATGAAACAATGATACCGGAGCTGCGCAGTAGTCTACAAAGGGGGAGCGATAAAATAGCAGAGACATTTTAAATAGATGGACTTTGATGATATAAGCGAACTTAAGCGAAGCATTTTTTTGTAATCAAATCATTCGAGTTACTCAAGTAATCGTTTGAGCGCTAAAATTTAATATATACATCTTGTGTAGTTGTTTATAGAATATTACTATTTTAAAATGCCCCTTGTAAAAAAAAAAACTTCACATTTACATGTATCTTGTCCCTTTCTTGTCAGGTGTCATCCCAAACTCCCAGTTTCTGAAAGGGAGTATGGTGGAAGTTGACTCAAGAAATGCTGTAGTTGTTGATAAGGTATGTTATGTATGTTAATATCACATACAGTGTATACATGATAGTTTGCTAACAGTCATACTAAATATGTCTCAAATGTGTGTCTCTTTGCACTGAAGTTTATGAGAACCAACATTCCAGATGTCTTCGCTGCTGGAGATGTGGCATCCTTTCCTCTTTCTATTCTGGAGAATAAACGAGTCCAGATTGGACACTGGCAACTAGCACAAGCACATGGTAAGGCAAATAAGATGGTAAGGCAACAGTAACAGCACAAACCATGAGGAACAGAAAGGGAGAAATTTCATTTCTGTTTTTATTTAATTGTAGGAAGGGTTGCTGCTTTAAACATGCTACAGAAACAGACAGAAGTCAACTCTGTTCCATACTTTTGGACTATGCTGCTGGGAAAAAGTATTCGATATGCAGGTGACCAATAGTAATGAGTTTTACTTTCTAAAAAATTTGCCAATTTTTTTACTGACTATAGTTTATAGACTAAATTAATCATTCTGTTTTTTTCCTTTGTTTGTTTGGTTTTTTTGCAAGGTTATGCTGAAGGCTACACTGACATTATTTTTAAAGGAAGTGTGGATGAGAGAAAGTTTCTTGCATTTTATATAAAGTAATTACACATTATTATTCATTAAAATAACTTAACACGTACATCAAAAGTGTGGTTAAATATCAGTTGGCTCCTTGTCCATATATACTGCACTGCATTTGTCATGAAATAATGACTTAACATGTCTTTAATCCCCTCAGAATACTATATGTCTTCATATGGTATATTTAGTGTATCATTTGCAAAAAACCCACTTTCGTGACCAATGTAGTGTATTGTATGGGGACTATTGAGTCATTTAGATTCAGCCAGTGATGTACGTCTTATGACTGCAATCATACTTTCATCTTTTTATATCCAGGGGTGAGGAAGTTGTAGCAGCAGCTAGCTTAAACTTTGACCCTGCTGTTTCAAGCGTTGCAGAAATAATGGCAACAGGAAAGAAAATCACAAAATCACAAGCCGAGTAAGTGTACCAATTTACTTAATTTAAGTGGATAGCTCAGATGGCCTACATTTACAGTAGTGTGAAAGTGTTTGGCCCCATCCTGATTTGTTATATTTTCATGTTTGTTATATTTAAATGTTTCAGATCGTCAAACAAATTTAAATATTATTAAAAGACAACACAAGTGAACACAAAATGTGTTTTTAAGTGAAAGATTTTATTACTAAAGGGGGGGGGCTCCAAACTTACATGGCCCTGTGTGATAAAACACAACAGTGGTTCATCACACCTGAGTTCAATATCTGTAGCCACACCCAAGCCTGATTACTGCCATATCTGTTCTCAATCAAGAAATCACTTAAATAAGACCTGCCTGACAAAGTGGGTTATAAGGCCATTTCTAAAGCTTTGGGACTCCAGCGAGCCACAGTGAGAGGTAACATGGAACAGTGGTGAACCTTCTAAGGAGTGGAAGGTTCAAAATTACCCCAAGAGTGCAGCGATGACCCACAACATCATCCAAAGATCTTCAGACCTCACTTGCCAGGGTTAAGGTCAGACTGTGCAAAAATTGCCGAGTGCCAAGATGAAAACCAGCAAAAAGAACATTAGTGCTCAATTCAATTTTGCCAGAAAACATCTTGATCATCCCCAAGACTTTCGGGGAAAATACTCTGGACTGACAAGACAAAACGTTTTGGAAAGGTGTGTGTCCCATTACATCTGGCGTAGAACACTGCATTTCAGAAAAAAGAACATCATACCAACAGTAAAATATGGTGGTGGGAGTGTGATGGTCTGGGTTCTGCTGTCTACCAAAAACTCCTGAAGAAGAATGTGTGGCCATCTGTTTGTGACTTCAAGCTGAAATAAACTTGGGTTCTGCAGAAGGACAATGATCCAAAACACACCAGCAAGTCCACCTCTGATTGGCTGAAGAAAAACAAAATGAAGGCTTTGGAGTGGCCTTGTCAAAGTCCTTAAAAGAGTAGTTCATGCTCAAAAACCTTCCAATGTGGCTGAACTACAATAATTCTGCAAAGATGGGTAAAAATTCCTCCACAGTGCTATAAAAGACTCATTGCAGGTTATTAGGTTTAGGGGGCAATCACTTTGTCACACAGGATCCTGTAGGTTTGGATATTTTTTCTCCCATAATAATAAAATCCATTACTTAAACGCATTTTGTGTTTACTTGTGTTGCCTTTGACTAATATTTAAGTTTGTTTGATGATCTGAAACAATTAAGTGTGACAAACATGGAAAATATAAGAAATCAGGAAGGAGGCATATTGTATATGCAATAGTGTTCAAAGATTGGAATAACAGTAGAAAATCAATTTTGTTGCAGATACACTGGGGCAAAAAGTATTAGGCAGCCACTGATTCTGCAAGTTGTCCCACCTTAAAAGATAAGCGAGGTCTGTAATGTTCATTATAGGTTTACTTCAACTGTGAGAGACAGAATGTAAAAAAAAACAGGAAATCACATTGTATGATTTTTAAATCATTGATTTGTATAATGGTGCAGAAAATAAGTATTTGGTCAATAACAAAAGTTCACCTCAATACTTTGTAACGTTTCCTGTAGGTCTTCACCAGGTTTGCACACACTGTAGCTTTTGGCCCATTTTTCCATGCAGATCTTCTCTGGAGCTGTGATGTTTTGGGGCTATTGCTGGGCAACACAGATGTTCAACTCCCTCCATGGATTCTGTATTGGATTGAGGTCCGGAGACTGTCTAGGCCACTCTTGCAGCCACTCTTTTGTTGCCCGGCCGGTGTGTTTGGGATCATTGTCATGCTGGAAGATCCAGCCACATTTCATCTTCAGTGCGCTCACTGATGGAAGGAGGTTTTTCCCACTATACATGGCCCCATTCATCCTTTCCTTAATACGGATCAGTCATCCCGTCCCCTTTGCAGAAAAGCAGCCCCAAAGCATAAAGTTTCCACCCCCATGATTAACAGTGGGTATGGTGTTCTTTGGATGCAACTCAGCATTCTTCCCCCTCCAAACAAAGTGAGTGGCGTTTATACAAAATAGTACTTTTTTGGTCTCATCTGACCACATAACATTCTCCAAATCCTCCTCTGGATCAACCAGATGGTCTCTGGCAAACTTTAGATGGCCATGGACATGTTCCGGTTTAAGCAGGATTTTAATCCATGACAATGTAGTGCGTTACTAATAGTAACCTTTGTTACTCTCCCAGCTGTCAAGTCAAGTCAAATTTATTTATACAGCGCTTTTTACAACTGACGTTGTTGCAAAGCAGCTTTACAGAGTTTATAGAATCCGTGTCCGAGCCCCAAATGAGCAAGCAAAGCGACAGTGGCAAGGAAAAACTCCCTAAATAGGAAGAAACCTTGAGAGGAACCAAGGCTCAGAAGGGGAACCCATCCTCCCAGCTGTCTTCAGGTCATTGGCCAGTTTCCCCCGTGTTGTTCCCCTGGGCTGTTTCCTCACTGTTTGCGAGATCATTTGTACCCCATGAAGTGAGATCTTGCATGGAGCCCCAGGTTGAGGAAGAATGTCGGTGATCTTGTATTTAGTCAATTTTCTAATAATTGCTTTTTTTGTAAATGGGCTCATCCCAGTCTTGTGCAGGTGCACAATCTTGTCCCTGGTGTTGTTAAACAGCTCTCTGGTCTTGGCCATGGTGTAGGCTATTTTCTGCACCGTTATACTAATAAATTCTTTAAAAAATCAAACAATGTGATTTCCTGATTTTTATTTTTTTTTTACATTCTGTGTGTCACAGTTGAAGTGTACCTATAATGAACATTACAGACCTCTCCTCTTTTTAAGTGAGACAAGAATCGGTGGCTGCCAAATACTTTTTTGCCTCACTGTATATGTATACAGCCTTTTTTCTTTTTCTTTATTTACCTTTTTCATGTCATAGTTTCTTATTGTTCCAAAAACTTTGTAAACTGCAAATAAACCACAGACTAGTTGTTGTGGTTTAGGACACATTATGACAGTTTATTTAAAAAAAAATATCACTGTATAACTAAACACTGCAGAAAAACTGACCATAAATTCAAAGAAAACTAAGTCAAGATTTGTCCTCATTGCAGCAGTGTGAATACCAGCCCTGGCATTATCTTGAAATGCATGTATTTGTGAAGTTATGTTTATATTTATAGCTCAAAGTAATCCATACTGTACCCAAAAACACTTCCACAGGTTTGCAGTACTTTAGACTGAGAGATCGATTGGGAGATTAGCAATATCTGCTTGCAGCACTAAACTTAAGAGGAAAAAAATTGTTGTGCTTAAGGGTACATCAACAAGATATATATTTTCTGCATAACTATTATTGTTTTAGTTATAAATACCAGTACTAGGCAGCTATATCATGAGTCAGTTTAAAAAAAAAGTACATAGTAGCTTGGAGAACTGCAGACAGATTATTCTGTGAAAACTGCAGTTTTCACCTTATGCTTTTGCTTGATATCTAAGCACAGAATATCAAACTTTATAAGTCATACAACATGTTATATGGTTTCACAGATCAGATGACCTTGGATGGTTACAGCTTCCTTAGAGCAAACCTCTGCACCACTGAGGACGGCAAAATGTACCTTTATTGGGTCAGAGGAAACATGTATGCTTTACATTTGTACCTGATACATGATCTTGATCTTTTGATCATCAGCATTACTTTGAATTGAAGAACATTCAATGTTTTTTATTGGGCTCAGTGGAACTAAGTATCAGAACTATCTCATCACTAATCAAAGTACTTGTATATCTTTCATAAAATGTTGGAAATTTTGTTGAAAAATGTTGTACTGAATTATCTTCCTCCATCACAAGCTTGTAGTATAGTACCTGGCAATTCCACTCTGAATTCAACCTTATTCCTCTTCTTTGTTTAGATTTTTTTGGTCATTGTTATTGTGTTGTTAAACTTTTGTGGAATCTTTTTGGGTTCTTTTGCTATTGCATATTCTTTTTTTACCACTTTCTCATATTACATGTATTTAAAAATTAATATTCTATGCATTATCCTCAGGTAAACCTTTGTGGTTGTGTTTAGAGTTATTTGAATTAGGAAGCAGAATAAGAAATAAAGGTTTATGGGTAAATACAGTTCAAGTGTTGTCCTGTATTTGAAATGCACCAGGGTGGGGGGCTGCGTGAAACGCTATTTCAATACACTGTGTACTGTGTATATGGCTGTATTGACAATAAAAACCTCTTGAATCTTGAATCTTGAATCTGTATGACAGTCCAGAATGCAGTGAATATGTTCTGTAACATTTGCAGAGTTGTCTGTAGTTTTAATGTGTATGTGCTGTCATTATATCACATGTAAATATCCCATAATACTATATACACCAACTGATTAGTGATCGGAGCGATTACAAAATAATAATAATGATCAAGGATGAGTACAATAACGTTAACCACAGGGAAATACAATATGACTGACGTGGTTTAGTGAAATGTTAGTGTGTGGTCCTATTTCAGCATCAGTGTCCAGCCCTGTTGAGTAGTTTTCTACTTTAAACTCACTCACTAAACCTGGAAATTAACAGGCGAGTCGAACCACGGGTGTCTGAGAAGGGAAATCACTAACCTGTAATTTCCACCCTCCAGTATTGGAGTTGGCCACCTCTGTGTACGAAGCCTGTGGTAATGTTTTTACACACCAATCTTTTTTAAACATTTATTATTATTATTGTTTTAATAATAATAATTATTATTATTATCAGAAGTACACTTGGAATCTATACAGATTCCTGCAAAATTGTATTATTTAGTGTGTTTATTTTCACGAATTGTGGATGATGAACTATAGTCAGCTGCCGACAGTCAATGTTTGTTTACCCACAAACTGCCCAATTATAGTAGATGCTTTTAATAAAACTGCCAATGAGTCAGCGCCAGGTTGGTACAACTAATAAACTGCATTTCTGTAACTACAAAATATGTATCTTTTAGTTTGTGTCCATTATCATATATTTACAACATTTGTATCCAGGACTGCCCCCTTTGTCCTCCTTCCAGCAGAGAAAGCAACTTCTTGTATAAGTGACATTTCTGATGTGACACTGCCGCTGTAAGTAACCACCAAGCAGGTAATTTTACAATTGTTCCATAAAAATGGGTGCCAAGCATGGCATAATTCCTTTGATGCAGGATGCAGATGCCAGCTAGTCCTCCTGCAAGGTCTATAACACGCTGGGCATCACAGGAGCCAACAGCTGAAAGTCCACCAGGATGTTCCCAGAGACAACTGCAATTGTCTTGGGTGGTTGTGCATTAGAAGATGTGGGGAAATGGTGCATCTTAAGCACAAGATGGGGCTTGATCGACCCTCTCTGGTGCCCTGGGTGAGTGTGTATGATACTGATGGACCCAAAACACCCTTTGACTCTTCGATAACATCATTAGTGATGGCTCTGAACTAAAGATAGTTGTTTCAATACCAATGTCTCATTAGTCAGAGCATTATTGTAATGTAGGTACCCGCATCCATGCTGTGTTTAAGACAATTCAATTCAGACATGATTAGCTGCCTTCCTGCCAATGTAGGCATTGTAAGACTGTGTTTTAAACATACAGTCTTATGCAAGATTTTGGTGACTTTGTATTTGAAAAGATGTTAACACAATCTCTCTAGACATGGAAAAAATAAGCAATATTGTCAGCAAACATTAAAGCATGGTTACTTTTTATGCCATAAATTGAACAAAAAATAAAAACATTATTTGGGCACCCTAAAATTCCAGTTCTCTAAATCTTTTTTACAAGGTTTTTAGGCCTTAATCAGCTTGTTAGATCTGATGCATGACAACAGCTGTCATTAGTAAATATCAGCTGGTGCCAATTTCAAAGCTTTACAAATATATACTATTAATACTCTGACTCTTTAAACCTTGTGCACACACTCAACAACCATGGGTTCCTCTAAGCAGCTTTGTAATTATGAAAATGAAAGTTATTGATGCCCACAATGCAGCAGAAGGCTACAAGAAGATAGACAGCAAAGTGTTGTCAGCTTACAGTTTCCACAGTGAGAAATGTAATTAAGAGATGGCAGTTCAGGGGAACTGTGGAGGTCA
>JBBIGC010000001.1:22343898-22368205 GCA_037576955.1 Lepidarchus adonis
GTTTTTGTTTAATAACTCAAAATGTATTTATATTTCACTTCTGTAATTTTTTTCAGTAGAAAAAGCTCACAAAAAGAGATTTCCGATGATATATATAACTCAATTTTGACCAAAATGTCACTTATGCCCTTTTGGCTCTCAGCCCTCGATATTATTTAGTTCATTAATAGCATCTAAGCAAAATGCTTATGTCAGATTAAAGTCTGCTTTTTGCATTTATTTAAAAGACTTTAGAGAATTAAATAGCACACTGGCACTACACTTCTTCATTCTTATAAAAGGTTACTGATACTGGAAGAGTATGTATGGCATCCTTGGCTCATTAAGAAACGGACCTTGGAAATCTATCCACACTACAAGTGTGAGATGAAAATTCCACTCATAATTAAAGTCTCCTGTTGCATGATTAGGCCTCTAAGGTAACATGAGGAGTGCGTTTTAATGCGCCACCTGTCAGGGGTATGATAGTATCTCCTGCGGCAGGTGCCAGCTGCAGCAGATCCTCAGGATTGTCCTTCAGCTTGAGAAAGAGTTCAGCGCTGCTGCTGCTTAGCTCATCCTCAGGGTCCTCTACCTCCATTACGGTCAGATTCACCTTCTCTTTCTTCGGCCCACTGCGGGTTTGCTCCACAGAGAACACGGTTTCTGCCTGTTCCACTCCACTAGTAGAAAAATGAACAGATATTCAAACCTCAATGCAAATCATGGCAGATCTCTCCAGTTGGTTTAATCTGTGAGTCTCCCAGGAAGAAATCGAGTAAGCAGATGTGGGAAAGTGTTATGAAGTAAAGTAAAAGTACCAAAAGGAGTTTGTATACTAAAAATAATTGCAGCACTATGACAGTGTGGTTCAGTTCTGGAAAACAGAAGCTAGGGCTGAAATGGCCTCTGCTGCTTGAGACCCTTTATAGACTAATGTATTAATATTATCAGTGCTAACTATGCTGGTCTTAGGTACATTATTCCTATAACATAACTGGTGATTGGTTAATTACATGTACACACAACCAAAATCTAACAAATAATTGATCATCAAAAGTACCTGAGGATGAAGTTGAGGCAAACTATGGCCTCTGGATTGGAAGTCTTGCTGTTGTAAAGGATGGTGGCCTGGGTCTCTGTCCAGACGAAGCCACCATTCTTAGCTAGGAAGCGGTAGTGGCTGGTACACACCTGACCCTTGGAGAACACTACAGAGAGAACATATTGCAGTTGTTTTTCTGTTCACAGTTCAGAAGTTCTAGCTCTAGGTGGCCTATTTCGATTCACAAATTAAGTAAATTTGCCACTGTAAAGCTTTTACTGTCAATAAGGTCAAAAAATTGTTACTTACAGATATGCAAGCTTTTTGTCACATGATCAAAATCCAGGGCATGGAAAAACTCATAGGCTGACTGACCAATCAAATCATCAGGCTGGTATCCAACAAGTTCAGTCACCCTGTGGACACAGATGCTGATGAAATATTGCTTATGGAGGTGTGCATCACAGATATCAAATGTGTTCCAGCCCAATTTATAGAACAGGTGTCATGACCAAGCCTGTTTAAAGAAATGACTTGCTGTATGCATCCACTCTAACCACAAGAGTGCAGTGTTGAGCAGAGACAAGGGGCACGAGACTGCACTTATTTCAACCCTGGATTAAAGCGGTGTGTCTCTTTTTGTCTCATGCACTCATTCATCTACACACATACAAGGATGATCTTGTAGAGTACTGAACAAAGCAAATAAATAAAAGTATATATACTTTATATATATATATACATACACACACACATACATACACACAATAGAAGTAAAATTATACTTATTTGGTAACCTTTATATTAAGTATGATTATACTTAAACAATAGGAATAATCCAATTCATTTCAGGTTAATATTTCCATGAAAAAGTAGCAGCAGTAAATAATTTTTCACACAGAAACATTTTACAGAGTATACAGTGCATCCATCAGTGCATTATTCAAAAGAAACACTCTGTACATTTGCTAAATGGTCATCTGTTTTACAATAACAAAGAGGATATGTTCCATGAGGAAACAAAAATGGCTTCTGCACGTAGACTCAGCATAGTTATTCTTAGTGCCAAGTATGTGTACAGTGCAAGCATGCGAACACACACACCCCCACCCTCACCAGACTTGCCAGAGAGGTGAACGGAGTGCGTTTTGTCAGATAAACTCAGTTGACATCCAACCAAATGAGTTTAATATACCATTTTTAAGCACCATCAGAACACATCCCTACAGCCTCATTCACAAACGTACTTTAACAAAAAAATTTAGTAAATCAGTTATTTTAGACTGCCCTTGAATTTGTGATCAGGAACAAGGATTTTAATATCAATGTGTACCTTCCAGTAAAATACTTTTTATGAACGGCATGTGTCTGGAACATTACCAGTGAAAACGTGCAGATAAGATTTTAAATTTGAAAGCAATAAATGTTCTCACCGGCCATCACATTGTGTGAAGCTCAGGTCCATGTTGTGGCGGGACAGGAAAGTATTGCTATCTAGTGGGTACTCCACATAGCCTGGATGGGGAATGGGCTCACACAGCAGAGTGAGGTAACTCCCAGCAGGGGACGAGCTCTCCAGTTCACTGCTGAAGGTCTGCAAGTGACCAGTGCAGTGAAGCACCTGGGAAATTAAAGAGAACAGAAAAATTACAAAATCTGAAGTTTCTTGAAATTTAATTTTGTTCTGAGTAACTAATCATAGTAAATAAAATCAAATAAAGTTTTTTTTATCTTGTTCTGATACAATCATTGCAAATGAACCAGCAAACAGAACAACCTACTCTCCTTTACCACATACCCTAATCAGCCATTACATTACACCACCTGCCTAATATTGTGTAGGTCCCTCATGATGCCAAAACAGCTTTGAACAGTCTAAGATGGCGTGCTATGGTATTTGGCACCAATATCTTAGCAACAGATCCTTTAAGTCCTGCAAGGCGGGGCTTTCCTCCAGCGTATCCAAACAAATGTTCCTCAAATGATTCCTGTACAGGTTTTGCATTGTAGTACGGACCATTATCATGTTGAAAGAGGACACTGTCATTATGGGAATACTGTTGCCATAAAGGGGAAAACTTGCTCTTCAAAGGGGGTCTGTGACAAATTAACATCCATATGAATGCCAGGACCCAAAGTTTCCAGCAGAGCATCACACTTCCTACAGTGGATCCGAATGCCATCTCTTCCCCAGTAAAGTATTGCACATCCTGGTATCCAGATGATGTGAAATAAGCGGTGATTCCTTAGACCAGAACACATTCTTGCAGGGTCCAGTTCATATGCCCATTGTAGGCGCCCTCGGCTAAGGACGTGCGCCAGCATGGGCACTCCAACCAGCCTGCGGCTACAGAGTCCCGTAAGCAGCAAGATGCCATACACTGTTCTTTCCATCTTAGTTTCCATCTTTCCAACAGTTGATCTTCAAACAGGTGCATATAATACACTTGTTACCTGTATTAATGGAACCTGTTTGAACTCATTATCTGTATAAAAAGACACCTGTTCACACCTTCGAACAGTCAAGACTCCAACTTCCACCATGGCCAAGACCAAAGAGTTGTCTAACAACACCAGGGACAAGATTGTACACCTGCACAGGACTGGGATGAGCCAATCTACAATAGGCAAACAGCTTTGTGAGATGAGATCAACTGCTGGAGCCATTATTAGAAAATTGAGTAAATACAAGATCACTGACAATCTATATTGACATGGGGCTCCTTGCAAGATCTCACCTCGTGGGGTACAAATGATTTTGACAACAGTGAGGAAACAGCCCAGAATCACACAGGGGGAACTGGTCAATGGTTTTGTGTTGGTCGTATGATTTTATTTTGTTGTTTTTATCCGCGACACCTTAAATGCTGGGCGAAAAAGGTTGGAGACCACTGCAATAGAGATTCTGTAGAGGGAGTTGAAAGTCTGCATGGAAGAATAGGACAAAATACCAGCTACAGTGTGTGCAAACCTTGTACAGGAAATCTCTCTCTCTTTTGAGACAACTTGCAGAATCAGTGGCTGCCAAAAACATTTTTGCCCCACTGTGTATGTGTGTGTGTGTATTAAGCCATTTTCGGAAAGGAAGTTAGTGTCCCATTCAGGCGGTATGTGACTACCTTCCAGGAGGCAGACTTGATGTTCACAGTTCTGCCTCGATTGGTGAGGGTACTCTTCATTCGCAAGAAGAAATTTCGCTCTGTAAATCTTTCTGCCTTCTTCTTACCAAGTCCTGCAAACATAAGAACACAACACATAAAACTTGTCAGTTTATAATGAATGAACCAGCAAGAGTGATTAGGCAGTCTGTATTAATGATGAGGCTCAACAAACTGTGCCTAAAGCTTATTTTACCTGATTTAGTGGTGAGGAGGTCTCTCAGCTCCTCTTCATCACAAGGGTGTACAAAATCATACACACTCTGTCCAAGCAGCTCCATCTAGATAATGATACATTGTTCAGAAAAAAGATTCTATATACACACTACCAGTCAAATGAACATACCAGTCAAATATATTTGTCATTTACTCAACAACAGACACAATCAGTCGGTTTATGGTTTAGATTAATGTTAGATGAACTAGGGGAAAGGGTGTTGAATGTAGGTTACACTATAGTGTTTCACATCCAATTACAATGTCACAAATCTTAAGTAAGAGATCCTCTGCTACACTAGCTGTCACCATCACGTTACTCTGAAGGCCAGTTAAAGTCATGCTGCATTTAATTTTGGACAGCAATAGAGTTCCAGCCTTCGTAACAAAGTGTCCTTGCCTATGAGAGGAGCTGACTATGTGATCCCACAGCAGGCCGGGAAGCATTCCAAGCCTCTTTGCACGCAAAGCAACACGATCCATTTAAAGAGGCAAAGGGCAGACCGCTGTGTTTACTTTATGTATTTATGCAAGTGGGATAGCTGACTCATTTCAGTACTACCACCATACATTGTAACCTATACATAATACATTCCACTGAGCATAGTTTCCACTTGCTCTAACCTGTGTGATGCCGATGTACTTGTTGACATTGTCAGAAAGGAACACCATGTCTCCTTCTTCAGTCATCACTAGAATAAAGCCAGATAGTGCCTGCAGGTAGAATGCATCTGTAGGATCCTCCTCTTCCTCAGTGTCTGGCTCTACCTTTGTTGTTGTTGCTGCAGGAAGTAAAAGAAGCCCAACAGTAAATTAAGGCACATGCACATACTTCTTAGCACCATCTTGTAGACTAAAAGAAGGGCCCAATATTCAATTAAACATTGATATATATTGAGATATGATGTATTAAGCCCCCCCCCCCACCTTTTTAAAATGGTCTAATCACTAAAAAGAAAAGAAACCCAAACCAACATTTTTTTTTTTAGACACAGCATATTCTGGAGCTTACGGGAATGGAAGAGTTGCCGTATGCGCAGGTAGCTGAGGGTCACTCTCATGATGGCAGCTTTGTCCAGGTGGGAGGTTACACGCCTTGCAAGAGGCAAAGAGTGAGCCAGTTCATAAAACACCTCCGTCTCCTGACTCCGTCTACAACGGGCTGCATCGCGTGAACGCACCTTCCGCAGGTCCGTGCTCGGCCTGCAAAAGAAAGTTGCAGAGGCATGAATGGAGCGGTTTAAAATAAAAACCAGGACAAACAGTTTTTGTTAGAAAATAAATATACGCAAATGGGTGTTTCACAAAGCAGAACTTTCTCAAATAACCACAGAACCATAGCTAGAAGGCAAGATTAAAACACACTGCTCAGTCAGACTGAAAGGCAAAACATGCTGCTTTCAGAGCTAATGAATTATCTACTTCAAGGCAGTTAGTAAAGAACCATTGACACGAACATGTGACCAGGAATAAAGCATCCTGAACTTTCTATGTGGTGGATTTCGAGACCAGGTTAATGCACAAAGCAAAGCCTGAACCCTTGGTCGTAGTTAAGTAAGAATTTTTCGCAGTATTAAAGTGACAAGGACACCGATGAATATTGCTATATGTGAACAGGTCTATGACATTTTATAACAACCTGCAGGCTCCCACTTACTTATTTCATTCATGCCTGTAAAACACAGCTTAAAAACAAATCTGTCCCTATTAAAACCTTGGATAACTGCAGAGAAGATGATTTTAACAAACCATTGAAGACATATAATATTATTTGCAGTTATGTCCATAGAATCACTGTGTACACTTCATTGTCTTGTCAGTGCCTTAAGTCAACACAAAAAAATTGCTCCTGTTTTCTATAGCTTTTGACAATCTGTGAAATGATTGCAGAATCTGTGCAGTCAGTTGCATAATAACTTTCACATTTCGCATGTGTTTAGATTTCTTTTTGTGAATTTTTAAGGTATTTCAGGCTTGGTATGTGTACCCATAATAACACAGTAACAAAGACCTTATGTGCATACCCTATATTAGTACAATGTTTTTTTTATTGGCCACAAAGTTGGTGCAAGAATTCTAGTTATATAAAAACCACCCCTACAATTACTCCCTTTCATACCAAAAAAACCCTAAATCAGTACAATTTTATTCTCAAAATAAACAGACAGCTTTAAACCCTAGGACTCATTCCAACCCACCCCCAAACAGAAGTGGGTTTTCCTCCAACTCCTTCTCTTCAGCAAAAGTGAGAGAAAAAGTGAAATTCCACTCAAAAAGCAATAAACCACAACCACTTCCCTTTCATGATTCTCAGTGTCAGGTCATTTTTCTTTCTGGTAATAATAAAAGTATATTTAAAGTAATGTAATGTGAGCTTTGTCAGTGAAAGAGGGACAGACATACACTTAGTAAAGGAGAGACCACTCCTGCCCTTCCCCCACAAGCCTCCAGCACATTGGTGAGGCTTTGTGTTGTTCAGGCGTCAGAGCCCATCCTCCAGTCTTATTTTTCCTTCCCTAAAAGGTTCAACTCTGACCCGAACAACTCACCCTGAAATTCCAGCTCAACTCTAAACATGTCTCAGGACTCAGAAGAAAAATTCTCTTAAAAATGGCATTTATATCTTACACAGACTTCAAGACTTAAGGAGCAAATGTCAGACTCCCCAAATCAAATCTCCTTTCCTATGAGAGAAAGCACAGAGAGTTTCCTGTTGGTTCATATTTCACTAAATGTTCCAGCATTAACATCCAATAGGAGAAGCCATGTGTGCAACACACTCGAAACAGCCTCACGTTTCATGTGCCGTGCAACTTATGGCCAAATGGTGTATTCTCACAAACATGACAAATAATAAAACCTAACCGAAAAATTTGCAAACAGCAGTAATGTCGCATTAGGGTTTAAAAAAAGACAAATTATTAAATAAAAAATTATTTAACATCTTGCTGTACCACAAGTGAACTCCAACTAACTTTATACGTTATATAAAAATCATCTGGGTCATGATTGTGACATTCAAATATGTATGAATATGGTGTTTTTATAAGAATTATTATTATTATTGGCTAAAACCAAATTTTTAATTCATGACACACTGGGCTGAAATCCAAAACTGCTGACAAATTAAACAGTTTACATAAAAAAATTGTTTACAGCATGAGATTCAAACCAGGGAATTCTATAAATCCCCCTATTCTTATTTATTATGTATTTATTACTTATTAATCGGTTCATTAGTAATTATTTCCATTTTGGGTTTGTATTTTTCTGGATAACAGATTTTTTTTTTCATTGGGAATTGTAGTCTTTTTGATACTTGAATCCAGTTATTATAGATCGCACAGATTACATCACTTGTCTTAAATTTCTCAGAGAAAGTAAATGAGTTCAGGACATTTTATCACATCTTTATGGCTTTAATCATTTGCCACGCAAGAGATCAAAGGCAAACAACGTTTTAATCACTAATTTTCATTTTCAACTTATTTGTAAAGTTTTAGATGGTGATACTGTGCAGAGAACTTTAATCTTCATTGTTTTTGTAATCAAAAATGTTGGGCTATCATTTGACAACCCAATGTGCCAATCTCTTTTTGGCAAAACAGACCAAAGTGACCATGTTAACTCACCAAAGCACAGGCTTGTAATAAAGCAAAAATGTAAAGCAACTTCCAACTAATAAATACCCCTTAAGCTTCTCCTAATAAACATCTCCACATTCCCGCAGTGCAGAGGTCAAATCACAAGAGGGGGCTCAATAACACCTGTGCTAAAGACATAAAAGCATTAAATGGTCGCAAATATTACTAAAACAAGAATAACAACCAAACTGGTTGAGCAAATGAACACCAACCAGTAACAAAGTTCATGTGTAGCTTCAGTTAGTGGTTACTAACAGCCACAATACTTTGGCACGACTGATCAAAATCCAACCCAAATGGGTCTGGGGTATTTCCTGACTAGTCCTAAGCTCCACCTTATTGTCTCCCTCCAAATTACTGCTGAGCAACTACCCATAGTTACCCAAGATATTCTATTCAGTGTTTCAGCAGTGCTGAGGTGCATTGTTTCTCTTTTTTACAGAATCATTATATTCATTTGGCTCTCAGATTACAAAGATTACATACAAAAACTAGTGCTGAAATATAAAAAGTATTAATTTCAGCGTGAACCAATTTGTATTTTGAGCCCACCCAAAATTTACAAGAACATTCACTTAAAAAAAACTAACCCTTGTGACCGGAATTGTCCACAATGGAGGTCAGCTGAACTGAAACAGCAAACCCCCGCACATGACCACTACACAACCTTTCTGCAGTCCTTATCTCTAAACTTTCTTCTTGGTTTTACTGGTTACAACGATTTAATTTCAAATTCAATTTTCAAGAGACAAATAATATAGCTAAAGATATTAAAAATCTCTACATTCCAGTTCCATTTTAATTTATTCCTAAACAGGAAGTGCATAAACAGGGTGACTTCTGCCTCCACTTCACACCCCATACTTGAGATTAGAGATTAAGGGACAAAATTAAATAATTGGACACAGAATCACAAACAAAAAGTAGAACACCCTCCAACACAGAACAAAATGCAACAAGTCACGAGGGGTTAACCAACCGAAGAACAGAACAATCAGATAAAGGGAAGTACCAGACTAAACAAGATCTAATAAACGCCATGATATGTAGCCTGGTGAACTGCGTTGGGGAAAAAAAATGACACTTTGGTCAGAGATGTGGCTGATTTAATCAGTTTTGTAAATCTTCCCTGCAGATTTTCTCATGTTCTAATAACCTACTTTTGTTATCATGAAATCAAAATGTGCCTACACTTCTGCCTGGGATGTAGAGCGTGATATCTAGTGTACAGATCGTACTGAGTGGGAGCGTCATAAACATTATAGTTGCACAAGATCTGATTTTGTGGAATAGTGCCTAAACAAAATATGTAAGCAGACGTCACAAATTACAGTTAAGACTGTTACTTAAGTCCAGAACACTAGATGTATCAGGGAAAACATTTGTTTAGACAATTTGGAAAAAAGACCAAAGAAGCATCTGATCTTCATCAACTTGTTCATGAACCAAAGTAAATAACTTATCACTGTATTACATTGTAGAAGCCAACATTTCAATAATGATTAACCAACAGTAATTCTGAAAGTGTACAGGACTTCTAGTGCTGTTTGGGGGACTGCTAAAAATGAAACTAAGCAATATATAGCCATGGGAAAAGCAATTTGAGAAGGTAATTTACACCTTAAAATCAAAATAAAACTCAAATTAACTGCAAATTACGTTTGAGTTGTTATGGCCTTCAGTTCAAGATGTAAGAAAAAAAAGTTCAAAAACTGTAAAATGGGTAAAGAACAAGATAAAAGGTAAGGAAAGCAGTTAAAAGGGTTAAAATATGTGACCCTAGAAGGTATTGGTCTATGACTCGAATAACTGAGAAAAAGCGAATAAGTGTAATAGCAAGGGCTTTCCCTATTGTTTTTTCTCGGGTTGTTCTCGTGCCCAGAAAGCTGGTTCATGGCGACCGTCCAGTTGGAGCAGACACAGTTCAGGAACACGGTGTTCAGAAGTGTTCTTCTGGCAGCATGCACTGACACAAATCTCCTCGTTTATTCAACACTCAGTCTGCGCATCATGCTCGATTGTCCTCTGTATACACACTCACTTGCGCCTAAAACTTTCTGGCGCCGATCCAGTGCAAATGTTGGGCTTGAATGTGCGTTTTGGTTTGTGAATGTGTGTGAGGGTTCAGCTGAGTTCATGTGTTCAGTGAGGAGTCTGCGCACAACAACACAAAGCTGCAGCGGTCGGTGTGTATCAAAGAACACAATGTACTCTGGAACAGTTTCGCCTCTGCATAACTATACACAGTACACAGCCCACTCCGTGGTAATGGACATACACCCAGACAGTACATACACACACGATAGATAAAGATGAACGAGAGACATGCTCGATATGATCAAATATTTAATATCATCTTTTTGTTCCGAGTTCATTCAGAGGCTCAGTTTTAATGCAGAAAGAAAAATGCTGCACACGGTGAATAAAGAACTATTTTAAAATGGTTAAAACCGCTGGCAGTCGTATTTTAAGATAATTTAAACACTGCCCCGAATTCAATAGCGCAGAAGCTGTTCTCTTCAGCGCTCCCTTCTGTGTGGTACAGTCTCATCCGCAGACAGGCCTTTGCTCGTTTTTGCATTGGCAACGCTAATATTTTTTTAAAGTGAGGTGTAAGATATACTATATATATATATAATCCTAAATATATTTTTATACATACAAAGTATGCAACAGCCATCTCGTTGTTGTGAGTAAATCACTGTAGTGCCGCAAAATGTGCAATAACCCAAGTTAGCCTTTTAGCTATAAGGAGCTAACTCTATGAAAATAGAGCTACTGTTTTCCTCTCTTCATAATTTATAATGACTTCGCTTCATGTAAATTTGTAGTGAAAAATAATCTAAAATGCTTACCTTTTAGGCTCAGAGTCCATCCTGAAAGCGTTTTATTATCCCACTATCAGTTCTGTGTTTAGGGGCTAATCCTGTGAGGGGAATGTAGCCGTTAGCTCCAGCTGGGTCTGTGGAGGCTTCGCCTTCAAGTTGTTTATCCCGATCGGGGAAGGCGGTGTTTAAGGAGAATGGAATCGCCGCGGAGGCATATCAAAATAAAAGTAGTCGTAAAAAAACACGAGCAGGAAAAATGTTTTAAACTTATTATTTCAAATATGGTTAGAAAATTGCATTATGTAATATATTACAAATGTGAAAGTTCATTTTATTGTAAATATTTAGCACACTTTCATGTTGTGATAGTTACTGGAAACAGTTTATGGAAACTGTTGTTTACAACAACAACTACAATAACAATGATGAAATGTTGATGGTGATGATGGTGATAATAATAATAGAAATTCAGATATTACAAAATGAAAAATAATCCATAGCGTTATTATACTACATTTGCCACCCAGCAAGCAAGTCAATAATTAATTTAATTAAATTGATGCAGAATAAATGTCAGACCACATAACCACAGATACTACTACTAGAAAATAGGATTATATTTATCAACAGAATTTTCAAAGCAGGTTTTTAAAGTTTAAAAACGATTGTCTTATAGATTGACATCAAGACGGGTTTGCTGTTCAGCTAAAAAAACTACATTTCCCATTTCCTCTCACCTTGTACTTATGACAATTTCCGGGTGAATGAAGCCTTTCCGCGCCTTTTCGCTTTATGTTTCTTTCGATGGTGTTGGCGATTTACCTTTCACATTTATAAAACAGTATAATGTTGATTTATACTAAATCTGTTCGTAACATGTTTGTGCCTACCATAATCTATTTTACGAAATAATAGACAACACTTTATAACTACAAAACTAGCACAAAAACATGTTGCTACCGTCGGATGTGGCAAGACTAGTTCTGGGTAAGTTCGGGCAGATATTTCTGGGCTACAGTATTGTTTTTTGACTGTTTATTTCTGTTGGCTAGCTTTGGCGACTTTATAATGATTCATTTTAACCTAGCTCGTGGTAGCTATCGATCTTTGTATTTGCAAATTGAAAACATGAAGTCTCGGTGCAGCCACCTTGGCTCTGGGATTATTTTTGATGAAGATTTGTCCATATTTCTTGAAGGATACCTTCAGCAGGAAGGACTGAGCGCCACAAGTCGTGCATTTATCCTGGAAAGCCCTAACCTGAGGGAATATGCTGAACACAGTTCTGAGGATGGAGCTATCCCTGCCTGTGTTTTTGTACGTGTTTTTGTTTGTCCCTTGTTCTAGTTTGGAAACCTACTTCAATCTTAATCTCACATTTCAATCTTAATGTGAAATGAAATAAATTCAACTTTATTGTCATTGCACATGTCACAGGTACAAGGCAGTTTGCATCCACCCAGAAGTGCTTTAGCCATAATATAGACATGTTACAGATATATGTTGGCAATAATATAAATATGTAAATATATTACAAAAATGGTCTATTATAGATATGGATATATTACAATGTACACAGTGTAATTGTGAATATGCTACAGCTATAGGTATGTATGTACAACCTATGCACAGGCTATATATATGAGATTATACATAAGTAAATACAAAGCTGTACAGAAATATGAAATAAAGCTATACAGAATATGGAATATGAACTATCCAAGTTATGGCAGTTGTAGAATTATAATTATCATGTTGTACATATACACTATTACAGTATTAGTTTGTTTGTGATCATCTTGGGGAAAGCTACTGCTAATGCTTTTATAAGCATGACTGTTGTGTACCTATATATGAACTGCTTAATTAGTTGATGTATTATTTTATTTTTTTGCAGTCTCTTTTTGGGAAGAACCTCACAACCATTTTAAACGAATACGTTTCTGTCAAAGCTAAAGGTATGTATCTTACAGAAAATCCTATGTTTATTTAATTTATCTGTATGTGAGGCTTTATTTGATTGTGTCTGTTACAGAAACATGCCAGGAGAATCAGATACCAGCCATGATGACTTCTTTATGGAAGAAGTTGGACTTCACACTCAACCAGATCAAGTAAGTTAAATAATCTTGTTCTGTTTATTGTTTGTGTGTTCTGTGTAATTTTTCTTTCGTCAAAAGAGCTTATTGCCTTTTAACTGACTTCTCTTTACAGATCTATGCAAAACTCTCCAGCTGTTCAGCAAATCCAGCGACGTAAGCTGTATTTCCAGTTTCTAACCTAGAAAACAATGGTTTCTTATTTTAATTGTATTTTTAGAAAATACGTAAAACGTTTACAACATATAACTACTTCCTTGTTAACAGTTCGCACCCAAAACGGCATTCAGAATATGCGGCGTCAGAGGGCTCTGTCAGCCTCTCCGTCTCCTGGTGCCATGTGCATAACGGTGTCTACTCCTGGAAACTGTGTAGCCACTCCTATCCCAGGTCCTCAGGGGATGGTTGGACACTCCACTCCAGTCTGCTACACTTCCCAGCAAACCAGGCCTTCTACCCTAAACCTTTCCCATTCAGGTGATTCATAACAATAAGAGATTGAAGCTGAGCATTATGTAGTCTATACTGGTATACTACAACATTACTCTATACTACTTTTCAGTTTCAGCTATTTTTAAAGGATGGATTTGTGTGTACCTTTAGTTAAATTAAATTTAAGTGTAATAATAATAATAATAATAATACATTTTATTTTTATGGGCGCCTTTCACAACACTCAAGGTCACCTTACATGAAATAAATTCATAAAAAAAAAGTTTCTGCTTGTTGTATTTCATATTGCTTATATAGTATATTGTAACCAGAACTTCAGGTTCATCACATTATTTTGAAGCCGCCATTAATTAATTAATTAATTAGCAATGTATATTCTTTCTTGAACTCTGCTTTCTTTCTTCATTATGTTGTTACTGTTACTGGCCAGCACTAGTTTTACAGTTGTCTTGGGTATACAATAAGCTTCTCTGATCCAGGTGTGAGAGTCTAAAAAAATGTGTGTATTTTTTTATACCTAATATATAGGAGAGTCAACCTTGCAAATAATGGTACCTGATCATAGAATTGCCCCTGGACCACTGTCTCCAGCCCGTAGGAAATGGTAAGACAAAGCTGTTATTGCCTCTCATTTACAATTGGAATTGGAAACTGGAGACTTCATAAAGCATTCTATGTTTTCCTCAGTCTTTACATAAATTGTTTTTATGTGCTATTTCAGTGACTCCCCTAGGCGAAGGGGTGGAGGCCAGATTGGAACTAGTAAAGGCACTACAGTTTCCAGTGCACTCAGTGTGGAATCACAGAGCCAGGAGGCTGTGACGGAGAATTTATCGGTGAGCTCACATGATTGTTTTTTTTTATTACAGTCTGATTTTTAAAAATAACTTTTTATTTAAAAGGGATGCATTTTTTGAAAATTTTGAATGCATAAGGTCATTTGTCTGATAATTTTTTTCCTTGTTTTTGTCTGTGAATGATGAATTTCAGTAACCATGTGGTCACTGTCTGAACAAATTCCAAAAAAGCTAAAGCTGCAGGAGAAGGAAAACAGCATTCTTATCTTTCTGTGTGAAAAAAAAAAATTTTTTTTGGTCCAGTTATTGTTCAATTTTGGTACTTTGCAGATGGCACCTGATGTATGTAAATTATGTAAAGAAATTAAAATGTTGAAAAAAGGTGATCCAGCATTTTATGCTGACAATGGCAATTACTGGATTTTTGAAAATACCTTTTAAAAATATTTTTGTTTACCATTTTGAATAACTTAATATTTACTTTTCTTAGCAAATGGTGATCGAGAATGCACGAGAGAAGATTCTGAATGACAGATCTTTACAAGAAAAGCTTGCAGAAAATATAAACAAAATCTTGGCAAGGTAAATGATTGTGAATGTGTAAACATAGTCAGTTATTATAATTATTACCATTGCTGTGCTGGTAACAGACATTACATTGTATCATATCATCAGTGATAACAGCCCCCAGATATCAAAGCTGGCATGCAGCACAGTGGAGCCGGAGCAGTCAATTGATGAAATACTGGGTTTGCAGGTATACATTTATTCATTTATATTTTAGGAGTTTCTCTGAGGTATTAACTTGATGTGATCATAATTTATGTCCCTTAGGTGGTCAGAAAAAAACTTTGTTTGTGTAAAATATAAGAGCAGCAGGAGTGAGCTGTATAATTTTGAATTTGTTCTGCTTTGTGATTAGGGAGAAATACATATGACCGATGATGCCATCCAGGACATCCTTGAGCAGACAGAGTCAGACCCTGCTTTTCAGGCTCTCTTTGATCTTTTTGATTATGGTAAGATAAAACTGCAAATATGTCAAAGAACTTTATGCAATTTTATTTTGGTTATAACAAATGTTTAATAAAATATATGCCAAAATGTAGTTAAATTAAATTATTACTTAATTTCCTTAAAGGAAAAAGTAAAACATCTGAAGGCAGTGATCAGACTGATGGAAACCAAACCAACAGTGCTCAGGAGAGTGATGACATTGGTCATGTAGACAGTGCCACTGACACAGGTACATTTCAATAAGAAACTGCACTGTTATTGAGCTGAATGTGTTTGTTTTTGGGAGTGTTTTCAGCAATAGAGCTGAAAATTTGTATAATTACACATTTTCTGGACCAATATTATTGTGGTGCGTGTGAGAGAATCTTTGGCTTTGCACCAAGCATTTAGCCACTACACCTCCTTCATGTATGTCGACTCATTCTTTTTGCTAATGAGCCCCACCTCTGTCGTGAAATAAGCGAAAGTGATGTTTGAACTGTCCATCACTGAAGTCATGGGTCAGCAAAGCACCAGTGTTAAGAGTGATGACTGCATGTGTGTGATGATGGCAGTAAGTGCCAGGGATGGGACTTATTCAGACAGGACACTGGGGTCTTCTATGGCACAGAACCATGTTGGAACCAGGGACTGACAAATGCTATTTAAATATGAATTTATTATTAAGGAGGGAAAAAGCTATACAAAATATTGAGTAACATTTGAGCATGTTCAAATGTTCCTTTGTTCCTAATACTTGATTTCTTGTTTTTGCATATTTGCTACACATAGAATAATTACTCTGTGTTAGATGAATGACTTCTTTTTCTGTTCATAAGGCACTGGATATGAAGATTCTACATCAGATTCCATCTCAAAGAATCTAAGAAGCAAAAATGTTCAAGAGACAAAAAGCAAAAGGAAGTCCAGTCTTCCTCTCAGCACCGGCAGGCAAGTTCCAGCAGGTTCTCCATCACGTCAACTGCCTAAGCGAACAGCAGCTGCAAGAGGAATGACGCAAACAAAAAAAGGAACCTATAAGAGAAAAGTTTCAGTCAGCAGTAAACCGAAAAAAGCCACTAAATCAACCTCAAGAGGACAGTTAAACAGCAAGAAAGATTCAAATTCATCAGATCTGAATATTTCAAGTGGCTCAGTTTCTGAAGAGGGAACAAGTATGGAAGTAGATGAACCAGCAAGAGAAATATCGCATACACCGCAGAAGATGCCACAGTCAGTGCTTCTGGATAAGTCCCAGACAAAGAAAGTCACTAATAAGAAGGGAAGCAAAAAAGTATCCAACAAGAAAGCAGAACCTACGTCCAGTATTGGAGGAGATGCTCATGGATCAGAGAAGGAGAGGACATCAGAGGTAGCTGAAAAAACTAACACTGCTCCAGCAGGAGTTCCTGAAGCTTCAGGTCAAAGCACCAGTGAGCCTGGAACGGATAAGGTTCCCACACCTGGCGTACCTGAGAAGGAGTCCAGGCCCAAGGAGGTCAAGCTCAATAGTTCAGTAGGCATTTCTTCAGATACTTTGGCTTTAGATGCTCCTTCATCTGCAGCTAGCCCTGTTTTATCTGCAGCAGTCTCTGTTTCTCAGCCCCATACCCCAGAGCCTGACCCCAATAAGATAGTGGCTTTGAAGATCATCATTAGTGATGATCAGGAAGAGCAGAGCATCGACTCCGTTCTAAACCAGGCAGTCTCCAGCATCAGCAGTGACCACATCCCAACCATCTTCCTCTCTTCCCCGGCCAAATCTCCAGCTAAAATTCTGCCAGCTTCAACCTCCATAACTCAAGAGGAGACTGCACTGGCAGTGAGCAGCCTACAGGGGAGTGAGGCTGCTAGTGCATCAGCCATAAGCGTTCATAACTGTACACAGCTTTCACAGGTCCAACCACAGAATGTGACTAGCCAAGAGGCTGGCTTTATTAAACTCTTACCTAACACTTTTTGTGGACAAAGCAGCTATTTTCTTGTGACTGACCCAACAGCTACAGCCAATCACCATTCTAATATGATGCTACTTCCAAGCAGTGCAACACAAGCATCTACATCACAGCTGGTGGCTACACCACCTCGCTCACGGCCTGTTACCATGGCTGCAAATGTATCCCAAACTTTCTCGCCTGGTATGTTAAAGAAAACTTCTACACTTCAGTTGCTACAAGATTGTTTTGACACATCATTGTGTTTTTTTTGTGCATTTCTTCACTGAAATACTTTTTACTTTTTCTTTAGCATCAGCCATTATCATTTCTTCACCCGTTCAGCCTATGATACAGAATATGGCCATTCCAGTGTCTGTCTTTGGACAGAACAACACCGGAAAACTTGCTGTGTTACCAAGTCAACAGGTATGTTATGTTGGTTGGCATCAGGGTCTTTTGTGAATTGTAAGCATTCATTTGCTTTTTTGTTTGTGTGACAAACGATAAAAAGATTGACATTTTTTTTGCTTTACAGATGTTGGCATTGCCTGGTCCAAAATTAGTGAACCAGCCTGCACAAGCTGTAACTAAACAATCTAAATTGGCGCCTAAGGATAACGTGGAGCTGGGTAAGACATTTCAAAGCAAAGGAAGATATGTATCATGTTACAACCAGCATATTGACTAAAGAACTGCATTATTGCTTAAGCTCTAAAGTTTATTTTAAAATTCATCATTATTCTGGTCTAAAGGAGGTATAAAAGAAAGTATTCATACTTTTCAGGTAAAAGTGGAACACCTGGATCCAGTCATGTTTCAAACTCCTTTCAGAGCTCAGAGCAGCTAAAGAGTGCAGGAGCAAGTCCTGGTCACCGGAGAATACTTTGCTTTGATGAAAACCCTGACCAGACAAATACAACAAGCACTTCCAGTACTGCTGCAGCTTCCTCTGGTGTTAAGGACAGATCTGGTGTTAGGACAGATCAAATCCAGCCTTGTATTTCAGGCAGCAGTGGTGCTAAGAAGATTGTAGAGAAGGTTGGATCACCAGGGCTGAGTAACAGTTCAACAAAGGAATCCCAGAAAGCGTCTATACTTCAGCAGCAGAACGAGCCTAAAACCAACATACAGAAAGAAGTAGAACTTGATAAAACTGTTGAAATCAACTCTACCTCAAGTAGTGGTTCTCAACAAGATCCATCTATATCTAAACCTAAAGAGATATTAGAGCTTACTTCAAATACTGGAGATAGTTTGACTAAATCTGCAGACATGGCACAGAGTGGAAAGTCTTCCTCTTTGGCCATAAAGCACAAGTGTACCAAAGTCACTAAGGACACTTCACAAGAGGAATTGCAAGAAAATGTGCCTCAGAAAACTGCAGAGGAACCTCCTGAGAGCAGCCCATCAAAGGATTCACCTAGCATAGCTGCAAACAAGGAAAACGAGGTAGAAAGCGGAAGGCGTTCAGCAGCAACTTCCATGGATAACGCATCATCTACAGTAAGACCGTCTACACCCGTATCTCATGGTATTTCTGGTAAACCTATTTGCAAGACCAGCCCACTTACCAAGCAGGCAGTGGAGATGCTGCAAGATATCCAGAGCCAGAGTCCTACTGCCACCACGCCCAAGAGGAAAGCAACTGGCTCCTTAGACCTTCCACTGCCAAGAACACCTGGATGTGGTCGCCTTCAGGAAGACTTCCTGGACAGTTTGAGAACTCCCTCAAGGCAGAGGTTGACCCGTGAGGCAGAAGGCACTCCAAGACATCTAGCCCCTCCTACCACTCCTGATATTCCATCCTGCAGCCCAGCCAGTGAGGCAGGGAGCGAGAACAGCATCAACATGGCCGCCCATACCCTCATGATTCTGTCTCGTGCGGCCAGAACAGGAGGGCCTTTAAAGGACAGTCTGCGCCAAGAGGAAGCTGGTGCAGCAAAGTCCAGCGCTTCCAAAAGCAAGAAACGCAAACACACTGAACCGAGTCCTCCAATGAAGAAAGAACTGCAGCTTTCTGGTTCATCAGGTAGTAAGAAGAAAGCAAAGGTGAGTTTTATTTTTTCTTTAAATTAAAGAGTTTTTATACAGGGGGTTTTGGGAATCGCGAAAATTGAAAAATCGTGTTAAATTCTTCAAGGGGAGGTCATGGTCACCAAACTAATTTTCAATCAGACAGAGAGAAAAATAACAGTTCCAAGTTTGTGGAAAGGCAAAATTCTCCTGCTTGTGGGATCTCTAAAAAGATGGAGCTAGAGAGAGAGAAAGAGAGAGAGAAAGCGTGACTCAGATGGTCCAAAATGAAGTTTTTGAAGTCTGAGCAAACAGACTGAATTAAGTCAGGAGTTTTATGGGCAGGACATGAATGGGCGTTGCAGTGGGTGTGTCCAGATTTCAGAGGCTGGATGACTCTGCACTTGAGTGTGGATCAGGTGATGTGGTGTATATTTGTAGGTGTGTAAAGTAAGATTATTCCCTGTCTGTGCTTGAAGCTGGGAAAAAAAAATTTATGTTAATGAAGCTTTACTTTGGAGACTGAAATATACAGCTTCCAGTGATTCACTAATGCCCCTGAGATCTGAAGGTCGCAGGTTCATGTCCCAGCCCGGGCACCACTGAGGAACCCTTGAGCAAGGTACCGTCCTACTTCACTGCTGTTGATAGCTGCCCGCTGCTCCACGTGTGCACGTGTGATGGTTAAATGCAGAGGACAAATTTCCTTGTGGTGACTGTGTGCAGTGGTGTGTTCACAATGATCGGAAGTCAGGAATCACTGATGTTCTGTGACCCCGGAAACACCACGTTCCTCTGCGCGCACCGTAACCCGAGTTTCATTGCAAGCCGGAACTCATACGTGTAATGATGCTTGTTAACAGGGCTTGTTCTCAGGGCTTCGCTTGTGCACACACACACCCCCACACCAAACTCACAACTTTTTCTCAGCTCTCGCTCGCTCGCTCGCACTCTGCTGCTTGCCCAGTTGTCAGAATGACGATTCGGGTAAAATACCCCTGGACTGTAAAGCTGTCATCTCCTCGCGCTCAACGCTAATGACAAGAATCAGTCCCCAGTCTCTTTCATGGTCCCATATTACCGTAAAGAATTTAGTAGATGTTCAAGTGCATTCTTCTACCGTATATAAACGTAAATACGCAAATAAAAATAAACACATGGAGCTCAAATGCCGTTTTAAAAAGAAGGCACCAAAGTCGTAACCATGAATTATTGTTATTTAAGTGCGTCGTATCCCAAAGACCCCATATTCAATTTTGGTTTTGATGCATCACTGCTTATGTTCTGCACAAAATAGACCAATAAATGAATGAAGATTATTATAGTTGTATATTATATTGCACGTAGCTATAGTTACCACATTTACATCTATCTGGTGGTAATATTAGTCAGTGATCTCTAGGTGAACCTGATCAAATAGCCAGTGAGTGTAGGTTCAATGTGGGTCACCCTAATAAACTCAAAGCTCAGTTTAGTTCCTACTATAAGTAGTCACTTACTGCTCAGTTAATCTGTACAGACTTATTCTTATTACGTCATTTGAAAAGCTTATGTATCACTGTATACTAATGTATTTACTTGTTATGCTGAAAGAAATTTGCATTGATGTTAAGAAATCTGGATAATCCTTTTATAGTCCCAAATCTGATATAAATAAATTGATTTTCTGTGAATTTCTTGTACTTTATTTAATATTATTCCTTGTTTATTATTATTCCAGTATACTTTTCATATTATGTTTAAAGGTGTTTTCTTTCTTACATGGATTATGATCTATCTGGAAAGTTTGAGAAGTATTTCTACTGAAAAAAAATTTACATTATCTATAGTCATGTCATTGTTTAGCATTAGTAAAGAACTGCAACTCTAGCAGTCAGGAGGAATGTAGGCTGTGTTTGAAAAATATTTTTATGAATGTCCTTTTATTTTGTAGAAGCAGAAGAAACTACTTGACTCCTTCCCACATGACCTAGACGTGGACAAGTTTCTGTCATCCCTCCATTACGATGAATGATGCAGAGACTTTGCGTTGTTAGGGGCAATTTAACATGCATGTTGATGAGGCAATGGAAAAGACATAACAGAACGACTGAGCCAGGACATTTTTATTTTTCATGCCTTATATGATAGTTGTGTATAGTTGTTGTATATATATATGCCTTATGTTCCTCAGAAAAGTTATTGTACATAACCGTTATTGTATGGTGAATTTGCCATAATGCTGTACCTCAGCTGAAATCCATATCAGTGTAGAAACTCTAAAATGTTTTATGTTTAACAATACGTTTGACAGTTTTTACTGTTTTGTGATGTACTGAGTTAGTTCAAATGTGTTTGAACCTAAATCTTGTTTTAATTAAAACAAAGTTGACATTAACTGTAAATTCCCCCCGTTTGTAGTTGATATGGAATACTGCCACAAGGGGGCAGCATTATCTGAAAGTGCAAAAGTGATTTCTTTTGGTTGAGAGTGACCAGACGGGTAAATACAAAAAGTATTTGTAACAGAATGGTGAGCTACAACTTTGCCAGAAAAGTAAATCTTACCAAAATAAGACGCATCTTGCAAAGATCTCATTTAATAAAGCTGATAATAGACTCTTGGGGCAGTTAAAAATCATTGTTGATTAGTTAACGCCTCAATAAGAAGGTATATGAAGTAGATTAATGGAAACAATCTGTGACAGCATCAAGCTAAACTATATTTAACATCATCTAACTTTGTCCCATGATTACAATGGTGTATGTGAGACACAAATAAACAATCATATTAGCATTCAAGAGTCCAATATGTTTTAGGCTGAACTCAATAGCCCAAATAATTCAGTTCTCGCTTAGTCTTTCTCCTATAAAGTGCCAGAGTGTGAATTGATGCTTATTTGTGATTCTTTCTAGGTTCGTATCAGGCAGGCTAACATTAACTCCCCACATGAGTCAGTGAGCCTTGGGTGCTCATAATCCGGTCATTGATTCACCATCTGTCCATTTTTTGGCAGGTACCATCAAAATGTAGACCTAGAACACTCCACAAGATCTAAAAATCTAATTGGCCCAGAGTCTTGCTCTCACCCATTTTCACTGCTTCCTGCAAAAACTGTTCACTTACTGCTTAATACATCCCGTCCACTGACATGTGCTATAGTAATGAAATAACTTAATAGTCAGTGATCTCACTTAATCTGTCAGTGGTCATAATGTTAGAGTGGTCAGTGTTTTCACTGCTTATATAGCCATTTCAAATGCTGGTAAAACAGATTAAATCTGCTAAAATAAATATTTTAGTCTGAAATATCTTAGTCTTTAACCTGTCAGCTGGCATGGCCTACTTCTATTATGTTCACCATGAAGTCAATCTTACTAACTACTGATTACACAAAGATCTGGAGACGCCATTTATGGCCAATAGTCCAAGATGGCCTCTTTCTGGGTGAACAGGTTGGTGTCTCTCTTCACCTACTCAGCGTGATGTTGGCCATTGTGGTTGTCTGCCAACTTAAGCAGCAGAAGACGTATGATATCTGAACACATTCCAAGGCTTGTTTTGTGATGCCCAGTGATGGATTAGCTGCAGCTCTGGAGGATGTATGGGAGGAAGCCCAAGCTGCTCCACCATCATTGGTAGCATTGTTTGATGAGCTTGGATGGTTGGTGACCAACAAATAAATAAATATCTATTCATGTGCAGTCATATTGCAGACTGAATGTGTAGAATGTAGATAACATGCATAGAAATTATCACTTGAATAAAATGCATTTTCAAAGTTTTTAATTTTACAGGATAAAAGGCACAAGCTGTGTAGTGTATGAGTACTCCTAACATACATACACAATGTCCTGAACTTAATAAAATCAGAGAAAAATCACACAAATGTGATAACATACTGTAAATAAACATAATTTCTGATGCTACATTTATTGCATACAAACAATGACAGATGACTAAAGAAACTTTTTTTATTTGCTTGTATTTTATTAGCATTCTTTTGAGCAAAACCATCTGTACTGTGCGAAAAAAAGGAATTCATATCTTTTTCCTGCTCTAATAACCGGTGAATTGGATAATTATTTAACCCTAAAATGTTTTAATACAAAAACCTAGGTAGTGTCACTGCAATACAAAAATAGAATGTGCATATCAGT
Organism: Lepidarchus adonis; assembly: GCA_037576955.1. Classification (NCBI taxonomy): domain Eukaryota; kingdom Metazoa; phylum Chordata; class Actinopteri; order Characiformes; family Lepidarchidae; genus Lepidarchus; species Lepidarchus adonis. The sequence continues at coordinate 22,367,204 of JBBIGC010000001.1, forward strand.
GTTGCTAACTGAGATATTTCAGATTCGTGGAAATAAAAGTTGATTCATATCTTAAATGCCCTTCCCAAGTGCAGTCGGCTTATTGGCTTATCTTTCATAGCTGTCAACAGCCGAGCCAAACATTAGCTCTGGCAGCGTATAGAAAGCGGCCCTGTCTGTAATCCAGCGCAAGCACCTTTGATCCACTGAAGAGGTGAAGAGCTCCTGTTGAGTAAAAACATAGTCTCACATGTCTGAAGAAAACATTCAGGAAAAAGCACTTAAAACAAAGGAATCTAATCTTGGACCCACCCCTCAGTTCAAAGGCAGCATTGATTTTTCCCATAATGCCTGGCCAGTCTGTGCGGATTTCCCTTGGAAAGCCAGGATCCATCATTCTTTGGTATTCATCATATCTACAGCACAGAGAAAAGTAGTGGACAAACATTTGGCTGTTCATTTGTGCCTTTTTTCCTGTTAAAATGTGAAATCCTTTTACAATATCCTTTGCAACCAAATCTTCTCAACGAGTTTTACTGGGAAACATATTTTCACTGACACAGACAAAACAAGAAAAAAAGTCATAGAACAGACAAAAGCAATGATAAAACAGACAAGAAATGATAAAACAGACTGAAGTAATGATAAAACAGACAAGAAATGATAAAACAAACTGAAGTAATGATAAAACAGAGAAGATATGATAAAACAGACTGAAGTAATGATAAAACAGACAAGAAATGATAAAACAGACTGAAGTAATGATAAAACAGAGAAGAAATGATAAAACAGACTGAAGTAATGATAAAACAGACAAGAAATGATAAAACAGACTGAAGTATTGATAAAACAAACAAAGAAATGATAAAACAAACTGAAGTAATGATAAAACAGAGAAGAAATGATAAAACAGACTGAAGTAATGATAAAACAGAGAAGATATGATAAAACAGACTGAAGTAATGATAAAACAGAGAAGAAATTATAAAACAGACTGAAGTAATGATAAAACAGACAAGAAAT